>VZTE01002015.1:713542-764670 GCA_013397775.1 Eulacestoma nigropectus | reverse complement strand
AAAAAAAAAAAAAAGGTAAATACAGTGCCCAGTATTTCCAGTTTCCCTTTCCAACAGCTCCTACACTGGCTACTGCAAAGGAAGACCTGGGGACAGGGAGTGACCACACTGCGTACACGAATATCTAAGAGACCCACGTTAGTGTGTGTGACTATCTGGACCAGGGAAGCAGGTTAATCCCATTTGCTAGAAACCTAGAGGAAATATAAATAAGGGTTCCCCACACTTAGCGTAGTCACAAACAGCTACTGGACACCAGGCTCACACTGCCTCTGAGCACTGCCACGGGGACAGGGAGGGCAGCGAGGCAGAGCTACTATGAAGCTCAAGGCAAGAAGTGCACACGCTGCATGAACAGAGCGTGCCTGCCCAGGGGCAGCCCCTCTGCTCGGGGCAATGCTGCAGCAGAGGTGGCAAGCAGCAGCTTCGCTTGGCAGGACACGTCTTTGTGCTGTGTCCGGCCAAGGGGTTCCTAAGGGCAGCGTCACCCACATGGCTGTTACTTCTAGGCTGCCACAGTGTGCAAGAAATTCAGATTTAAACATCACTATAGAAAGCAGATTGAAAGCAGCTGCTGGGGTAAGCCCTCTATGACCCAAGGTGGGCTGCTGCCCAGAGGCAAAGCTGAGGGCCAGGAGGGAGTGAAAGGCTCACTAGACGAGGCATTAGACAGCGAGCAGCTACTTTCCCGTGGCAGGGCTGCAGCACATTGGCACTAGCAGCAGGAAACAAAACAGATGTTACAAAAGCTTCTTCCAAGCACCAGCGGACTCCACTTGGTCACGGCAGGGAGAGAGACGCACATGGAAAAGAAGTGATACTCTAAGGCAAAGGCCTTTTGTCTTCAGGACCTCGGGACACCAGTGCAGCTAAACATCCCCCCATGCCGGCTGCTAAGCCCCCACAAGCTCTCTGCCCTTCCCACTGACACCAGCTGCCCAAATAGCTCCTGCTGAGTCTCACAGGCAAACCACGCGCCAGCGCCCACCCCGCTCCGCCTACCCCAGGCACCAGGCCCCGGGGGCACCCCATGCCCTCTCTGCTGCTGGCACTTCCAAAGGGCCGGTGAACGCTGTCCCAACCTTAGGCCTCGCACAGAGGGATATAAGGTATGAGCTGTACTGGGAGGGAATGGGGAGAAAGTGTCAACAAAAGACAATAGTCAATCCAAGTGGTTTAAACTCCAGTCCAAGCTGAGGAGCATTAGCTGGTACCAGAAGAGATTTCTGGGAACTCCTTATAAATCTCCAAGATGATCAGTTTGTCCATCTGGCACTGCTGGTCCTCCTCCTCCTCGCCCAGGATGCGCTGCAAGATGCCCTGCAGGTCGGCGAGGCGGTGCTGGTGCTGCAGATAGGGCGTGGAGCGGATGATGGCGTGCATCAGAGACAGATACTCCATCCTCAGCTGCCAAGTGGGAGGGGAGACAAACCACAGAGCACCGTGAAAGATTTGAAGTGAGATAAACAAGCATGCCAGCCTCCATTACAGCATGAGCACAGGAACAGCTGCTGCTGCACCATCAACCAGAGCACAACTCCAGAGGCGCCTGCTTTTCCTTAAGTATCATTAGCAACTATGGAAAACTCTGCTTTTCCCACAGCAATGGAGTGCTGCTCCTCCCCATGCCCTCAAACATCCCCTGCCTCTTGCAACACCAAACAAGAGAGATTCCTTCTCCTCCTACTACTCACAGAGGGTCTTTCTTCCCAAAGGTCCCTGGTCAGAAGGGTGCAGACCACCAGAATCCTGGCAGATCTTTCTTCAAATATGCTGGTGTGCCAGGCAGGATAAATCCTCCCTTCCTCCTCAGCTCCCAAGCTTGATTTAAGCACCCAGAAATGTTGTGCCCACCCCAGAACTCCACTCTTGCCTGCACCAGCAGGCCCCACGAGGGGCCAGGAAAAACACCATTGCTTTGGGACTGTGCTCCCTTCCCCAGTGCCCATGGGTTACTGTGAGCACCTTGTCTCCAGGGGAGAGATCAGCAATCTGCCGCACCAGGATGTCTATCAGGACCATCATGTCCGTGTGATAGAAGATGCTGGCTGTATCCTTGCTGGCGAAGATGTCCTGCAGAAACTTCAGCACTGAGTGTGGTGGCTGAGGCTGATGCTTGAAGATGCAAACTGGATCATCTGGGGGAGGCAGAGAGAAGAGACTGTGCTGAGCCACGCGCTCCCCATTGCCCCTCTGCTCCATCTTCAGTGCACTTCCCTTCATTAGAGCCTTTGGCTCTGGAGAGGAGGCTGCCCTGCCCTCAGCCAGCCACTCCCTGCCTATGGACAGCTTTTGTGCCCAAAGACCTCTGCAACAAAGGTGTGTAATCAGGATGGCAGCTCTGCAGGCTACCAAGATGAGACCAAACTCGTTATGATTAGCATTAATCACTGTTTATATTTCACCTACCATCCCGGGTGAAAGCTCATTAGCACATCGCCTCTCAGTATCTCCCGGTTTTGCTCAACAGCCACCACTCATTTTCTCCCTGGTTTTTTAAGAGAGGTCCAATAACCCCTCTGAAAAGCCCATCAGAGCCTGTACCAGAAACAAGATTTCACCAGAGACCAGGCTAGTACTGTCTCAGAAGCAAGAAAAGAAACACTTCCAAGTTTAAATGAGCCACCACATCCTGTTCTCTTGCAAAACACATCCCTGCAGACTCCAAGAGGGGCTCTGGGCCATGGCAGCTCCCCCAGCAGTTGTCAGGAAGGCAGGCAAAAGAGAAGCATCTTCATTAGGTTGTGGCCCCCCTCTTTCTTCTCCCAGCTCCTCACTGTAAGGTGAACCCTGCAGGGAATCTGGCAGGGAAAGAACTAAACAAAGGCTTTGGGAGGAGGCCAGACAGAAGAGCACTGAAGTGCCTGCTGCCCTCAAGCTGATATAGTGTGGAGACAGTGATTTGCAGCCCCAAAGAGAACTAAAGCCAGAGGAAGATGAGCTGCAAGCATCACAGGATGGGTTATTTCCAGCAACTCAACAAAATGAGTTCTCTCAGACAGTTCTGTGCTGCAGAAGGTATTAGAAAGCACAACAGCGGCCTGCAGCACAGGCTGAAAGACCTGGCACCGCTCTTCCTGCGGAGATCTCCAGTGTTCCAGCAATCTGCTCTGCAACAGCTCCACGAGTGCACTGGATTTCACTCCGTGCCTGGAGCAGACACTAGGCTAACCCTCTGCTGGCAATTCAGAAATGGAAAGTTCCACTCTAAGCAGCATTTTGGAAGACAAAAGCTCCCTCTGCATCTGTCCCCCAGGGCAGATGTTTGCCAGCACGGGCAGAGGTTTGTGTGCCAGCACACATCGAGTCCTCTGCTTGTCCAAGGACAGAAGTGGCCCAGGACCAGCTTTCCTCCCAGATAAGAGCTTGCCCACGGCAGCTGGTCCACGCTCTGAGATGGAGCTGATCTGACCCAGAAGTATATGGAAATGGCAGCCACTCCTCTCTCCCTAGATGCCATCAGCCACCACCTGATTCCTTGTGCAACTCCACCCTCAGCAATGCAGACTGTCACCCTCACAAACTCACCAAGAAGCAGCACATCCTGCCTGAGCTGACAGCTCCTCAGCTACCTGCATCCCTGACATCCTACCCCATAATAAGCACGGGGCTTGTCTCCCCAAGCATCTACGTGCACCCCTGCCAGGCACCTAACAGTGCCACACGCACTCACCTCCTCTGTTCAGCAGCAGCAGCAGCTTCTCTGTGAAAGTCTTGACATTGGAGTGCTTGCTTATTGTAGTCATGATCACACTGTGTTCTGGAACTAAGGAAGAAACCTGTTCAGCACCTCCCTTTGTCTCCTGAAGACCACGGTGATAAAAACACGTAATGGGTGGCTCCTATTTTGCATCACTGCTCAGGAGAGCTTTGGGGAACCACAGTCTATCAGGGCTATGAAAAGCTTCAGGCCCACGGGGTGGGTGGGCAGGGAGAGGGAAGGTGAAATAAATCTGGAAACAGCACATGAAACACTTGGGACTTGGTGCTTTCTCCGTATATCTGATTTGTGTGTGCGTTCCCACCTTGCCAGCCAAACACTGGGAAATACCTTGCAAAGGCTTTATGTTGTCAAACATTACCTCTGCTCACAACCCTCTGAAGCCAAGGGCTCTGTTCTTTGGTTCCTTCTTACTTCCTAACAGCAGTGCCCTTCTGGAACTTAGAGCCTTACAAGTTCTCTTAAGAAGGGTCCCAGGAGCATCCCAGATGAGAAAAGTTTTTCCCAGCACTCAGCACTGCGCTGTGCAAGGGTACAGGCTGAAGACTTCTTCTAGGAACTGTCCCCTTGCCTGCTCTGGGGGTGATTTGCTGTAAAATACACTTACCCTAGCAGAGCTTATGTGTGTGTGTAAGTGTGCACACTCAATCATGTGCACAGCACAGTGTGGCTACTTCTGTGGCCTGTAATATTTCACAGGCTGCAAAGTGTTTCAGAATCCTGAATGTTATCAATATAATATGCATTTAGGAGAGTTTTTGAACTAATGCTGCACCACTGAACTGCATGATAGATGAATCTTGCAGACAGAGGAATAAAAAATTCAATCCACTAATAAGGAATGTGAACATCATTTAACATGTTCTTAGCATCAGAGAACAAGTCACTACTCTCAGCTATGCCCCAGGTGGGCAATAATCCCCAGAAACACACTGCCTGTCATGCATTACTGCCTAATTACCGCAGCCAGCAAGGATATGGGTAAGTGTGGGAAGGGGCAGTGAATGAAAGCAGCAGAGATACACTTAATCAGTCTCTGTGCAATCAACTTTCACATGAAATTAGAAACTTTCACATAAATTTTAATGAAGCGCAACCCAAAATAGCAGGTAAATTACTGGACATATAGTTGCTGCTTTATCCTCCCCTCTCTCCAAAAAGTCAAGGATAAAGTCATGAAGCAGATCAAGGGTAAGTAATTAAAGACAATTGGAGCAACAGGAGACTGTGTTAAGGAGTGACTTCTCTTAGCAGGACCTGGAACTGCACTCCAATCTTCCAACAGGCTTCAAAATATGCAGGCAGAGGGAGGGAAGATGCTCTTCCCTAGGGACCTGATGTGCTGTCTGTCCTCATGGAGCTCAGCAGGGCAGGGAGGACAGAGAACAAGGGCAGACAGGGGAGAGCACAGCTCAGGCCAGTGCTGAAGGGCCTGGCCCCAATAACTTGACACTGAATGAACTTCAGGCAGTGTGGAGAGGGAAGGAGAAGCTTTGCCAGGACCTGCAAGAGGACTTTTCTTCTGAAATGGTATCAAGAAATGCCCACTGAAGCATCTTCTCTCCCAAATCACCTGTGCCTATAAATTAACCCCACTCATGCTCTGCAAGTACAGCCCAACAACTGCTTTGATGAGGCACTCTAGAAGCCCAGCGACAAATCCGCTGGGCTACCAGAGCTGCTGGGCAGGGGCCCTCAGACCATATTTTCCTCTAGGGTTTTGCACCGTATTTAAACACAGTGTAGTGCCAGAGACTAGGGGAGCTGGTTGGTGGTTATAGCACCATCAAGACCCAGTGAGATTCTCCCTCCCTGTTTTTCACACCCTCACTCCAGACCACTGAAATCCTGCCAAGGCAGAGCAGCACCAGTTTAACCTGGAATGTGGAGATTGAAGGCCAGAAGGACGTTGACAAATAAATCAGGCAGCTGGTCAGTGGTGTCCGAGGGCAGCCCGTCCTCAATCACATCCAGCAGGAACTGCACAAACTGAGAGTTGAGATGTTCTGCACAAGGAGAAAGGGGCATTTACAGCACAGTGAAAATCAGCTAAACAACAAGGGACCATTCAAGCCACTTCTCTGTGCTTTTATGCTTAAAAACCATTAGTGGAGTGCTAGTGTCAGCCTCCAGGGAATGAAGGGCTCTTCAAGTGGACTAGGCAGGCCACTGAAGCATCTTTGTGTGAGACACAGTGCAGGGGAATGCTGAAATTTGGTCCCCCAAGTGGCAATTTTTTTTGAGTAAACAAAACACCAAATCCTGCTCTAGCTTTTGCAGAGCCACTGCCACCAGTGAGGGCTTCAAGGCAGGAAGAGACTGATATTCTTGACCACTGGTTTAATTAATCTCTTTTAAAAAAACTTCTAATAATCTAGATCATTAGTAATAACCCAGTTTTCAATTTAGATATTAGGAAAGCTCAGGAGCTCAGGCAAATAAGTCCACCTGCAGGAAATAACTGCCAGGGTTACACAAGGAGAGAGAAACAGTAGGTGTGGAGGCTCATTCCAGTCTCTACTGCACCAGTTTAAATTTTGTACAGGTTTACCCGGTGTTCAGGTAAAGCTGCTGATAAGATACTTATAAAAATCTCTACTGCATTTCTAGGAAAATTAAGCCCAGAATTTCCCAAATACAGCATAGCCTTGGGAAGACACAGGCAGGGCTTTCTGGCTGAAATGAAAGGACAGAGGATAAAACGGGGAGAATATTTGCACTTCATTATTGACTGCAATACCCTTAATCACCTCCACTTTCCCTAAGAGCCTGAACTACACAGGGCTGCACTATCCTGCTACAAGAGAGACCAGAAAGAGGCCACATTATGCAGCTGACAGCCTTAGTGGGCGTTTGTGCAGGGATCTGGGATCTCAGCCTCATCAGCAGACAGTCTCCAAAGCAAGTAAGAGGTGTGTGCTTTCACACAGGCCGGACGTAAAACAAAATGCCACTTAGTCATAGGGATGGGCAAAGCTATGTTGCCGGCAGTGTGGCATTCAGTCCTCCACTGCTCTAACCCACATTTGTGCTGCTCTTTGGAAATCTGGCATCTCAGCCCAGTGCTTCAGCTGCCAGGCTCTACTGATAAAGAACAGACCCTACTCTTGCTGGGCCTTCCACTGAGCTGTCCCCCACCTTGACCATCAGGAAAGGCCCCTTCCCTGTGTCTGCCAGCATGCCCCAGACATCTTACCAGCAGCTCTGCCATGAGCACAACCCACTCTTACCATAGTGGTGATATGGCAGGGGCTCCCCCATGGAGAACATCATGGCCAGCACCAGTGCAGAGTAACACATCTTTTGATGATCTGCAAGACAAAGGTCCTGTCATTAGTTCTTCTGAGGATGTGAAACCTTCCCCCAGGTGCAGCTGGGAAGTCACACATTAAATACAGGCATTTAACACTAATTAGCCTGCTCCTTATTCCTGTACTGACTGAGATGTAAGGGTGTTTTTCCCCGTTTTAGCACACCACACGCCTTCTGTGCCGTGTGTTTCCAAAGCAATTTAAAAATAATCATAACAAGAGTCCTCTATTTTTGTCCCCTCCACTTCAGAGGATCTGGGCAAACTTGATCTGAATAATTAAAAACCTCCCCTGCACAGTCCCAGGACACATCCCATAGTTATGTAATTACTGAACCCAGAAAAAGCATCCATCTGGCCAGCTCAAAATACTGCCTGTTCCAACCAACACCACCCCCAGACAGCCATGCTGCTTGTTACCATCTCTGCACTGCTCTACTTTTGCTACCTCAGCTCTGCCTGAAGGTATAAAAGGTCCCTGGGGAGACCAGATCACTGCTAAGGCTGTGCATCTGCCCACCTCCCAGGCCACACGTCTCCAGCACTGATACATCCCACAGCCTGCTAGTCCAACACAATTTTTGCTGGCAGCAGCTTTATGTGAATGCTCCAAAGAACCCCTGCCAGTGTCTTTCCTGAATTTTAATTAATGGATATCTCTCAATAGATATTTGCACAACAAAAAAAAAGTCATGGAATAGGATCTGTGCCCTTATCAAATGTAGCCTCTGTCCAGTTCAGCAAGTCTGAAGACAACAGGAAAATGATTATATATAGGTTACTACACATACTGGCTAAATAAAGTTTGGCTACATCTGCCAGAAAGAGCCCTGGGGCACAAGGAAACTGAGTATGTATTTATGAAAAACTGACCAAAACTACTTTTCATTAGAGGAGAAAAAGGCCCCTTCAATCTATGATGCTTTTCCTGGCCATACTGCTGCCCTGCACAATACACACCAGTTCCAGTGCCCCCTCCAAACCCTTTAAGGTACTTCACTTCTTTGTGCATGAATCAACCCATCTCCAAGCACCTGCACCCTGCAGTTTGGCTTTGACTGCATAGGCTGATGCCTTCACTGTCACCACTTACACCTGGACTTGGCCAAAGGACTTGCAACATTTGGCAGCTCTCAGGTTTACTGTCAGCATGGGGGGACAAAATGCTACTGAGTCATTCCAGCCCTGTGCCTCCTGTAAAGTCAGCTCTGTCAGCAAAGCCTCTCTACTCAAAGGACACACAGACTCTGTCAGAGCTCCACACGAGGCCTCAGTTTTCAATCAGCAAGTACTTTGAGTAAAAATAGATAATTTGCGGCTTAACCAGATACTACAGCATTAACAAGATTAAGAGTTTGTAGACCATGTGGCAGCAAAGGAAGGCTGAAAACTGCTGTTTGCTCTCCGTAAACAGAGAGGGAGGATATTTAATGACTTAAATATAATTCATACTTATATAAGAAGTTCTCAGCTAGAAGGTGACAGTGATGCCAAAGCACACTATAGCAAAAAAGGGATCTGACAAACTGTTCCCCACATGATTTCTTCATTCTTTCCTCCATGGCTACAGGAGCTGGGTCTCAGAGGCAGGACACTGCAATAGGTAGACACAGGGAGCTGCTGTTCTCATGTTCCTAGAAAGGCTTTCATCAACAAAACATTTTCTCTTATCACATCGGGAGCAATGAAGTAAAGTGAGAGCCAGAAGCCAGTGATAAACATGGTAGTAGCAAATATGGAGGAACAGACTAGAGATGGGGAGGGAAGAGACTAGTTTTATACCTTGGTCCATCTGCCATTAACTGATGTCCATTCATCTTGGTTGACAATAGTCTACATGACTAGGAGGCAAATCTTGTTGTATTTCCCTAAAGATGACAAATCAAAGGATGCTGAAAGCAGCCAGAAACCTGAACTTGGGGCAAATCCAGATTAACTCAGGACACTCACTCTGCACAGGCTCTGTAAGTTTTTGGGAGTGTCCCAGCTGCAGCAGGACAAGACTCCAAGACTCACCATGCTGAAGAACAGAGTAACTGCCAGTCAAAACACAGTTGGTTTTTTTTAATCTTATAGAGCAGTGCCAGTGGCTGTAAGAAATTCAGTAGTATCAATGCAGCTCTCCTGAAGCAGAAGGACTGCTGACAACAGACTGATAAACATCACTGAAGTAGCCATGACAGGCAGGAGAGATGCAGCTGTTTGCTCACCAGCCTGCATTGCTGAAGCCTACTGAGATAGTGGTGAGAAACTGCTACCATGTATGAAAAGCATTTCTCAGAGGGCTTTAAAGACCTTGCTTCCACCTTCTAGACTCAGCAGTGTGAAGTGTGGGCCCTGGGAGCAGACACAGTTGTGTGAAGGGAAAAGAGCCTGACAGCTGACTTGCATGTACACTGTACAAGGCAGAAAGTGATGATTACAGACTGGATTATCCCTGTCTGTTTTCTTTGGAATTGTTCAGGCTAATTCTGTCTTGCTGTGACTTATTATAAGGTGTTCTAACATGGATAGATGTGCAGGCCAGCTGTAGCAAGGGAAGGAGCTGTCCAGAAGCAGTAAGAGCCAAATATCTGCAGAAGAACTGGCCAGTGGCCAACATGCCTGCATTAGTCCCAGGGTAAAGTCCTTCTCACCAAAGGCACTCAGCATCCACAGACAGAGCTTCTGCCTCAGCTGCTCTTCAATAATAAGCCAGGAGAGATCCCACAGAGCTGCTGCAGCCAGTTCCATGCTCCCCAGTTGTGTAGTGTTGGCACTGATTGCTCTGGCTCCAGTCATCCACAGAAGGGATTAGCTATTCCACAGCATATCACGGATCAGCTGCTATTCCCCAAGTTTTAGTACCAAAATAAGCTCAAGTCGTTCTAGGATTCAAGGTCATGTTTTCACACAAGCTTGCCATTTGCTGGCAGCACATGAAGCAGTAAAGCACCAGAATGGCAGGAGGGAACTACTAAAGCCCTAAAACACCTCTGAAGGACAGACACATTTGGGCCAAGGATGGTTAGCCCCCTGCAGCCCCACTGTGAAGGCTGAGAGGACTGGATGCTGCACAGATGCCACTGCACAAGTGCCTACCATAAAGCTTAGCACAAGGAAAGCAGCGTGGGATGAGGACACCGATTTGTCAGGCTCCTGTATCCACACAGAGGTCTGTCAGCAAAGGAAGAGCAACTTCTCACCCTCCAACTGGACCACCTTACAGCAAGGAGGGAAAAAACCCTCACCTTGAGAAGATGCTAGGCAAAGGGAGATGCTGCAGAGCAGCAGGTTGGCAGCTCAGAGGACACCGTAGAGCCACTTCTCACCCACTTCCATTGCCATGTTTTTAGGACCCCAAAGCAGAGCTAAGACTTGCTGAGAGACAGGCCTGCTCCAGCCTAAGTACTACATGGAGATCAGCAGAGGTGGGCAGAAGTCACACAGGTCAGAGCTCAAAGCTCCACACCCACCAGGAGGCTGAATCAGCTGTGCTGTCTGGGATGACACAGCCCTGGGCAAAACACAGCATCACTGCAACCAGGCAAGGAGCAACAAGGGTGACCAGCCCACCCTGCCTGCACAATGACAGCTTAGGAACAGGCCAGGAGACAGAACCCTGTTTGGGAAGGTGCACAGGATGCTCACTCGGAGGCAATCTTTGTGAATGAATGATGGAGGCACAATAAAGTTTATTTTTGGCAGCACAAAATCAGGAGAAATGTTGCTGCAGGAGCACAGTCACAGTCCCAAAACCAAGTAGCATTTGTTTCTTGCACAGTAAGACCTCAGCCTGGAGGAGATGCTTCTCATGCCTAACCAGAGTGTGGTAAATTCACAGGATTTATAAGCAGCAGTAACAAAAGAGAAAGCATAGCAAACAGGAGTAATACCTGCAGTGCCACACCACCAGCCCTTTGCCCTGCCCTGAAATGCCACCATCCTCACCTTTGAAATGCCTGCACTTCAAAGCATCTAAGCAGAGACAAGTGCAAAGCCTTCTGCAACAGGCTTGATTTTCATCTCCCACAGCCCTTTCCAGACACATGATTAATGCTGCCCACCTGTTAATGCTGCCCACCACAGCCAGGCTGGCACAGTCTCTGGTGGGATGCTGGGGACAGGAACATCTATTATGCAGGTTCATAGTGGTCATCTAGGCCATTTACTCGTCTCACATGAAATGGATGGGACAGTCCCTGTTCTCTGCAGACCTGTCAACCCCTACACAGTCTCATCACCAAATTATACTCCTCCACAGCTTCATTACACCTCCAACAAACCAACAGACTGCAACCAGGGCAGCAAGGCTGCAAACACCAGGCTCTTCTGATTTGATCCACTCAACAGCTACTCTAATTGTGGGTCACAGTTAGGACAAGACAATGGATTTTCAATGTCCTTTTAGGAGGAATAAGCCACTGCCAGCACTGGTGGCCTACAGGCTGGCTTCAAAATGGGGAGCAAAGCTGTGACTGTCCAGGACCAGGCATGTGTGGGGAGCTGGAAGGTAATGCCAGGGGAGTATTACTACAGGTTCACCTTACTCTTAAGCTTTTCCTCAGCATCTGCTTCTGGCTGCTCAGAGATAAAGGACACTGGGCTAAGCTGGAGCTCTGAGGGCCTGAAGGACATTCCTATTAGTAGCAGGGACAGGTCATCCTAACAAATGGAGGAATGTGAGGTAGAAGGAACATGAGGGCAAAGCCTGGGTATGGAAAGCAAAGACCTGGGAAAACCCAGGCAGAGGCACTATCCTGCAGAGGACCAGGACTGCAGTGTTAACAACAGCACTGCCATCTCTCTTGGCACAGTGGAGAGAAGGCCCTTTCCTTTAACCAGCACACATCTCATTCACCAGGATGAAACACCACAAAAATTGGGTATAGAACGCTGAAAAAACCTCTTTAAGAAACTGCAGAGATCTTCCTCGAGATCTGCAGGTGTCTCTTGTCAGTATTATGAAACAAAACTGGAACAACTCAAAATGTGTTTTAAGACATCTACAAGAAGTGACACAGATCATTAATGGCATGCTGAAGAGCTGGAGGGCCTCGCACCGTTGGACTGAAACATCTCTTCTGTGCCTTCTCCAGTTACAGCTGTAATAACCTGAATAACTTTAAAGCCAGACACCACTCCTCCCCGAGCACTGGGCATGTAGAGCAGCCAGGCAATGGGAGGCCACTGCTGCTGCTGCAAATCATGTAATGGGAAGACATGTTCCCAGGGCCTTGGGAACAGCAGCTCTGGCTCACCCTGGGTGTGAGTCTGCATGTCCCGGGCCAGCTCCATCGGCAGCACAGAATTCACAAGCGTTGAGATGACGGCAGCATCCAAGTTGCACATGGCTCCAAAGCACTTCAACAGCAGCAGGCGCAGTGGCACCCTGTGTTCCTGCAAAGACAATTTGTTAGATCAAACCATGTCCCAGAGGAGGGTTCACTCTGAGGCAGAGACACAGCTTCTTAGAAGTTCCTGTTGTTGGGAAGCCACAGACCTCCCCAGGGTGACAGTGAACCCAGAAGCTCTAAAAGCTTTTAACAACAGCACAGGAATCTCTTTACAATAATGTTCACAACTGGGCTGGCTACGGGTTGTTGGGACATGTGGTCAGAGGGCATGTGGCAGCCAGAGCTCACATCTGAGAGGGCCCACTTCATCCACTAAATCTGGTAACACACCAACAACCCATACCTGTCCCCAACAAAGAGACTGAATTTGCTGGGTAGCCAGGATTCTCTGAGCACACTATGGTTTTGTGAACGCTGCTCTGATTAAGGTTTCCTGACAATGTAACATTTGCAAGCTCTCTTCAGGAAGTTTTGGGACATGCAAGGATTCCAGCAAAGATGATGCTCAGCCTGCAGCTCCCATGCAGGAGCTCTGATGCTGAGGTAACCTGCATACTCCACCCTCAGCCAACAACTCCAGGGTTCAGAGAACACAAGTGAGCCAAGCCATGGCACTGGGCATGACAGTAACCAGGACAGGACACCCAACTGCTCCCTACCTGGTCAGGCTTCCTTGGAATCATGGTCAGAGAAGAGCAGGCAGTGAAAGTCAGCAGGCTCTGTTATGCCCAGCCTGCCTCCCCACTGCTCTCAGCTATGCTACAGCCCCCTGATGCTGAGATCTGGGTTCAGATACAGAAGTGCCAGATGAAAGCACAATGCCACAAGACTTGATGTGCTGTAGCTGGGGACTTAGGGACAAGATGGGGACAAGTTTTTTACTCCCAGAGAGTCCTACAACAGAACATTCCAGGAAGGAGAGGGGCAAAGCAACACTACATAGGCATTTAAGGCAAAACTTCAATTTCTTCCTCTGAATACTGATTTCCTTCCTCACTCCCAAGGGTTCTACTCACTACCTACTTTCCTAAGCAAAGTTATTTACTAATGCACAGGAGTGCATCAATTAAAAGAAGAGCAATCACAGCCTGTCAGATCTCCCAAGGCATCCTCAGAAATCCTTCCTCTAGATACCAGTGATGCCAATGCTGTCCCTCAACAGGCCAGTAAAAGCAGCAAGCTTTATCCTTCCCAGTGCTAGCTGCTGCTTCAGTCTACAGCATCCTCTGCTCTTTCACACAACTTTCATGCATAGCATTGACATTAGCCAGCACTAGAAAGGGATATGCTGCAATTCCAGAGAGACCACAGAACTGCCCTATCCAAGGGAAACATCTTATATATATTCATCATACCAACCCTGCTCTTTTGCATCTTCAGAGAAATCTTAAAAAGAGAGATTTGGTGCATTGTGCCACCTTACCATCTGATAATATGCCACGAGGGACAGGACAGATTCAAACTCATTCTTCTTGCACATTTTCTTGCAAACTTCTGGGTCTGCATCTGTCTGGAAGAAGGAATGGACAGGTAAGCCAGTGACACATCAAAGCAAAAGGTGCCTGCTGCAGGGACCTTGAGGGAGTCCACTTGCTTTCAGATCTCAGTAGCCCAAACATCTCACAAAGAAACTGAAGGCAGAGCACAAAACCAGGTCAAGAACCATCACCCTTCATATTCTGCATCAAAGTGGATTCTTGAGAAACGCCTCCGCCATAGAGCACGTCTCAGGCTGAAAACATCTAAAACATGACCCGAGCAGCACCTGATTGAGAGCATCACACAGGTACACAGGGCAGCTCCAGCACTGCTCCCATCCTGAGAAGTACATCTCCTCCCACCCCTAAGTTATGAGGAAATAGTTGCACAAAACCCCACTCTGCCTTGCCCTGCAGGCCCACAGCGAGGCAGCACAGGCTGTATGTGGAGTGACAAAGACCCTGGCATTTATTACAGAAAATTTACCTGTTCTGTTTATGTCAGAACTGGAGAGGACTACAAAATAGCACCAGAGCAAACCCCATACCAGTACCCCTAGCACAGACCATGTCACTACACTGAGGGCAGCTCCCATGTCATCCCTGGACACAGACAGGCGTGTATGTCCTGTTGAGAGCGTTGGGACAGTAATCCCACTGCTGCTCACTATGGGCACGTTCCTCTCCTGTATGCACAGATGTGTGAGATGCTTTATACTTTCTCACAAAAACAGCTTTAAAACTCACTTTCAAGGCAACCAAAGAATGTTCTTCACAGTTAATGAGCTTCACCCCACAGGCACCTCCCAGCAACGGAGGATGTTTTAAGTGGAAGATGTTTTAAATGGGCCTAGGAGTGCAACAACCCTCACCAGAGACTTCCAGGTTTTCTGTGGGAGGTTGGGTTTTTTGGAGGTGAAGGTTTATATCCTCTTGTGATAGGTAAATACCACAGCTCCCATGAAGAATAGCTCAGTAACATTTTTCAGAACAGCTTTGTAAGGTGGAGTGGAGAGTAAAGGCAGAGTGCTGCAGAACCCACAGAGAAGGGTAGGGCTTCATACTGACAGTAAAGGATGCACAAGAAACCTGTGCCCCCTGAAACAACAGATGCAGTGGCAACACAGGGGTGAAGTAGGTCAAAAAAAGGAACTTCACCAGGGCTGTCTGCTCTGCTCTGCCTGTAAAGAGAGGCATTTACTCACCAGGATGCGAAGCAGCTCCTCCAGGTAGCAGCAGATTACATTCTCATCCTCGTAGAGTGCCCAGCTGCGCTGCTGAGCATCATCCTTGTGCCTGGCCAGATCTGCAAAGATCACCTCCAGCCGCTGCTCATCGTGGCAGATCTGGCCCGAGGGCAGCCCCGCACTCAGGTTCTGCACGACAGCAAAACCACTGGTTAGTGGGGCCCTGACAGCTGGCTGTTGTTTGGGTGCCTGTTTCCTGCAATCTTATCTCACGACTGGCAGCTGACCTCATTCAGTCAAGAGCTGGCAGTACAAAACCAGTAAGTTTATGACACATGTTATTTCAGATCTCATACTTTTGGAGCCTCTACCCCCTGTAAATTCTGGAAATCATCCCGAGAACGGGAAAAGCCAAACCAGCCCAGTGTGGGCCAGGACCACTGCCAGGCAGCAGCTGAGCACCCCCAGTAAAACAGACATGTCCTGGACACCAAACCACCACACTGCACAGCTGCCTCGAGGCAGGAGAAGCTCCCTCTGCTGCCCACTCCCTCCAGCCTGAAAGGGACAGATCTGCCTTTAATCCTTGGCTCAAGAGCAAGGACTTGTATGGTGCTCTCCATGCCAGCTGCTCTAGGCCTGGATCTTCTGCAGCAAGAACAGGAACCAATTAATCATGGGCTGCTTTGGTTTTGCTTCATTCCAAACAGCAGAGCTCCACTGTTCACCACAGCTCTGAAGTGTGCAGCCACTCAGTAAATCTTACTGTAAACATTCCTTTCTCAAAATGCTGTCAACTGCATCCCCACCACTTCTGCCTCATATACAACCCTTGCCATGAAGGTCTCACTCTTCAGTTGCCTTTCCTTTGCTTTTCCCCTCCATCAAGAAAGAGGGGAACATTGAGGGAGCATTTAACCTGCTCCAGCAGCTGCTGTGCTCTGGGATTTAGGATAAGTCTCAAAGACCTAAGTATATCCCATGAATCACTTGGTTTCCTGAAAGCAAGGCAAGAAGAGGGGTTCAGTACATGGAGCTGAGCTGATCACAGGTGATGAGCCCAGGCACCATTAAGAGAGGTAAGGACTAATTTGTGAAAGAGTTTAAATTATATACACAAGGGTTTGGCAGCAGTGACAACAAGCAGCAGGAGATCAGCAAGGTGGAAGAGAACCAAGCTGAGAAATTCAAACAACAGCGAAAACCCACTCACTGAGACCAAATTCCTAAAAATTTTTGGATGAGGCTGTCTTACCACATGCAGCAACAAGTCATGATCACTCAGTGAGAAAAGGCCTTTACAGCTTGCCAGCCAGGACATCTCCTCTCCTGGAGCAGCTCCTTCCAACAGGCTGGCTGTGCAGGCAGGGGCAGCAAGACTTTAGGCAGACTTCACTTTGGGAGCAGAGCAGAAGGATTTTGTTTGGAGACATGAGCCCATGTCTTGTGTCAGTTGTGACACTCGGAGTTGCACACCCGCACGTGGATGGCCAAGTGCAGGAGCTGCACCCTTCCTGCCCATCTCCCACCCTCCAGCCCTCTCTGGGGAAACCAATCCATGTTTAACAGTAATGTCTTGCCTGCTTTATTAGAGACAGAATTGTTAGTCATTTGCTTTCGGGTATGAATTAACTTCACTAGTTTAATGGACTTCAAGTCCATGCTTCAGTTATACAATAAAGAAGTTTTCTTGTTACTTGGTCTTACATAATTTTTGTCAGGCAGGTAATGAAGGAAGGAGCATGCAGGTTTAACACAAGCCTCTGTACACTCTTGAAGTTTTGGGAAGCTGTGGGTGGCCTAGCAGAAAAGCAGGTAACCAGCTGTGAGAGAGCACAACAGCTTTCAGGAGCTGAGTACAAACACAAGAATTTCCCTCTGAATGGTGATTTATCAGAAGCAAATATATTAAGAGACTCACTTCGTCTTGCCATCTCCCTGCTTCTCCTTAGGAGGACATAGATCTGGCTGCAGTGTCACCTGCCTGTCCTCAAGTGTCCCAGCTGCTTGGGAGAGGGTTCTCCATTTGTGTGTCTTACTCACATCCTCCTTACCCAGAGCACTGCAGGGCCAGTCCTACCTCAATCCAGTGCTGTGACTCTTTTTGGATGATCATTTTAATGAGTATTCATTTTAATGATCACTCTATTCAGCCTCTTACCACTAATCTACTTTCTCCAATCCTTCATCTGCAGCCCTTAACGACCCCACTGAGCACCAAGCTCCTAATGGACTTGGATGAGATCAACCCATTAACAAGCTCTTCCATCTGACCATGTAACTACACCTCGCACTGTCTCAGTGCACTATCAGCACCATTCTCAGCCCTTCCATCACCAGGGTCAAGTCTCTGCTTATTAAACATCTTGGCAGATACTACAACCTGCAGCATCATCATATGGTCATTTCCAGGAATCTGCTGGAAAGCCCATAAGGAGAAGGAGATTTCAGTATTTCTAACAATGCCACTCTGCATTATCTTGCTGCTTCTAATAGTTCCCTGCCCCCAGCCCAGCAGAACAAGCTGCTGCAGGGATTTTGTTCTTCCTGAGCAGCCCAAAACCATTTCGAGAACTTTATCATACCCACACTGCTCAGAGGTGGCCACACCTGCCATGCAAACCCAGCTGCTGTCCTGTTCATTTCTTCTTTTCCCAGTCCCATGCCTCCCTCACCAGCAAGTGCAGTGGATCACCAGTGCCATGGGTACACACATCTTCCCTCCACATGAGCCCCAAAACCATATAGCCAGTTTTCAGACACATTTCAGGGGGACTGCTCTGGGAATTCCTCCACCCTCTGGGCAGCAAACTGCTCCCACTACAACACCATCCACAGAAACCAGGCAGCTAACACTGCTCCCAACACATGCAAACCGCCAGGCTCCTCAGCAGCTGCTAAATGAAATGTAACATGGTGCAAGAGAGATGCCTGACTTCAGCTGAGCCAAGTGTCCCAGGGCAGGCCATTCACACGCACTCTTTCAGCAGCAGCAGGTCTGCTCCCAGCTGACACAGCCCTGTCCAGGGCAGGTCAGCTCTGCAGGGAGGCAGTGTTGGCCACGCACAGACCTGTGGGTGTCACAGGGAGAGAGCAGCACCTGGCTTTCAACTCCCACATTAGCTGTGCCTCGGGAAGGTCTCTGCAGCCTTTGCTGTTCAGGGGTCCCAGCCACCTGCAGCCCAATGCACATGGGCTCCATAGACGTCCTCAGCAGCTCTCTGGAGGAGGGGGACCATCTACAGCTGAGCCGGGATGGCTGCGTGCAGGACTCTGCCACAGACCTCCATAAAGGCTTCTCCAGAAATGACCAAGGAAAATACTTGCCTAAGCGCTAATACATTCCTCCCACCCTCCACATTCCCTTTTGTTACACTATCTCACCGAGAAGGAGTCCTCCCAACAGCCCAGCCAAAGCACTGGGCCTTGAAAGCGCTCACCCTGCTGACCTTCCCTTGTCTCGGGCAAGTGTGGGGACAGAGCTCCAATGGGGAGAAGCTGAGCCCCAGAGCAGCCTTTGTGTCTCGTCAAAAGCAAGTCTCCTTTAAACAAAGCTGAATAAATGAATTAACGGGAAGGCAGCCACAGGGCTTCAGGGGAAGGAGAGGGTTTCAGCCATGTTTGCCATGAGGTTTGTCAGAGCTTGTTGAGGACAACAGGTACTGGTCATGGGCAGCTGGGAGCAGGTCACAGCCCAGCACTACAAGGGAAACCCCCTCCAGAAACACATCACCTCCCACACCAACTTTCTGACTTGTTCCTCCATCTCTGACACATCCAAGAACAGTGTGACCCCACTCAGCAGCCTGGGCTCAACTAGAAGACCGATCTACACTACACATCTTTGTCAGCAGTTTTCAAGCTTAAATTTAAGACAACCAGAGATGGGTCTGAGTAACAACTACAACACAGCAAAGCAATTTTAATAAAAAAACAGATAAGTGGTTTCTGAGTTCTCCCTCTCAAGGTGCAGCTAGCTTGAGCATTGGGCACTTCTGATTGTCTCACACTAAGTTTAATAAATCTGCAAAACTCAACCTCCTTAGACATGATATCTACAGTACTACCCCCTCCTCTCAGATGGGAGATAATCCAACAGAGCTGAAGGCAATCACATATCACCAAAACCTACTAATCTAAGTGATTCTCTAGAAGCCCAAAAACCAGGCAGCATCTATATTATCTTTAGGTATGTCCAAATTTCCAACAAGTTCCCATAAAAGCCAGCTCCAGTTTAGACAGTTACTGCAATGCTGCCTTTGAAAAGAAGTTTCAGTCCCTTTGTGCATCTTACCCAGTCACTGTGACATTTATCAGGAGCCAGCTCATGGACAAGAAGAGGGGACATTTCCAAGGCCAGGACAAATGCTGACACAGGGAAGCCAACCTGGCAGGTTTGCTCCTGCAGATCAGGGTTCCCCCAAATAGTATGGTACCTCTGAAGTATCCTTCCTAAGGTGTGAGCTCCTCAGCACCCTCCTTGTCTCTGCTGTTCCCCCAACTTAGCCTTAAGTCAACTCCTGAAAAGAGCAGCAGGATGCCATGCCAGCATCTTTTATTCTAAAAAAAAAAGTGCCTGTACAAACTCTATGCTGGAGGAGCAGCAAGGTAAATAAGATGGAAGTGCTACCACTATTCAACCTTCAGAAGGCACTGGGGATAGAAACGAGGTAATGGATTCTGGAATTGATTTAGTAAACCAGTGAGCTGACTTTAAATTAAGACTGGAATAAGAATAGAAAGGATATAACTAATTAAAGAACATGACACAAAAGGTTGAAGCAGGTATGGTATCTACTATGAGCAGACCAAAGCTTTAAATCAAAGCTGATATCTTGCTCTGTTTTAGGGAGTTGAAGAAAAACCTTGAAAAATATGCAAGAGAAGAGTTGCCCATGTATTTGCATGGACTGGGGAGTAGAGGAATTTCAGAAGTTACAAATTAAAGAAAAAAAGACCTTGACCTAGAACTGACAACTCAGCAACAATTCTACACAGAAACCCCTGAGACTGTGGAATGATTTGGTATAATGAACAACACAAAGCCAACAGTAACAATTTGTACCACTAAACCACACTAGTGAAGCTACAGCAGTGCAGCCACCCCACAAGCACACGTGACCACCCTCCCCGTTGTTAGAACTGATCTACACCAGGTGAACAACCTCAACTGGGACCGGGCCCCCATGTATCAGCAGAGCTAAATCATCTGTGTGGGATACAGAAAAAATGCACACCAGATCCACAACATTTACACCTGAGCACTGTGCAAGCCCATCCAGGCTCTCCTTCTGAAAGCAGTACTGCTCAAGATAGGTATGATGAGGTATTACAGGATGGGACAGAATGTCTGCTGTGTCTCCATACATTACTGGTCATTTTAAAATCCCAGAGATGTCCTAGATATCATATCAGTTACCAGTAGATCCACAGTCATCCCTGCACCAGCATCAGTTTCTTCCTATCCTTTTCAGGCTGGTCTGCAGCAATGGCCATGAAATCGAGGCTTTCAAATGCCCTCTGCAGAAACCTGGCACTAAATGACTTCTGTGGAATTAAGCTTATTGTATCCTGAGTAGAGGTATTAATGATAAAAATAATATTCAAATCTTGGACAAAATGCAAATATCAGAAAACTGAACTTCTCAGCATGCAAGACAGAGCCAGAATGTTTGCTTGAAACAGCTACATTTTTTTGCTGAATCTAGATCACACGTTGACAGGGCATTGTTACTGGAGAAGGAAGCAATTAACCATTGGGTTATGGCCACAAACAGAGACTTGATGATTGCTTATAGGGCCCTCTGTTCAGTGCGAACAGTCAACCAGATTATGATTTGATGTAAAATGTGAATGTCATTAGTTCTCCATATTCAAATGCCTCTGAACAGTTCATTATAATCTTGCCATTAGCAACGGAATTCCAATCTTAGATGTTTATATGACGCGCACTCCTCAGGGCTGCATTGAGCAAGTGGGAGCTGAAATTTATTATCCCTCCAGCTAAAGCAGAGGGCTGCCCAGGTGCACTTCACCATTTCAATGACTGATGCAGAAGGAGAAATATAGGACTATTTTGACATAAGGTTTATTTAGAACAAGCTCAAGATATTGCTCCAACTCAAGGCTATGTCATACATCTGCAGCTGGGGAACAAACACACCGGTTTTCCACTTCTCTGCTAACAGTACTCGGACCTGGCTTAAACGCTTGGTTCCTCTGGCTGGACATTTACCCCCATCTAGCACCTTTCCTTTGGGATCTCACAGCATTTCTCATCCCGAACATCAGGAGCTCATTGAGCTCACAACACCTTATCCTTCATGCTCGGAGCTGGTGTGCAGCAGTCCCCACTCCAAGCCCCACACACATTACCTTGCTCTCCACCACAGAGATGAGGATCTGCTCCATGATGCTGCTGGTTGCGGGGACAGAGGTCTGGATGTGGCCGATGACGATGCCGATGGCCACACGGGACAGCTCGTAGCTGAGGTGGGTGTTCCTGCGCACCAGCTCGATCAGTTCGGCACCGATTGTCTTGGGCACGGAGGCCACCAGGCCACTGGGTTCTGCTGGCAGCGACTCCACCCCAGCCGCCTTCTTATCCTCCAGGCAGAGGTTGCTGAAGGCATCCAGGCTTGCAGGGGGGGCCAGGGCAGTTTTCTTTACCTGAGAAGTCTTCTCCCCATCCACATTGTGAGACCTCTGGGTCCCCCCTTCAGCTGGCGGTGCTGGGGCAGCCCTCTTGGACTGGGGAGATTTGCTGGAATCCTTTGAGGAAGTCCCATAACGGGAATGGGTCACGGAGCCGCTGTCCAAATTGCGTGTGATCGTGGTGTGGACACTCCGGCTCGGGACAGGGGGTGGAGTGTTGGCAGGACTGGAGGTGGCTGTTGGGAGAGCAGTCTCGGACACAGAAGAAGCAGTGTACAGGGTATCCAGGGATGTCGTGCTTATAGAGGAGGCACTAGAAGCTGACCCAGGAATAATTTCAACAGCATCTGAAAGGGAACAATTAAACATGCCTTAGCAACAGCATCAAAGGAAAAGAGAAAAAAACCAAATTGCTACAGCGCAGTCCATTAAAAGGCTCATTGTGCATGCGACCAGAGCAGTTTAACTCCTCTTCCTGCCTCACTTATCTCAAAGCAAAATTGTACCAGTTCTCTCTGGAGCATTCCCACACAATCACCTCTTTAGAAAGGGGAAAGCTACTCTGTTGAGATGAATACCCTTCAAAAGGCTTAGTGTTTTACACAGGGGAAGGGAGGGAGGGACGGACAGAACTAAGGGACAGAAAAGTCTTTTCCCCTGGGTTAGGCTTTTTCTGCGTTAAGGATGTAAGCCCTCACTTTTGAAAGATGGTGCCTCAGAATTGCAACACACAGAAGGCTTCACACACCAGCCTCCACCTCCCTCTTGCACACACCCCACGGTTAGCACTGACAGTAGAGGAAACACTTGACTGACAACCTCTGTAGTCCCTCCCTTTCAGCACTCTCCAACATTTGATCACAAGCCCTGCAGCCCTGCTAGCACCCACTGATTTCACTAGCTTCCACACTATCTGCTCTACCGTATTTCTCTCCCCATCTCTAGTTTTGACTAGCTCTAGCAGTGGGAGTCCCACCTTCCAAGGGAAAAAATCCATGACAAGCAAAGAGATATTAAGATTTTTCTTTCCTTTAACCTGGTCTTATATATAGTTTTGGTAAATCTTATCTGTTAGTTTCTGGTGGGCAGAAACGTATCCGAGTTCTTCCCTGACTATGAAAACAATTACTTGGGCAAAGAGTGGGATAGCTAGAGCTTCACAAGAGCAGCTGGTGTTAGTGCTGGAAGAGAAGGAGCTGCACCCCATCGGGAGCCCAGCTCTCAGGGAAGGCAGTTACTCACACCCCCCCCACCCCCACCAAAAGGAAGGAGCAGTGGGACAGATGTGAAATGCCTTTGCTGCCCTTCTGCAGGCAACTCCAACCTTTCCTGCTATATCAGTGCTTGGAGCCCTCCACTAGTCCATCCACCACTCCTCCCAAAGTAAACACCAGCTAGGCAGAAAAACTGGGCCCTTCAGTCCCATACAGGTTAAGCATCTCTCTTTTCCTCCTTCTCACAGAGGATCATTCATGAATCATAGCTCCCCCCATCCTTCATTAAATCAAAATAATGATTTGAAGGAAACTGACCTTTGTGAACTCCCACTACTCCAGTGAAAAATGGCTCAATACCATTAAGTACCATTAAGGAAGCTGGTGCCAGTCCCAGGCCTCAATTACCTGCAAGTCAATAGCTCTGCCCTGCTCCACACAAGGGGACATGAGTGGGCTTGAGGTGGGCTGAGTGTCACCAATGGCATCACTGTCACAGCACAGCAGAGCACTTGGGCAACTTGGCAGCAAGTCAGCAGGATGAGCACTGCTCTGTCAGCCCAACCACACTGAAGATGGAGAAGCTCTTGCCCTGGCCCCATGGTCCCGCTCTCAAGTGTTCCTCACTAGCTGCTCCTCTGCCTGTGTGCAGCTCATAGGCAGATGTGCCCCTGGTATTATTACTGCTCCTTACAGGCACCAGACACTGAATTTATGGAAATCCCACCACTGTACAAAGAAAGTGCTCAACAGATTGGGAGTCAAAAGCAAGACTTGAGACTGCATTAAAAGCCAATGAGTCCCCCTGGTGAGGTAACACACTCTGCACTGCAAGGGAACACTCCCTCTGCCTTGTTAGGAGACAGCTGTGATGTATGTGGGAGAAAAAGGATGTTCAACCACTGAGGTTGTGCACTGGCCAGACTAGCCACATGAGCAGGCAGAGAAGTTGCTCCTTGGAGAGCACTATGATTCCCAGGGCCACAGGCTCTGAAGGAGAAGGAGGATGCTGTACCCGGCATCCATCCACAAGCTGCCCAGATCCTCCCAAATCAGAACAGGCTTGAAGGAGCACTGGTCACCAGCTCAGGACCATTAGCATTAAAACCTACAGGAATCTAGGCTATATATATTTTATAGATATATTTGTAAGGATATAAACCATATAGGAATTCAGGGAATGGATAAGGATGTTCATCTAAGAATAAAGCAGAAGCATTCAGGCCCCATGGCTGTTGCATCGCCCAGTGGCCGTTTCACGCCCAAGACCTGGAGAGCAGTTTGTCCTTACTTTTAATGGGAGCAGTAATCTGTGTGTTCTTGCGCTTCTCTGGAGGTGGGGGGGTGACAGGAGCAGCACGACGGGCCTGTGGTGGGATCTATAAGGAAAGATTTCAGAGCAATCAAAGGAAGTTGACAATAAAGACATTCTCTTTTACAAAGCCTTCTTTCTCGCGTGCATGTGCAGATTTGTCCTTACATCTCTCTCATCATTTGGGGCAGTTTCTCAGGAGGACAGATGTTAATAGGCGGCCTCCTAGAAGAACAAAGCAGCACTCAAACTGACTTCATCCCCTCCCTATGACAGGCAAAGCAGCCCTTGTTTAATTGCTGTGTTCAGCAGCACATGGAACATTCATCGTGTAGACCTGTCAAGCATTTACTCCTCCTTTATTCCAAATGCAGTCCCACACACTTACCATGTCTCCACATTACTCTCAATAGCTCCACAGAGGCTGCAAACAGAGTGTGTATTTACACACTCTTCTGGAGAGATCCATTACATCAGCTACAAATACCCTTGCAGAAAGACAAAACCAAGGACTGGAAACATGTGAATGCCTTTTCCATGCTTTCAAAGCTATTTCTGCTCATGCAGGGAGAAAATAGGGCTTGACCCTCTGTGCAATACTATGCTACCTATAGCAAGACACACTGGGAAAAGCTTTGCCAGGGAGTTGCATTAACTCTCCGCATCTGGGGTTTCTCCTGTAAGTCTCTTCTAGGATTGCCAAACCAGCAATGTATGAGCCCCAGACTCAGATTCCTACACTCATCTTTTCCTGTCAGATCTGAACACCATGATCACCAATATCACTTTCACCCACAATTACACCAGGGAGGTGCAGCCTCGGGGTTAACCTCTAATCAGTAGGGCATCACTGATGAATACAGAGCAGCCAAGCTAGGTGAGAGCACATTGCATCAATACTCCAGTCTCCACAGCCCAGCAGCTCAGGGTCAGGAGACTCTGCTTGGGACCTCTTAGGACTGCTGGGATTCAGAGCCTGCTGCCTCAAACGTGCCTCTGCTTTTATGGGATATTGCAATCCCTGTCTGTGGCCAAACCTCCCGGGGGAGCACAGGAAGGGAAAGGAGGTGATGATCTGAATGTCTTGGGTAAGCCAGCTGTCAACCATTTGGAATCTATAGTGACATTCAGTCCATCACAAGTGAAAATTTTCCAGGTTTGTTTATCCCTGGAAGAGAAGTTTTTCTGTGCCCTGTCATTGCTGAACAGACCTATATAAACACCATACAGGGCACAGAGCTCTGCCACCCCACAGTGAAAATCTGAGACAGGCCCCTGAAGGGTCTCTATCTTATGTAGCTCAGTAGAAGGAGAATGGAAAATGTGCCTTTTTTCCCCCAGACCCAGGAAGGGCAAAAAACTCCTCTGAAATGGGAGCAAAGATATTCCTGTAAATAAAACACCTTCAAAAGCCACCTCAAATGTTCAAGACTCAATGCCAAAAGCTGACAACGTGCTCACAGCCCATGTCTAGATCCACTAGACAAGTGAAGACACAGCAGTTTGCACAAAGACTTTTTAAAAAGGATCTCTTTGTCCCCTTCCCACCCAACACCAAATACACCTAACCTTATACTATATCATATAAATGTCACTCCTTTACAAGCACCTTTAGCTGGTGAATTAGCATGAGCCACTGCTGCAGACTCCTCGCCTGCACACTCTGCTCTTGTCAATCCACCCCACATTATTCTCTGGGTGGAATGCTATCTGACACTTGCATACAGCTTCAAAAATTATCTGTGTCGGTCCAAAAAGAGACTGCACAGCTGAGAGAGATCAAGCAGATCAGGAGGGGTCTCTGCACTGCATGGTTGGCAGGCTGGCCCCAAATCCAGAAAGCTCAGCTATGCTAAAAGCAGAGCCCTGTCTGCAGAGTGCTGGAGCTGACAGCACAAGTCAGAGCTGCTTGGCACAGCATGGCCACGATTACTGAGGCAGTGGGATTTAGCAAACAGGCAGGCCCAGAGCTTAGCGCAGATGCGTGACATTGTTTGGAGATAGTGAGGGTTGGGTCATTCTGGAGTATTTCCACGGCTTCATTAGCCCTACCAAATTTACCACACAAGTTTAACACAGTTATTACAGGCTAGTGCTTAAATTAATAGATGTACAGCTAATGCTAGCTCAGTCCCTGCCAGTTTAGACAGCCCCACACCACAGTACAAGCGGCTGCAAGTAGAACATGAAGCATTGCAGGAATTTCCTTGTGCCTGCCCAAGCCACATGGTCAGGAGCTGTGAGGTGTAACTGATGGCCATCTCCTCCCTCCACCCCATGTGCTAGCCACTGCTTGGGGCCAACAGGAGGATGTACAACACCAAAACCCCCAAAGGGAAAGGGAAAAAACATCCTCTGTGCAGCTGCCGTGCACAAGCTGACCATGCAGGAGTCCTTGAAGTTCAGATCCCACCTGTCCAGAGGGGAAAAGATGAGGGACCTTACCAAAGGTTCAGAGAGAAGCAACTGTACTTGTGTTGAAAGCCTCCCTTTCCCCAGGCCTCTATAAGGGCACTGTGAACTTCCCCAAATCCACAGATTTTACACATCTGCTTCCCCTCCTTTACCCTTTTGCAAGGACTGATAGCAGGCTGTAGTCCCTGTGCTGCTCAAAGACAAGAGCTGACTCAACCACAACACTCCCATTCCCTTCGCAGCCAAGCAGGCAGAGAACATCACCACTCTGACTCCTGGGAACAATGCTATTGTAGTAGTACCCTTTAAACAAAGGACAAAACAGTAAACCAAAGGAACAATCTCCTGCCCACCTCCTCCTCCAGGCAAACTCTGCCAAGCCAGACACACTGGACTGTAGCAAAGGGTTCTGGAGATGAGCATCACAAACTCACTGAGCATGCACAAATGCAGCAGACTGACTAAAATACTCCAAGAGCCCAACCTCCACCCTTGGCAGCTGGTATGGCAGCAGCCCCAGCCTCCCACCTTATGCTGACTGTGGAGGAGCTGAAGATACGCTCAGCACAAGTGCCCTCACCAAGTACTGCAGCCAGTTCAGTCCTGGGAGCAAAGCCACTGAGAGGAAATTTGCACCTCAAATTTTGCTTAAGTTTTCAGATGCAAACACTGAATGCACTTGAAAATCCCAAGCAATGAAAAGCACGTGCCAAGACCTCTGCTCCTCTGGAGCTAGTGAGAAAGTTTAGATTTCAGTAGGTCTCCTCTTAGGCTACTGCATAACCAGTGGAAGAAAGCAGTGCTGCTTCCTCCACTTCGTATTTTCAAAGCACACAGGAAATCCACCAACTGAGCTGTTAAAATCTCAAGGAGTCTTTTCAGCACGGGGCTAAGCTGGAAGCCCTTCAACTGCATCTTCAGTGCCACCCAGACAGAAACAGTTCTTTGTCAGCCAAGGAAACTCGTCTTCCTCCTTTTTGGCAAGCAACCAAACCACAGACCAGATAAAGACAGGGAATCAGCATGGAGAATGGGCTGTAAGGTGCCCCATTTGCTCAGCCCATAATGTACAGGCTTGAGAATGGAGCTGGTATGACTGCCAAAGAACAAAAACGAATACTGAGGAGAAAAATGGCGTTTGTAGGAATTGCTGTGTTCAGCCAGAGTGAGCCAGAGCTACCTTTCATCTCCCCAAACTCACAGTTCAAGTGTAAAACAAGCCTCTAGGGATGACAGCATATCAGTGCCTTATAAACACAATGCCTCAAAACGCTCAGCCCAGAGAGATGAAGAAAAACTACAGTGCACGTGTTCATCTGTAGGAGGAATAAAAAATCTCCATGCTCATCCTTGCTTGGCACCTTTAGCCCTAACATCCAGCTACACCTACACAGGGAAATCTGGCACATCATTCACCCCCAACAGCCACAGCCTCCCTCCTAGGCTGCTACTTTGAAGCCTCACTGATGTCTCACTGTAACCTTGGAACTGCGTGTCACTGAGATAAAAAAAGATCTGCTCTAAATCTTATTTCCTGCAATTTGCCTTTAATTCATCATGATAAGAAACCTTCAGACAAAACAGGATCTTTGGGGTTTTTTTGGCTTTTTGTTTTGTTTTGAGTAGTATAAATAGGCAGCCACAGCCGATAAAATGCTTAAGGACCAATGATCTTGTGCAGACATAACAAGGGGGAAATGAAGCAGTGCTGAGTGCTTGGAGGGAGCTCTGCTGCTCACGTCAAAACTGCTTTTCAAAGCATTCTCCAGGGAGCCTGCAACTCTTTCAGAAAGTTGCCAAGAGATAGTCACACAGTATAAAGTGGATTTTGCATGTTATCATAAAACCATGGACCCTCAAGGATTCCAAAAAGCATGACAAGTGTAAATGGCAGAGGGACTGTTCCAGATTTCTTACACAGAAAGACCAATATTTTATACTGCAGTAATCCCAGGTGAGCAGCACAAACACTTGATTTGTAGCTTCAGCTGCAAAGGCATTTTATTCAACACGACAAGCAATGTCACACCACCAAAGGAGGAACCCAGCAAGTGTCCAGCCACCGTTACCTGATAGAGACCTTCATCGTCCTCCTCGAACTCAGTGTTGGGAAGGCTGTGGTGTCGCTCGTACCCCGTCCGGCACACCCCGTTGGGCTGCCGGGACACATCCAGGTGGTGATCACTGGTGGACTGAGTCATAACCGTCCCCTGCGGGGTGGGAGAGTGGCTTTTACGGGACACAGTCTCCTTCCGGTGATGGATCAGTTTTCTGAAATGGAATGATGACGTCAGGAAGAGCACAAAGCTCAAGGGAGTGACCATGCTGCAACATTTAAGTTATTTTTTAACGATTTATTGCATTTGGGCTATATATACCAGAATAGGCTACATTACTCTGAACACCAACTCCAGTTTCATTAACAACTAAGGAAGCACTTCTGGGGGAGGAAGGAAGAGGCTTTGCATAATTTATTCATCAGTTCACTGGAGAAAAATGCCTCTTCCTCAGGGGAGAGTCACATATTGCATTGCAAGCTTCAGAAATTGCCTGCACTTTAGAATTGCTGTTCAACCGAGATTAAACCAGCATGCCTCAGTACAGAGTGTGAGGCATCAGAGAAAACAAAAATTCTCCTCAGAAGCAATTATTTGAGAACATATTAAAGACCTTGTGTCACATGCCAGCAATTCTACAATTCCTGGCAGGTAAAGCAGAGAAGATGCAGCCAGAAAGGTTTTGGATTTCTCCTCCAAGCCTACAGTGTGGCTGAGAATCTCCTCTTCTTGGCATGCACAGGGATAGAGAAGCAAGGCCAAAGCTCTACTTTGTTGGACACAGCTGTCAGGAGGAGCGGCAGCAGCTCAAACACTGGGAAGCTCTCTGAGTGCAGCAGCACTTTGCAGCACAGGGGCTCAAATCAACAACATCCAACATTCCCTAAGGACAGAATGACACTGTGACCACCCTCCATCTGCCAGCTCTCCCAGATGCCCATCATACTTACTGGAGGACATCTCTCTGCTCCAGGTTGTATTTTCCCCCATTCTTCATGGCCGCATTGTGCACAGCCTCAATGGCACGGTCAATGGACTGGAGAACCACATCCTGCTCCAGCACCTGAGAAACAACATCCAACATGTTACTGTCCCCTTCAGCTGAGGTTCTTTTGCACCAGAGCTTATGGCAGGAGAGACCACAGTACAGTAAACTCCCAGAGTTTATGTTTGGGAAAGAAAGTCACTGTTACAAGCACCAAAGTCCAAAGATTCCTACAGGGAGATCAGAGACAAAGCTTCAGGACCATGCAGCAGCCTTGAATATTTAGCCTCCTGCAGGGAGGTTTCGAGATCTCCCTGCAAAGCCAAGCTTATCCCAAGCCCAATTATTCCTGCTCTTGCTGACCTACTACGGAGCAAATTCCCAATTGTGAATGTGACAGTTGAAATCTGGTGGCCTCCAGAGTCTATCAACTCTGGATGGGGTTTTTTGCTCACTTTTTTCTTGATGGTTTTTATACTTGTTTTGTAACTTGAAGCATCTTTTCCAAATCTCCACCCAAGCTGTCACAGCAACATTTATTCCTCCCGTCAGCCAGTTTAGCACTCGTTACTGCAGTTAAAATTAACAGCAGCCTTGAAAGAAGAAACACCAAAGACGCCACTCCCTGGGCTCACGAGGAGGCTGGAAGGGGAAAGGGAAGATAAAGCAGGTTTCTACACTTGTGACACTCTAAAAGGCTTTGTTTATCAACAGCTGACATGCCTTCAGGAGAATAGACCTTTACAGGACTAAGGCAGAAGGCAAAGGACACGCTACTGAGTCTTTGACCCACAGGTCTCCCATAAGCTGCCACTGGTGCCACCACCATCCGTTCAGTCCCACTGCTCCAGCCTCAGCCCATGCACAAGGGGAGGAGGGGAATGCTCGGGCTCCAGGGCTCACTGCAGCTGTTTGAACACTAAACCCTCTCTTTAGCTTCACTTGCTTTGGCCCTTCCTCCCTGCATCAGAGCAACTATTTATCCAGCTAAGGAGCGGCTGGATTCTCATCAAGGATGCACCTTAATTGGCCTTAGGGGGCTGCAGAGCACAGAAGGGAAGCCCTCCCCGCCAGGGCGCAAAGTGCCTGCCTCCATAGCACTGGCATGCAGTTTTCTGATAACATGCTATGTATTATTTATATCCTGATTAATTGCTTAACCAAATGTGAATTAACAGCTACCACAGACTGTGGGGAAAAAAACAAGGTGTGGATGAGAGGCCTCTTCTGCAATACTCAGCTTTGAAAAATTTAGGAGGGGTTTTTTTGTTAGTTTGTTTTCCCAAGAAAGACAAGGAAGAAAGCAACTGGGGAAAACTTTAAAAATAAAACCAAATTTATTAACGTATCAGGTCAAGAACAAAACCAACACTCAGAACTCAAATTCGGGATGAAGCTCCAAGCAGCCCCACATGGCCTAGGGATATGGCCTGGGGAGCATTTCACCACCTCTAACTACAGAACTAAGTGAGGAAACAGAGCAAAGTGTATTTGAACACATTCCAAGGAGGGTTGGAAGGAACAGCAAGTTATTTCAGCAAATTCACCTCATTTTCTGAGAAGATAAGAGAAAATTACAGCAAGCTGCATGCTTGCTCTGGGAAAGGGGAGCAGTGCAGAACTCTCCAGCACTGCTGTCTCCAGGGGAATGCCAGTGCTGCTCTGAGTGCCACAGGCCCCTGCCCTCTGCACAGCCCACCTGCCCTCGTGCACTCCCACATGAGTCCCCATGCCAAAATTCAACACAACTCCTGCTACAGCCTCCAACACTGGCCTTGGTGCACTCCCTGGTCCCCTACTTGTAGTCCCTCCACATGCACCACCACCCCTTCCAAAAACAGCCCCTCGACAAGTTGCACCCCTTTGTGCTGCCTTCTCCCACCCTCCCCAGTCTTCCAGGCTTTCACCCACAAGGGTTTAAACCCTTTCTCAGCCTAATCATCCCAGGGAAGATGGCAGTACAGAGCACTGAATCCTACTGAACAGCTCAGCAATCTCTGCCTTCTTCCAGAGGGCACATCAGCACAGTCCACAGGAATCCACAGGCTGGAATCATAGAATGGTTTGTGTTGGAAGGGATCTTTTAAATCTTCTAGTTCCAACCCCCCACCATGAGTAGGAATGTCACTCACTAGACCAGATTACCCAGGGTCCCATCCAACCCGGCCTTGAACACTTCCAGGGATGGGGCATCCAGAACTTCTCTGGGCAATCTCTTCCAGTGCCTCACCACTCTCCAGTTAAAGAATTTCCCCCTAACATCCAATATAAACCTTACCTCTTTCAGTTTAAAACCGTATCCCCCTTGTCTCAGCACTACCTGCCAATGTAAAAAGTCATTGTCCGTCTTTTTATAAGCTCCCTTTAAGTACTGGAGGCAATCAGGTTTCCCTAAAGCCTTCTCCAGGCTGAACAACCCCACTCTCTCAGCCTGCCTCCATAGATGTGTTCCTATGGAGCTGCTCCTTGCTGTGCAATACCATTTATTATGGAGAGGGCGCTTCCCCTCTGATAAAACACAGCATTTTCACACTAATGCAGCAGTGTTGTGACAACTGGCTTTTAGCTGCTGTGCTCTTTCCTTTTGTTTCTGTTCCCAACCCTCTATTAACAAGGCCTGTCAAAGGGCTGGAATAAAAAAGCAACATTAACTTGCCACTTGCACTTTATGACATTGCTGATGCCGCTCATAAATCATCTCCCTTCGTCAGCTGAGCTGGGAGGGTGCATGCTGGGCGAGGGGGAAATGGTAGGGTCTTCAGCACAGGGGTTGCCTTGCATTCTGGGTTTATAGGACACCCAGCATCAGGGATCCCCTGCACTGTAGTCTTAAAGTTAAAAAACAGAAATCAGTATCCTGGATAGATCACGTGATTCAAAGGAATCTGCACACTCCTCAGGTTAACCAAAATAGCACTGCTTTGTTTGAGGAGGATGGATGAAAAAGCACATTGCAGTTGAAATGAGCACAGATTGCAAGGGGGCAAAAGTCAGGTTTGCCAATGATCACAGGTCTCACCTATGATCGCCTCCTCCCTAGGACGTGAGGGATTACATGCTCACAGCAATTCTGGGCAGTGCCTCACTGTACTCCCCATGCAATCTAGGGAGATCAATCACTCTGCAGGACAGGGGAATCCTGCCTGCATCCAGCACTCACTCCTGAGGATGCTGGCAGCTGGGACACAGGCAGGCAGGGGTCCTGAGCAGTACATCTAGGCATCTCACACGTTCCCAGGCAGCCCTGGCCACAGCTCTATGGCCTGCAAAGGAGAGAGGCCACAAAGAGGCAGCAAGAGCAGAGCCCTGGAGTGCAGGCAGGAGCTGGGTGCTCCGAAGTCCTGCAGAGTCCTGTGCTGCAGTCCTGCCCCATCCCAAGCTCTGTGGTACAGAGATGAAACCCTGTTCATAAGCTAAGGCTCACATGGAAGCAAGGGAATGCATGAAAAGGGCATTGCTGTACAGAAGGCTGTCAGAGGAAACGTACCAAGCAAAGCCCAGGAATTCAGCTGGATTTACTGAGGCTGCACGGTGGGGGCTGGCAGAGCCCCGAGCAACCACTGCAGCACGCGAGCTGTTAACTGTGTCCTTCACCAGCTCCTGGCTCGCCGGGCACAGGCACAGCCATGCCAGCCACGCTGGGCAGGCAGAGAAGGTGGCAGGGACAGGGCAGTGACAGGGACAGGGCAGTGGAAGGCACTGGCCCTTACAGGGTGAGTACAGGGGTCTCCTCGGCCAGCGTGGAGTGATGGTGCCCAGGCTGTGGCCAAGAGGCATCAATAGGACACCACCTTCTGCCCAACGTACCATGAAGATCAAGGAGTATTTGCTGAGGTATTGGTAACACATTCCCGCCGGTGCCTCACCCCAGAAAGGAGTGGCTGCCACCCCCTCTGTCAGATATTTCTGATTTAATCAAACAAAACGCTGCAGCAGAGAAATGCTGGGCTCCATAAGCAGCCTGTCTCCACCAGCCTGGCTACAGCCAGAGGCAGGGAAAGAGCAGAGAAGTGACCCTTGGTGATCACAGGCCATTCTGGCTATGGGGCACTGTATCACAGAACCAGGGGTACCACCAGCACCCCACAGGCGAGCTGCTCTGCAGGAACATGGTACTGCTCAATTAGAGCCATGAATATCAGCCAGAAAACTGAATTTCTTCCTTCATAGCCTGGTGTAGGAGAATCACAGAAGCATCAATAAATCATTATTTCCTCACTCCTTGCTAATAGCATGAGCAAACAAAGGGTCTCCCCAGAGCCCGCTGCCAATTTCCTCCCCACCTGATGAGGACAGAGCCAGACCTCAGCACTGCCTTAGGGTGCTTTGCACACTCCAAGGTGGCTGGGGAAGGATGCCTCTCCCAGGGCCAAAGACAAGCTTCTAAGAAATACCCTTCCAGAATGTCTTGTGGGTACCTAAGCACGGCCAACAAAGGGCATGGCCCTGCAGAGGCAGGAATGCATCTACCCCCATGCCTCACACTGCTGTCATGCTCACTGCCCCAGGAGCAGTCTCCCCAGAGAGAGCACACCTGCACAGGATGTGTCACACAGGCTGGTGAGAGACCTGAGCAATTCAGAAGACACTACAGGTGTCCCTGTGGTACAAGCAGCACAATCTCCTCTCCTGTCCTCCCCAGGCTATCGAAAATGTTGCCCCCTCTCTTTTTGTTTTTAATCTTTCCACATGTACCACTGGTGTTGTTTAAATGCACTCACACAGAAGAACTTGCTCAACAGTCTAGAATAATCATACCTTTCAGAAAAGCATTCTCTAGACAAACAGGCTGACAGCTGCATCAGCTCAGACAGGCTGAGCCACTCTGCTTGCACGAGGCTCCCACATTTATGAAAGTGGCCCATTAACTTATGGCAGGCTTTTCTTTGCCTCTGCAGGGGGCTGATCCAAGAAAACATAGCTTTTTTTTTCTCCTCCTGCCTCCCCATTTTTTAGTGATCAAGGGCATTTGCTCTTCTGCATGTGCAGGAATCTGTGCCCTCATGCCTGCAGCTGCCTCTGCAGCCAGAGGGGTGCCCAGGCAGGGCTGCTCATCTTCACCCTCATCTCATTGCCCCAGCTTTCACAACATGACAACAAAGGACAGACAAAGTTTTGTCTCCAGTGACAGCTCAGTTTTCACGCAGCTGCATTGACACGGACCACTGGTGAAATTAGTATATTTATCCCGCTGGCGTACACAGGCACAGACTGGTTCTTTGTTACTCAAATCAGAGAGGAATACCACCTCTTAGGTCACATGCCCTTCACCCCCAGTCACCGCCAGACTGTCTGCATGCTTATTCCTTCCAGATTGAAATGATCACGGCACCGATTTACAAAAATCAGCTATCCTTTGTCTGCGGCAGAGTGATGTGCCAGATCAGAGTTGCCCCTTTGGGACCACACAGCTCAAACAAATGGGCTGAATTTTGGTTTTTTGGATTGCTGGGGAAAATTCAGCTCCTTTCTCTTCCTGTTTTTGCAGTCCAAATCAGAAATTTTTAGTCTCCAGGCTGTTGGCTAAGAGAGATGCATTAACTTATTCTTGCCGGCATGAAGATATTGTGCCTCGCGGCACTCAAAAACACACAATAAAAACGCGAGTGAAACAATGGGCAACTGCCCTGGTTACTGAGCAAATAAGATGAGAAAAGCTCCAAACAAACCTGCAGCATCTCTGACTCGCTAGCGAGAAAACAAAGACATGGCTGAGCTCTTCTGACAAAGAGGCAGCCCAGAAGCAGCCCAGGAATTCCTGCTGATCTGCTATAGTGCATTTCTCACAGATCGGTGTTTTTCCACTGGGCGCTGACAGCAGCCGCTCCAGCGGACAGCCGGCACAAATGGGAAACGAAAAGAAAGGACAGCCAGGGAAAGAGCTTAAGCTGTGCAAATCACGCTAGAGCAAAAGCCAGAGCTCCTGGCAAAGAGATACACTAACTAGGGACAGTACAGGCACAAGAGGCATTTGGAACAAACAGAACCCTGATGGCAGCAGAAGGATGCACAGCAACCAAACCTCAACCAACTTCTCTCCTGAGAGCAGGAAGCCTTGGAGTCAGGGAGAAGGGGGCAGAGACAGGCTGAGGGACAACAGAATGCATGCAACCCACCACTGCATGCTTGTACTTCCTGAGGTGGAAATGCTTCATCCTGGGTCTCTCCAGCCATGCTCAGACCCTGTTTACTGGCCACGATGACCAGAATCGGCCACTGACTCATTCCCCTCGTAATTTTGCACTCTCCAGTAACCAGAACACGTCTCATGCCAAAACACTCTAAGAGGATAAAAGCAGAGACAGAAATTTTTAAAATAAAACTATCGATACATACTTATATATCTTGCTGTTCCCTGCTGCCTTAATTCTTACTGCTCTCAATGCTTCAGGGGACTTCCCTGGCTCAGCCTGCCCCAGGTGCACAGCTGCCAGACAACAGAGCTGCCCCTCTCTTTAGGATCACCTGTTCAGCATCATTTTGGCACACAATAGTCAAGCCAAGTCAATATCTGACATGACCAATGTGGCATCTGTGCAGGGAAAATTTACAATTCTACTGATACATACATAAACATAAAATGTATACAAATACTAGAGTTATCATCTACACTGAAAAAAGAAAACAGTAGATAGCATCTGCTTTGATGAAAACTCAGGATTATGAACCAGGATGTATCAAGGTGGAAGGAAACATACTGCAGGGCAGCACTAGAAGTATACCAAGACTTTTGACATATTAGCATTTAAAGTTGAAAAAAGCCCAACAGAAGGGGTTTTGCCAGACTTTGTGCAGTCTTCAGTTTGGTAGCCCAAAAAACTGCTACAGATGTCCTTTGCTCACTGAGATTCAGCACAGCTCCAGGATCACTTGCTCACAATTAGCACGTGTCTATAAGAAAGCCCCTATATTAATTATGATCAAAAATGCAACTAATTTCTAAGTTCCCAGAGCACTGGGAAGAGTGCAAGGTGCTAATCTCAGCCCATCTTTGTTTTGATTGAGTTGGCAAAAACATGGATGTGGGGTGAAGATCCAGCCACAGAAACTCTTTTTGCAGTTAATAAGGTTTGCCAAGTGCTGCCAGAACAAGGAGCAAGGTCAGAGCCCAGAGGAAAGAACAAGACTGGAAAATTGTGCAAGTCCTGGCTCTTCTCCTGGCATTCGAAGAGTAAGGCTCAGTTTTCCCCCACAATCTACTTCCATAGCAGAGATTGTAGCAAAATGCCAGAAAGGTGACAGTTATATAAAATGTAGGATGAAAAAATTCAAATTTCTACCACAGTCAAGAGAATTCTTTCCCTTGCCATTCACTCCTGCCTTGGAGCACATTCCAGGACATGAGGATCAAGTAAGTAAAGGCTCCAGGGGTCAAGCAGGAAAAAATTGCAATTAAGTTGTCAATTCAACCGGTGCCCAAAGACAGATGCAGAAGAGCCTGTAGGTACACGTTAACCAAAAGAGACTTTCCTTCTGCATGCCATAGACTGGCACTGATGTAACACCTTGCAGTTCCATATTTGAGAAAGATGTAATAACTCGTGATTCATCTTGCACAGGAATTTACAATTTATCAGCTTTTCTTCCCAAATCCTCCCTGTCCCACGATCAGCACTCTGGCAAGAGTCAGAAGGCAGCACACTGGAGTTATGATGTGCTTTGGATATAAAAACCTAAAACCATGGGCGAATTATAAAGTGTCTCTTATACAGACAGAAAATGGGGAAATGGAAAATTATTTGGACCTGCTGTCTCTGTCCCAGTGAACATGGGAAGACAGACCTGGCAGCAGGCACAGGTGTACAACCCAGGAACATCGGCCCCGCAAGAAGGAGAAGGGGCAAGGAGGGTGCACAGGTCACCGTTCAAGGAAGTGCAGAGCCTGTGGGCTTGGCATGAATGATTCAAGTCTGCCACATGGAGAACAGGTGCTGCTTTCTGGTATCTGCTGGATGAACAGCCATATGTACTTCATTAAAGCCATTAATGAGGGAAAAGAGCTTCCATCCTCAAGGGGCAATCACAGAAAAGTCATCAGCTAGTTTTAGTCCTGGACAGTTGTAAATTGCACAAAATAGCAAACCAGAGATGAATCCCCAGGATCTTCTGAGCAGCACCAGGATCAGAGCTGCCAGGCCTGGCACAGCCGAGGCTCTTTCCTGCTAAGCTGTCACTGTGAGATGAAAACCTGTCTTGCATTACCGTGAGCAAACCTGAGAGAGGCCCTGGAAAGTTCTCCCTAAAGATCATTCCGTCGGGAGAATCAAAGGCAGCTTGCTGCTGCAGGATCAGTTAACAGTCTGGATAGAAAAGAATTTTTCTCTATTTTGGACTCTACATGCAGAATAAGCATTGCTTCCTCTGCCATGAAGGCACGTAGCTCCCCTGCACACCCAAAATAAAGCCATCAGGGCAGGATCAGAACACACTAACTCATAGAGAAAACCCAGTGTTTTCCTCTGTAATGAGCATTTCCCTTCCTCAAATTACTGGTGCATCCTACCTGAAACTCAACTTACCACATCATGTGATCAGATCACATGTGTGACCTCCTCCAAAATAAAATGATCCCCAGATCACCATATGAAAAACCTGAGTATTTTTTACCAGGAGTAGAATTGCTCCAAGTAAATACAGAAAGGGGTTTATGCTGCCCCTCTGCTCAAAGAGAGCAACTCCACATTCTCATGGAGCAAAACCCATTCCAAGATGAAGCGATCGCTTGCCAACAGTACTTTTACTATCATCCCTTCACACAATTCCTAAGCACAAAAGATAAACCAAGGTCCTTGAGGACTTCTCCACTAATGGTGTTTCAGGCCAGGGACCCAAGAGAGCAAGCATATTTACAAGGTTCCTCCAAAGCAGCTGCCCTTATAATGTTCCCACAATATGGATCTCACAAGCAACTTCTCTCCACAGCCCCCTCTGGGCCACAGAAGATTTGAAACATCAGTATTGGGAAACCCCAGGATACTCAACCACCTTCTCCCCAACATTTTCAAGCTGTACTTACCAGCTCGCACCAGTGTGGAGGAAACACAGCTCCTCTTTGGTGGGGACATATTTCCCAACATGGGAATCCCAAACAAGTTCTCCACCCCAGCAGCCTTCTTCCAGCCGCCAGGATCCTTCATGACTCCAGCCTGGTACAAATTACTCATTCAGGGATTTAAACAGTATAACAACCAGACTCCCAGGAAAAATAACCCTCACATGTTCATTTGCTTTCAGGTGGGCCACAGTAAAGCTAAGGCAAGAAGGAACATCCTTTGAAAGAAGATCCCCTGCCACGGGTTTTGGTAGCTGTATATTTTAACATGTTCAGAGTAGCACTATGGAACAGGGGATGTTATTCATGCTTTTGGCTTATCAGTGCTATACACAAGAATTACGCAGAGTTAGGTGTGCCAGCTAATTATAGCAAAGCTATTTAAAGACTGTTGAGGGTGCAGGTGTAGGGCAGCAAGGGAGGGGGGTACCAGAGGGGCTGAAATACTCCATACATGCTGCACTATCAAGAGGGAGATCATGCTAATTGGTCACAGACAAAATACCCAAGTGTGCACATATCCTTGTTAGCTGAGAGCTGCTCCTGCAAGCACATTTATTCTTGGTAAAGTGGATGTTTCTGCTGATGTTTCTGTTCCTGACTCCCACCAAATCCAGCAAGTCAACGCAATTGAGCTTTATTGGGACAATGATAAAACTAAAGCTAATTCATACCCCAAAACCAATGAAGATGCCACTGAGATCTACAGCAGTGTCTTACACTGTTATATGTGTGATCATAAAGAGAACAGCACAAGCCAAAATAAACCCCAGAAAACTGTGAACTAAAGGTCCTGCAGTTGTTTTTGACTGGCACACAGCAGAACACTATTCTTCTGTGCTGCAAAACTTTGACAGACTGACAGTTTCCACTGACCTACAAAAGTACCTTGAGAATTGCAAGTTTAGCTCTGTTTATCAAAGGAATGAGGCTAACTTACAGTTATCTCCAGATTCAGTTCAAGAACAAATTCTGGGGTTTGTTCAGTGGGCTTTCTTACCTTAAAAAAAGATTAAAGGGTTCAACTGGATTTGCTGACATTTCACCTATAAGGAAGTAAGAGGTGAGTCATGGAAGAAAAGCAATTCATTAGTGTCCCACACTATCTGCAGGAGAAAAACAGCTTCTGCTTTAGCTGCAACTTATAATCCCATCTCCTTTCCAAGCTTAAAGTGGCACAGGCTCCCCAGAAAACACAAAGAAATGGGGACAGGAAGGGAATGTCCTCCTAGGACATTGTGCTTCAGGCAGCAATACCACCATAATCTTGTTTTCCTCACTTCCCGAGGCAGTGAACAAAAAACCTGCATTTGTTAGATTGTTCATTTCCCATGTACAAAAGTTGCTCCCAGCTCCCATGGCTCATTACAGGATCTATTTCTTGCATCTGCTGCTTCACATGCCACACCCATCTGTGTCACCACCCATCTCGCTCAGTGGCATCAGTGAGAACAAACCACTGTATTTCAGGAAATCTTCCCAGCCCATATCCCATGGGACAAATCCAGTAGGAACGGAGATGGCCAAGACTCAGCTCACCTCCTCCATGGAGGTCTGGAGCTGCCTAACAGGAAGCAAAGGGTGACAGTAACTCTGAAGCTGCATGGTTTGCACAATTCATGTGCATGTTTTCTCACTCCCATCCCCCTAAACTCTTCCAGGTCAGGGCTGATCACCTTTCATCACTCCTAACTCCCTTCAGCCCAGCTGCGAGGTTTGTGTGGTCCTCTGTATCCATCCACAGTCACATGAACCAAACATTGCCAAAAGGGGATTTTGTTGAGAGAACCTTTATGCTCATTCATTAACAGAATATTAATAGTATTTAGAAGTTTTTAAAGTGACTAGAGCTCAACATGATTTTGAGATCTCAAGCTCAAGAATACAGCCAGTTCACATATGTTCATGCATGTAGAAGGCTCAGCTGCTCTCCCATATCACTTGGCAATGCTTCTAAGGCAGCCCAAGACCACAGGCAAGATGATGCTTCCCAAAACGGGATGTTGGAGGGGTTTCTTTCCATCTCTGATATAAAAAAATTATACTGTGCAGGTCTCTTGATAACAACTGCACAATTATTTCAATGCTGCTGCTGCTATCTCTTGTCATCAAGCTAATGGAAGACAGATACATGAAATTAATTTTAAAAAAACAAACTATAGGGGATGTATTTTACAGTTTAAGTCAACAAAGGTGATTCTAGGGCAAAAACTTCATTACTTAGAACTCAGCAGTTCAGTGGACATTGTTTTTTTGATGTCAAATGGAAAAAGTCTTCATCTATAAACACTTTGATTTGGCCAGGCTCAGGGAAGTCCCTAAACTTCTGCAGCAAGTAGGTAATGAATTTTTTATGATCATCATTCTTACTTGAGGTGCTGGGATTTCATGCAAATATTCTTTCAACATGCTAAAAATGTGGACTTTCCTGATACTTGAGCTTCTCCCCAAATATTCCCCAGGGATAGGTAAGCCTGAACACAGAGGGAAAGGGCCCACGGACCTGTTTTCTGGCAGGTCACTTGGATGCAAATCATTGTTCAAACCATGGTTTGTCTGGTCCTCTGCAAACATGCATCCTTTCCTCAGGAAAAGGAAAAAGGGAATCTGGAAAGGCACAGAATTCATCGAGTTTACACAAAAAGGAATTGTCACCCCATCAGATTCAGAGGCCACGGAGGTTTGCATTTGTCTGCTCAGTGGAGAGATTCAGCTTGATGTCTCTAGGCAGCCATCTGGTTCCCACAGGAGCTGCCCTGATTCTCATTTTGGCACACGGACACCGACTGAACTCAGCTGACAGAGAGCCCTCCACCTCAAAAACCCGTCCAACCACTTCCATCCCCTGGGTGCAAGTGAGTGAAAAGCACCATCAAGGCTTTCTTCCCACCTCCAGAGAAAGAGGATGAAACTCAGAGGCTGAGCTCAGCCTCCTGGCCAGTGAGCTCAAGGGCAGAGGAGGGGGAGCAGGCAGCAGGAACAGTGGGAAGTGACACCCCAGCTACATTAGCAGCTGTGGAGGTATGGCCTCAGGCACAAACCCCACGGACAGGCATTCAAGATCTTTTCATCAAGACATCATCCCAGCAATTCCAGCCTCCTTGTGGGTGAGTGTCTATTTTTGCAGCTCTTGCCTCATCTTCTCCCTCAACCCTTTGTTTTTTATTCAATATAATAGAAGGTTTGGAGCTGGGGCCTGCCCTCAGGTTTCCATACTACAAGGCACTGTCCCTACTACAAAAAACCACAATAAATAATTAATAGTTATTACTTTAAAAAGATCTTATCTGAACTTGAAACCAGTGATTTAGCAAGAAACGACCCACAGCCTGGAATTATCTAGCATGCCTAGTCCAACAGCTTGATTTTTTTTTTTTTTAAATTTTTAAATTATAACTCTTGAGCAGCTGAACAAACTAAAATATCAGCCTATGGCGGCATTTCCAGATCACAGAGAAAATCAACACCTTGCAGACCACTTTCATACATACCACCCCAACCTGAGCAGGGAAGGGGGACAAAGCAGCACAGATGGGACCCCCCCCACACACATTGGCATGACAGGAGATCCCTATTCAAAAGCACATCCTACTAGCATGAAAGGCAGCCTGAGTTGGAGGAATGGGCTCACTGCACTTGGAGCTGGGTGACACTGCCCTTTTAGCTGGTCCAGATGGACAGGAGGAAGGACACGGGCTTCACAAGAACCAAGCAGCTTCCAAGAAGGAAAGGAGTGACAACTTCTTCTAAACAACTTCAACAGGCAAGCCAAAAAACCAGGAAAAACAAACCCATGGACTTCCCACCACACTCTAAAAAGCACACACTGACAAAATCTTACTTCCCCTTCTTGCCTAAGCCACATGCTAAAAGAGGACAAGTTCTAAGGACAAGTTGCAAGGGAAGCAAACAGCTCTGGCACCCAAGCTCTGCATTGCAGGGTGTGAACACAGACGATCTCACAGGAAGCTGGGCCTCCTCTCCAAGGTGGTGGGTTTTGTCTTTTGGACAACTCTATTTGCCCGTTAGCACTGACAGAGCTTTCCCCAGAAGACTACTCAATATCCCTGTGGTAAGAATGCAATGGGGGCTGAAGGGGAGCAGAGACAAACAGATGCAGTCGTGAATCGTGTCCTTTGTTCCACTTCTCACATGACAAGCTTCAAAAGCCTGGTTTTAAAATCAAAGGTTTTGCCATGTGATAAAAGTCAAGACAAATTAGGTTTGACAAGACCCTCTCTTAAAGGTCAAAATTTTATTTGTGAGCCACTGGCTGGGGAAGCAAAGTGATGCTCCTCCAGAAGCAGGACCAGGACCCACAATTCCTGTTGCGACAGAGACCTGAGGCAATGAGGTCAGTCAGGGTCCACAGAAAGAATTTCCAGTGGACTGCCATTTCAAATGAGAACTTTTTCTCTAAATACAACAAGCATTTTTCAGATCCAGATGCCAACTCACAGAAAAGCACAAACTAGGGTCCTCCAAGAGTGCCAGCACCCACTTCTCTCTGGAGAGTGTCAGCCCTGGAAACAAGACCTCCTTCCCACCAGAAGCTGGCACCCATCACACAGCAGTCTGCGCACACAGCAACAGCAACTCTGGGAGGCAGCAATCACCAGCCCTGCAGGACCAGCTGATTCCCCAATCCAACACCAAACACTTCCAGCCCTCACAGCCCCTGCAAGTCTGCACACAAATACACTTCTTTAGTGAAATAAATTGAGCCAACTTACTGATATGGCCAAGATGAAAGCCTCAATTTAAGGCTTTGTCTCGGGAAGAAATACAATGCGCATGCATTTTAATTTAACAATCTCTGCACACAGAGCTCTGTTAGAACCTGTGGCTTGTAAAATTTTGGTTATGGCGGTGGCCATGTAGAATGTTTCTATCTGTGAAGTCTAATTTTCTTGCAGACCACCTAATGCTAGAGCTGCATACTAAGGCTGCTTGTACTTCCCTCCTTATAAAACCCTTCTGGAATTTGTCCTTCTTCCAATATCCAGGCTGACAGCTCACACACTGAATACATAATCCTGTCTGGGAATGACAAAGTTTAAATTGTTCATGAGGGAGTAAATCTGGGATGCACTTATAAATTCTGTTTGTTTTTACGTACATCTGAACTACAAAAGGAACAGAATAAAAAGGAGGCTGCTTCTGTTCCAGAACCAGAGCTCTCCTCAACAGACAGGTTCAGCTGTTTTCCATGTTTCAACCACTGACAGATGTAAATACCCATTTTACACTGTGGGATTTGACCTCCCCTGTGGGCATTAATGTGCCCAAGGCCTTGCAAGGGATCTTCTTAGGTCAGCCAGTGACCATGATATAGTCTGCTTTTGTCAAAGCCTTTCCTAGTTTACAGGCTGTCCCAAGCATGGAGGTTACTCTTCTCTTGCAAGGAGGAGGACTCTTCACATTGTTTTCCCATCATCACTAACCTGTTTTTCTCCAAGGACAAGCAACATGAGTTCCTCCCTGCTCTTCAGTGTCTTGCTCCCTCTGTACTTCACACAGAGCAACAATCACAAGAAAATCAATTTCCATGAACTTTCTGGTTTATTGGTTTCATATTTCTTTCAATACAAATCTCTCCTCCTCCATTTTTTTGTGGTTTGGGATTTTTTTTTTCTAATAAGAGTTCGCCTGATGAGATGCTGGAAATCCTCAAAGGAAACACAAGGGTGGGATTGTGAGAAGTGATGCAGAATCACGAACACAGAGCAGGATGCTCCTAGTTGAAAGGTGGTAGTTCTTCCCTTTGCAATAAGCAGCTCATCATCATCCAGATGTAAACAAGGAAAGAAAGCCTAGCCATCTTCTTCTGATGAAAAGCATTCAAAAGCCATACAGTAGGCCAAAAAAAATTTACAGATTCGATTAGTAAAATTGCAAGGTAACAGCAGGTGATCACCTGTGCAACGCTGTGAAATGCTCACAGCCCAACACTAGAAAGCAGGGGTGCAAATGACCTGGCAGACACTGGGACCCTGCAGGGAAGTTGGGAACCAATCTGTGTCTGTCTGCTCTGGGCAAGAGCCTCTCCGAAGGCGGAGAAGAAAATGGCACATTTATTCTTTCTGTCTGCCCCCTCACCTTGCCCTTCCTCCAAGGCAAACAGAGCTGCAGTCATATTGCTCAAGAGTGGACATGGACTCTCAGACATGTCCCTACTGCCTGCTCACTTCTGACCAAAGCAGCCTGCATGTTGTTCAACCCTGAAACAGGCTTAGTATTTCCAGCCCACTGGAGCCATCCGTACATCCACTAGTGTCACTCCACCCATGACACAGGAACGATAAGACCACGCCACCAATGCTGCTCATACGTGGGTGTCCAGGTCACAAAGGCAATTTTATCTGATATCAAAAAGCCTAATTATTTTTAACTGGAGTAAAAGTGAGAAGAACATGTCTTCACAGCCAAGGCTAAAAATCATTACCGTAGCTCTACTTTAATCATTCTGGACTGTGAAAGATTGTAGAACTTCTGGCTAAAATTTCAAGTGTTTAGCTACAGTAATTAGAAATGGTTATAATTCCCCTGACTGTGTAATTTAGTCTCAAGAATAAAACTTCATCTCAAAGCACGAGTAGCTCTGACATGACAGCATCTCTGTTATGGTGAGAGCCCAGAGAAAAATGCTTTGTTCTTTCACTTTCTTGCATGTGTCAAGAAATGCAGCCTCAGCTGCAAAGCGCTACCAGCTGCTTATTCTCCAAAATAAAACTTTATTTTTAGCCTAAACACTTACTCAGGATCTGTGTGAGTATTGCGATTAAGCTCTCACACCCATTGAAAGCTCTGTCAAACCTGCAGCAGATGACAAATAATGCTGCAGGCTCCAGCGCAGGGGACAGTCCGTACAGTATCTCTACAATCATCACCTGTTCAGGAACCATGAGAGCAACTCTGCCAAGGGTCAGGAGCACCAAGCTTAAAGCTGGATTTTATGTAGATGGAGGGAGCAACTCTTACAGCAAACAACTGCCAAAGCTCAGTTTCCAGCAAGCCCATGGAAGCTGTAGTATCTCCCTCTCTGGAGACATTCAAAACCCACCCAGACACATTCTTGTGTCACCTGCTCCAGGTGGCCCTACCTTGGCAGGGAGTTGGACTGCATGTTCTCCAGAGGTCCCTTCCAACCCAAACAATTCTGTGACTGACAATGTACAACCAACTGGGGAGTTGGAACTGGATGATCTCTGAAGTCCCTCCCAACCCAAGCTATTCTAGGATTCTGTGTTCCACAACCATCATTGTCTCCATGGCAGTGTGGAAGGTTTGACAGTACCTGAGCTGCCACAGTGATCCTACACAGCACCAGCCTCAGCACGTGCTGCTCCATCCCCGAACCAATGCACATGCGATCCTGGCAGAGAAGCAATGCCATTAGAAACAAGGAGTTTTCCAGCAAGCCAGTGAATTGAATTAACTGAGAGTGGGGCTGACAAGAGCAGAGGCAGCTCAGGTGAAGGCTGGACAGCAAGGCTGGGCATAGGATGTGGGATCAGGCTGGAGGAGTGGCCACGAGCTGTCAGACCCACACTCTGAGCCCTGGCATGCCCTGGTCTGCAAGGAAAGGCAGCTCCTACAGTACCTCACTCTGCACCACGCAATTCCAGTCCTGAACCCACATCAGTGCTACAACATAAAACAGGACAGAATGGTTTGGGCAAACAGAGAGTGCTCAAATTTCACTCCCTCACAGAAACCTCTCTTCTTTGCAGGTGAGGATGTGACACACCACTCCTGTGCCTGCCTGGCCAGGACTACCTGTACTCTGCCGCTATGCACTTGCTCGTGCTGCAGGAGAATTTTAAGTTGTTGCTAGGCTGCACAAAGCAATCTCTTATTTTTATCACATGCCTGTTTATTCTTGTAGAAAAAGATACAGCAAACAGCAATCCAAGGCATCCTCAAAATGCTTGTTATACTCTTTGCTTGGATCCATGTTCTCACCAGATAGTCCGAAGCTTCTTGGCCATCAGCTTAAACACCTTTGCACCCAGACAGACCTTTTCTTGCTCCTCCAGAGGTACAATGTGAAAGCGTGAATAGAGACCCAAAATCCACATTACAAACAACTTTTCAGTTATTCCAAATAAATTTAAGGTGATTTTGAAAAGGTTATTAATAGTAATTTCAAACCTGTTTCCTAATGGCTTAATACAGCTGAGCAGCTGATTTGTAGCAGCCAGCAGGCTAAACCATTCCCACTTCATCAGGAAACATCCCCCTGCAACTTAGCACTTATTTTTGCACCCCTGACATTTACCAATACAGCATTTTAAAGCTGCCATTCCCCTCCTCGGCATGTAATGTTAGCACTTCCACTGACAGGGAATGCAGCCTGGGTCGGTGCAGACACGAGACAAGGCAAGATCAGTCGTGGTGCCTGGTGAAGCTGAGAGCTGATGCAGCCCTGCTGCTCCCGGACATGGGTCCCGCAGCAGGAGCAAACCACCACAGCCAGCCCTGCCCCCTGCCAGGAGCATAGCAGATCAGCTTTCCTGGCAGGCCAAGTGTCACCCACAGCTCAGCATCCTCCAGGACAACCACTCACTCTGTGCTCCTGGTGCTGCTGTGCTACAGCCCGAAATCTTTATCCAGAGCTGGAATAATTCCAGACTTCCATAACAAAATTCCATGTTCCATCATAATAATAGCAACATACGCCTATTTATCCCACAGAAAGGAACCTTATTATTTGCTAGACTTGGCATTTGTCCCTTCCTGACACTGAGTGAACCTCCTGTGCCTAAGCAAGCTTTCCAAATTGAATCTTTTACAGCTGCACATAAAGCTTTGAAAAGCCTATCTTCTGGAGTGACTGTCTGACTCCAGAGGACACCCTAAGCTCCATTTTAATCTCCACATTCTTCTGCCACTCATACATCACTTAAGCATCAGCACACAGCTGGAGACAAAAGACCAACCTCATGCTGACGGGCACCTTGCCGTTCAATAGGAAGGCCTGGCACTTGAGCTGACAGCTTTCCTGCAGCTGTATTCACCTGGCATTAGATATTAGCACATTTCTTGCTCCACCAGTAGCTGGAGGCAATTACCCTCGTGCTGTCACTGGCACAGTGCTAGGTACATGTTTTCACTTGTGTACACGGGGGCTGTGGGTGCTGCTGCCAGACAACTTTGCTGGGCACCGTCGTGCCTGCTGGTGTCATGGCCCCCTGAGATCTCCCCTGAGATGAGCATGCAGAGCCAGGGCTAAGTCACATGTGAGGCCAGTGTTTCAACAAGCAACGTGCTCTGTGTGTGGTCCACAAGCTGCCCCATTCAGCAGCACAGCCCAATCCTCCCCTCTCGCTGCTTGATGGCCTCAGTATCTATCCCTAGAATGGCACTCAGCTTGAAATGACTCTTAATAACCCAAACAGGAGCTAAAAGAGTACTACAGAAGAGTAAAATCAGCAGGAGTATCACCTGAAGTTGGGCGTTTCTAATTGACTCAAATTAACTTCACATCATCTGCACCTTCTGGTGCTCTGGCTGGGCCCCAACTTGCTTCTTAGGGGCATTCTAAGACAGATTTGTTGGTGGAGCTTTTACCCCCACTACAACTAACTCTCCTTTAACAGCAATGCTGAGCCACAAGGATTTCAGTACAAAATTCTGCAAGAAGACATCAGACAAAAAATAAGCATTCAATAATAACTGGGAATTATTTTTTCTTCTAGAGAAGTCAAGGCATCAACATCCCGTATCTATGAAAGCTGAGAAAAAAACCCCCTGAAGCTCAAGAGGAGCTCAGAAGAAAACTAATGCTCCTAATAGTGCACAGCAGCAACAGCAGCCCAAGCCTCCCCAGGGAGCATCCTCTCAGCAGGTTGCTGCGAGGGGCTGTGACTGTTCTCCAACCTATTGCTCACCTGGAACCTGACTGCACTGCTAAGGAAGGCCAAGCTTACCTTTACAATGGTGACTCCTGTTGGCCACTCTCTCTCCCTGCTAACGCTAATCATTAGCGGTGTTTTTTCCCTGTTGTGATTGGGGCAGCATGAACTGCCTCCCAAACCACTGTCACTAATTGGTCTCAGTGCCCTTATTAAACCAAAACTGGGTGACAAATTGTTTGCACTCCTCCCGGACACTAAGCAAACAGGCTCAAGCACACTCTTAGTGAGCAGATGCTTTCTGCCATGAATAAACACACGTTTTGACTTCACATCAGCTCTTCAGAGCTGGCAGGATGCAACAGCAGAAAGTCAGTCACAAAGGATGACTGCAACTGCAGAGCAGCAAATTAGATCCTGCTGCTTCACACATTATCAACAAGTCCAGGTGCTGGAAATTTAATGGTCAAAACACAGATGAGCAGATACAGGGAAGACTCTCTGTTTCCTGCAACAAGGTCTGAAGGCATGTGGGAAAGTTATAGCTGAACTAGAGGGAATGCTCACAAAGTCACCACCAATGCTGCTTTAATATCAGCACATTACTAACATGTCAGGAGTTAGCCTGGCAGGCTGCAAGCTGTGTTGAAGCCATCGCAAAACATAATGTTAGAAATGAATGTAAAGTCATAGAATAAATACTTTTCCTGTACGATTTTGAAATGCATACTAGCAAGGTACCTGCAAGAAAAACTAGTACAAGTGAGCAGCCTAGGAGAAGGCTCCTGCACCCACAGCGGTGGGAAGACGTCATGCCATACAAGCAAATGAAGCAAGAGACTGCAGAGAGGAAACTCATGAGCAGCAACCTAGAGCTATGCCACTGTGGGGTTTTAAAATCTAGCAGTTAATAAGGTCTTTGCTCTGTAACTAAATAGCTCCTGTAAATAGCTTAAGGGCTTATTGATACCCAAGATGTCCCCTCCCGTCAGGCCATCCTGCCAGGCTGCAGAAGAGCCCCAGCCTCACAGGATGGATGGACCAAGCAGTCATCAGACGGACCTGGTGTTGCCCTAACACATACACACTCTCCTGTTAATGCTTGTCTCACTGGAGTGTTCTGCAAAGCCCACACCCACACTTACTTACAGCCTGAGTTACTGCTAATCAGAAATTCAATGGCATCTGAAGGAGCAGAAGCAGCACACTAAAATAAAGGGGGTTGTCACCATTTTCCGACTGACTCCAAAAGGCCCATTTGTAACATTCACATGCATTTCTGTGCAGTTACCCATTCACTGATGCAAAGAGTCTTCAGCATCCAGATCCCACAGCTATCCTGAGGCCCAAAAGTATAAAAACCCCCATGAATTAGTTTCATATGAAATGCTTATTTTAATTTCAGAAGCCATGTTTTCCCTCAGAAACCTTCACTAAGCAGCCCCTGCACTGTACAAGCCACATTCAACCTCTTTCCCATGACACTTCCATGGGCACAGTGCTCACGCCCTACCAGCCAAAAGTTGTACTCCATCCTCTGACCCCAGTTAGGGCCACAGCAGGTGCTCGAACCTTCTATAATTCCCAGTACCACCAACTTGGCTGTAAGTGCTGCCATCGCAGGCAGCTGCCGTGGCTTCTCCCGACCCCCAGGAGAGCAGGGCTGTGCTGTGGGTGTCATGGTGTGTTGGTGGAAGGAGGACAGTCACCCCTCACTGTCCTCTCAGTGTGGGGGTACCACACACACAGAGCCCCCAGGCTGAATAGCTAGCACGGAGATGGCTACAGGAGCGCCGCTAACTTACACCAACCACGGCTGCTGGCCGGGAGATTCCAGGTTACCTCTAACCACGTTCACTCCAGGGAGGAGACTCTCCCTCGGCATCTCCCAGGGATCTTCCCATCGTCCTCTCCCAGTTGTGCAGGAGTGAACAGCCCACCACACTTCCAGGCCCTGGAGATGGCACCCTGGGGATCCATACCCAGCCCCCTTCCTCCAGATGAGCCTGCTGAGCTCTCACTTTGTCCCTGACCCGCGGGGCTAGTGCTCCCCAAACCTGACACCACAGGAGATGTCTCCTGCCTCCCTGCAACCTCCGAATTCCCATCCCAGTGTCCCAGACTGTTCCCGCCTGCCGAAGACACTGCAGAAACGGCCACAGAAACCGCAGACCCGTTTCCCCAGCCGGGCCAGCGGCTCCCAGAGAGGACACGCGAGGCACCGTGAGCGGCTGGGGCTGGGCTGCTCAGAGCAGGGGACAGCTGCTCCGAGCACCGGGCTGTGCTCTGCCACCGCCCCGGCACAAACGCAGCCTGGGACCGCCAGGAAAGCCCCGCTGCCCGCGAGGGGCCAGGGCAGAGCCGCCCCGCCCCGGGCCCCCCGGCAGAGCCGCCCCCGCCCGGCCCGCCCCACCTGCAGCCGTTGGAGGTAGGAGGCCGGCGCGTAGCCCGTCTCGCCGGAGCCGGCTCGGGTGACGAGCCACCAGTGCTGGTTGCTGCGCTCCAGCAGCAGGAAGGTCTCTCCGGCGGCGAAGGGCAGCGAGTTGGGCT
>VZTE01002015.1:681802-712368 GCA_013397775.1 Eulacestoma nigropectus | reverse complement strand
CCATGGCACCGACCCCTGGTACTCACCTCTGGCACCGACCCATGGCACCGACCCCCGGCACCGACCCCCGAGACTGACCCCCGGAACTGACCCACGGGACCGGCCCCCGGCACCAACCCCCGGGACTGACCCACGGGACTGACCCCCGGCACCGGCACCTGGCATCGGCACCCGGGCACTGCCCCCGGGACTGACCCTCGGCACCGACCCCCGGCACGCCGTTGTCAGGATCCATTAAGCACGGACGCTTCCCCGGCACCGGCCCATTTGTGTCTCTCCTCCATCACACCGTTGCCCGGCTCACTGCCGGCTCCCGGGGTCACTGCTCCCGCCACGGCCCCCGCCGTGGCCCAGCTGGCCGCAGGCACATCGCTTCCCCACTAAATCCGCCCGTCCCGGCGGGTGCCCCCGAGCAGCCCCTCCTCTCGAACTCCCGTATTGGAGCACCCGGCACCATTAAGTCCCCAAAGTCCCTGCGTGCCCGTCAGCCCCACCCTGGGTGCCACGAGTGGCTTCCCCCAGCGAGCTCCCCTGGGCCGGTCCCGTTCCCCGCCACTCTTCCAGCATGGGATCAGGGCACGACCAGGGCTGGCTCTGGCCCGCAGCAGACACGGTGACCTGGCACGTGGCCGTGGGGACGTGGGACACGGCCCATCAGGCCTGGAGCTCTCCAAGAAGGCACAGCAACTCCCAGCTCCGTCATCTCTTTGCCCCATTCCAGGAGAACAACCCTTTGAGACACTACCCCAAGTAGTCCAAGACCCCTGCAAGCCCCCCACCCCCAGATATCAGCAGCTTCCCTTGGTCTCTGCTGCCCCTCCCAGGGGTCTGAGCCCTTCTCACTGTCCCAGGGAAGTGGGTGGCAGCCTTGCAGAGCACCGTCCCCCCTCCCTCTTCCCCAGCCAGGGCTTTCTCCACGCTGCCCTAGGAACAGGACAATTTTTCCACCTGGCAAAGCCAGCACAGAGAGCCCCGGAGCAGGGTGGGTGGGGGCCTGGTTACAGAACCCCAGTGGGACTGGTACATACTCCTGAAGCCAAGCCCACCACAAAGACAAAGACACCCCTCACCCATCCTGCCCACCCCTGCCATCCTGCCGGGATGCAGAGATGCAGAGATGGAACAGTCCACAGATCCCTGCTCACAGTTACAGGGGAGTTAATTCATCCAGAAACCCTCCACAACCCAATCCTGCTGGTGGTAATACAATAAAAACCAGGCTTGCAGTGGCCACAACCCCCTGCTTGCTCCCAGCACAGCCCACCCAGGCCCCCGCTTTTCCCAGCACTGGCAGTGAGGGAATTCTGGCTGATCCTGGTTACGCAGGGATGGAGGATGGAGTGGGAGTGAGCAGTTGCCTAGGCTCCCCCACTGCGGCGGGTACCGGGAATCACTGCGCTGAGCTGAAGTTGGGCCCGCTCAGGCTGGAAAGACGACAGGGTGCTTTGATTGGGAACTGTGAGATGTAACCGGGGCTGAATCCTTCAGGAACCTTTCAGGTCTGGACTTCCTGCCTGGTCATGGTCCCTTCCAGATGCCCAGTAGGGCACAGCATGACGGTGGGCAAGGGCTGGGCAGCCAGGGATCGCCACTGCAGGAGCGAAAACCTTCCCACTTGCAGAGTCGTTGTTCATGCTACTACCCGTATGCCACAGGGACAAGATTCCCTGCTCGCCCGTCCCCTGCCTGGTTTGGCTGCAGTGTTTACCCTGCCGCTGTGTCCCCATTCCAGGTGAGCCCTGGCCACTCCCTGGCACAAGCCCAGCTGTTTGTGCTGGAATAACGGCGCCTTGTTTCCGCGAAGTCGGCAGCACAGGCTGTGCTGGCAGGCAAAGGCAGCTGAGGGGGATGCAGCACCCACCACCCACCTCCCATGTGCACAGCAGCAGCAGCACCCCAGCTTCTCTCTCTGCTCAGCACAGCATCCCAGCTCTGCCAGACAGCGGCTGGGAAGGATTTCCTCTGTAAAGGCTCCTGCAAACCCTTCTGCATTCGGGTAGAATGCAGAGGCCAGGACAAATCCCTGCTGCCGAGGAATCAGCTTTGAATTGCAAGTGCCGGGTGATTTATATTGGACAGGGAGGGGCAACGGGCAAGGATCCTGCTGCGTCACTTGCAGGTGACTTTTAAAGCTGAACTTGAGACCTCGGGAAATAACACTTGCATCCCTTTCCCTCAGAGCCTTGGGGACTGGGATCACTGTAAGCCATGAAGGGCTCAGCCCGTGCATGGCAGCCGCCACACTCCTGTTTTCCTCCAGGACTGCAGAGGGGAAGCATTGCACAACAGCACTCATATGATTGGAACACAAACTTGCCAGCTCCACATACACTTATATAATTCTGCACCGTCTGCTCGTCAACACGTTGCAAAACAGCAGTGGGATCAATCGCTCTACTTTTAGGTATACAAATATTATTGCACTCCCACCAGCCCTCTCTGGGTGAAAAGTCATAGGGATGTGAGGTATTGTGAGGTATTGTGAGGACCCCAGGCCCACAGCTCCGGGGACAGTGTCTTCAGTGTGTCCTGCGGGAGCTGGGGGTGTCCATGAGCAGGATGGCCAGGCACTGGGGTATCTGTTGGACATGTCCCTATTTCCCAGTGTCCTGACGGCCCTACCTCCTGGAAAACCTCATTAAAAGGCTGTAGATAGGACTCCCCAACTGCACACATCAGCATCGTTTCCAGAAGATCTCACCTCTCCAACTACATCTGCTCCCTTACGGGAGAAGCCCCCAAACCAGTGCTGCCTGCCGGCAGCTGGGAAAGGTGCTCCACCCGGCAGGAGCAAACCCTGCTCCTGCCTCTTGCAAGGAACACAACGATCCGTGCTGAGTCCAGAAACATGAGCGAGGGGCTGCGCTTTTGGCGGCCATTTCCCCGTGGAGCACAACACGTGGAGAAGCCGAAGCTGCTGGGGCAGTGGGTGGCTCTGGGACCGCTCTGCTCCGCCTGCGTGCGGGGCCGAGCTGCCTGCAGGGCTCCTTGCGCAACTCGTCCTGCACAAAGCCGGGGCTGGCTGGGGCCCAGACCCCTCTTGCGGCCGGAGGAAGGAGCAGCCAGTGCCTGCCAACAGCTGCACTTCCTAGAAACGAAGAAGACAGAAGGTCGGGAGAGTTGAGGGATGGTGGAAGGGGGGCCGGGGGATGCTGCGGGAAGGATTGAGGCACTGCAGGTTACAAGGCGAGCAGCACGCAGCCCAGCCTACCCTGTAGCTTCTCTTCAGGAAAACAAGCTCTTTGGCTTCACACAGCGGCTCCCTGTTCTTTGTCAAACTCTGCTCGCGTCCAGACCTGATGAGCCCCTTGCCTGCCCACGCACTCTGTGGGCCGGCACGGCCCCTTCCCAGCTCTCCCCACGGGGGCAGCTCTGCAGGCTCCAATGCCGTGCTGCGGGAAGGAGCGGATCAGGAGAATGCCACACTCTCTGCCACCAACCCGGTAGCCAGGCAGAAGGCATTCGGAGGGTGAGGGAAGTGGGGGACAGGGGTGAGGTGCTTGGCAGTGAGAGCACCACTCCCTGGGCTCCTCAGGCCGTCCTTCCAGCTGCAAGGCTGCTGGGTGAAGGAGACTCTTGGCTTCATGTCTCCAAGCAAGCCAATGCTGCCTTGCCCAACACCATCCTGCTCACGTCCTGTCCTCGTTGCATGTGGGAAGAGCTGCAAAGCAAGGGGTTGCCTGGGGTGCAGCAGTGGATCCTGGCTCTGTGGACTGCAGGAGCTCCTCTACTTCCCTTTCAAAGAGAAATTGAAAATTTGACTCCGCGGGGCCAACGCAGCCTGTCACAGCTCAGCTGGTAGGGACACTGCTATGGTGCAAACCCAAGAAAGAGAAGACAGAGCCCATCACTTCATCTGGAGCTGGCAGCCCAGCACAGCAGGCACCAGCCTCCACTGTGTGAGGCTGCTGCCAGTGTCACCCTTTGCTGCCCATATGGTTTGTGGGGCAGGAGGGACAGGGACCATGGCCCTGCTTGCATCCTTTCCATAAGAGGGAACCCTGGGCTGGTGGGTGGGTGCAGTGGGCCCTGGCGAGCAGGTGAGGGGTCCTGGGACAGGGATCCCCACTAATGGAAGGGGGTGCTCAGCCTCGTGGGGGTTGTCTCCAGGGTTTGCTCTGCTCTCATTCAGGTGTCCGAGTTACAGGCTGTGAACAAAGGCCAGGCAACAGAGGGCTGGGGGACGCCCCTTAGCCAACCCTCATTTCCATACAATTGAAGGAAGGTGGCTTTGCTCCCAGCCAGGGCCATAAGCTATTCATTCCCTGCCCCCTCTGCCCTGCCCTACATGGCTCCAAGGCTTGGGCACCATTGGAGCTGGCCACAAAGCAGTGCAGGACCCTCACTGTGCTGAGGATGGATCCATGCACAGGATGGACACAGTGGCCCCCAGCCCCACTACAGCATCACCAGATTTTGTTAACACCCAGTTACACAAACTTAAGCCCACCACCACTAGAAACAGGGAAGGCACAGCTGCTGGGCCCCACACAGCACCCGCTGTCTCCAGTAGTGGGTGCCACAGAGGCACCAGGGCACAGGGTTCCTCTGCCCCTGTGCACTGAGAGCCACCGTGTCCCCAGTGGCTCGGGTCTGAGCCCCTTGCAGGCCCAGGGCCACAGAGTGAACCATTCTCCCCTGGGCAGGGAGCACAGCAACTTCAGGCTGCTGCCCTGTGAGATGGCGTTGCTTGGCCACAAGGAAATACTTTGTTCTCGCTCCATAAAAGGCATTTGTGTGTCCCTCCCCACTGGCACAGACCCAGCTCAGGGGAAGAAGTCCAGCAGCTACTCAAGAGGCAGCAGCACAGGATGGGACAGTTCAGGGACAAAGGTGCCCTCTCCTCCAGCAAGGCCAGGGGCTGTCCCCTGCCTATTCCTGCTTCTGCCCTGCCCAGCCCCAGTGCCAGGGAGGCCACCTACCAAAACATCCTGGCAGGTCCACAGAGCGCCACTCAGCCCCCACCTCAGTCCCCAGTGCCCTGCCAGCAAAGCAGAGCTCAATTCACTGGAGAAACTGGTGCCAGCTGCAGGAATGTGTTTCATCTCTAGCCAGCTGAAGCATGGCAATTCCCATCAGCCACTCCAGTTTTGGGCTAGAAGTGACCTATTTATGTAAGGCAAGCTCCCCACAAGCCTGGGGCTGGTGCAGCATCCTGCAGGGGCAGCCATGGGAAAGCAGGAGCAGGTGCCTGGGGGCCTGGACCCAGCCAGGCTAGACCATGTGCTCTCAACCAGCCCCTGCAAAGCCACCGGTGCAGGGGCAGGCCAAGCACACTGCAGCCACCTTGGGCGATGGTCCTGCTAGGGCAGGGCTGGCAGGAAAAGGTGGGTCTTCTCCAAGCATCAGGAAGCAGACAGGGAGGAGACCAGACACAGGGGAGCCTTGAGGAACAGGGACGTGCGCTCAGCATCGTCCTCCATGGAGCAGAGGCTGCAGAAACTACAGAATGGGGGGTCCCTGCCAGGCTGTCCCAGCTCCTGTCCCCATCCCAGCAGCAGGGCTGCTCTATGGAAGTGCCTCTCACGTGGCGCAGGGCTCTCCAGGACACATCAGGGAGCCAGCCCAGCTGCCCCTTCCCAGTGCTCCTGCTGGCACAACCAGCACAGAGGGAAGCTCACTGTCCAGGGAGGACCAGGGCTGTCGGGAGCCATGCTGAGAGCATGCACAGGAACAAAAAAAGCCCTCGAGTCTATTCCCCAGCCTAACTGCTGCTCTCCCATTATTTCATCACTCTGTCCTTTGCCACGGGCCAACAGGCAGGTGACCACAAACACCCTCCCCAACCCCAAACCCTGCTCATCCCACTCGTGTCCCCCAAGAAGCCCAGGCACAGGGAGGGTAGCATGGCCATTTACAGGGACTGTGGGAACCCCATTCCTGCCCTAACCTGTTGGCAGTTACACAACTGCCTTTCCACAAACAAGGAATTGCTTTGAAGGATCTGTGCAGAACAGCATGGAAAGAAAACAAACCTGCTCTTGAACTTTGCAGGATAACATGCCATTTAGAGGTACTTGCACAGTTTGCCCCTTTTTTAACCTTTGAGGATGTGGCTCAAGCGAGGGATTTTTCCTCCTGACATTTTGCTCTTACATACCTCAAAGTAACTAATGAAAAAGGTCTTCTCTGTCCCTGCTCCCCCACTCCCAGCTGCTGCAGCCCAGGAAATTCCCAACCACCTTGTTACTCTGCAGCAGTGGCACAGCATCTCTTAATCCTCAGACAATACCAGCAGAAGGATTTTAGTAGTGCTGGCCTGAGCCCACAGGGGCAGGTCCCTCCACCTTCCTACAGCAGCACCAATTGCACCTGGGGGTTTGCTATTATTCTATATGGACCCCCAAGTGCTCCAGGTCTGGCTGCTGACACCATACTGCTGAAACCACGTCTAGACCGAGCTTACTCTGCTGGCAGTGTTTCTGCAGCTCCCTGCCTGTACCCAGGGCTGTGTCTGCAGGCAGCAAAACAAAGAGGGTTTGTTCTGCAGGCAGCCTGCATCAGAGCAAATGCGATTGTTCTCATCGGATTTTATGAATTCCCTCCAGAGCTCCTACGTAACACAAGTACATTAGGGGACTTTATCCTGCTAATTTCAGACTACAAAGTCAAACCATGTATCAGATGAATCTGCACAGGGAGGCTTATTCATAAGTAGCAGCAATGATAGGCGACCACAGTGCCTGCCAAGAGACTCGTCATTAGCTCATTAGCAGAGGACACCACATCCTAAACTGGAGAACTGAAAAGGAAACATCACCTTGCAGCCATGGCCCCTCTCCTTGTGCTGGGCACATCTTAGGAACAGCAGGCAGGAGTGCTGCTCACCAGTGCTGAAGGCATTTTGCAGCTGAGATGCCAAGAATAAGTGGCCCCGTCCTCCCCCTCTGCCCAAGTCTTTTTGCAGCCAGTGCAGGAGCAGCTGCTCACAGGGCCCCAGCAGCTGCACTCAGCACTAGTCTCACCCAGCAGCAATGCATGGCCTGAGCAGGCTGGACAAGGCCATCTCCAGAGGAAAAAGCCCATATGCTGGCATAAAATAGTGACGTGACTGCAAGATGTAAAAATACCTGTTTTACACCAACACCAGTTGGTGCCTGAGTACTGTGGAACAACACAAACCCAAACAAAAAACCCCCACCCAAAAACTCATGTATAAGCAAAGGTAAAAAACTTCTTTAAAAAGTACAAAGAGCACAGGAGAGCCATCAGAGACTTTGATCAGGAGAATTTGACAGCAACTGCCAGGGAATATGAAACTGAAGCTGCAGGGCTACAGGCAACTGAAGAGGGTGACCTTCCGTGAGCAGATCTGCAGCCTTCCTATCACATCCTACCTCTCCTAAGCAAGCCTGCAGGCAAAATATGGGCCAGGGAGATGATTCACCTGACTCTTCTGCACAGACTCCTTCATTCTGATTATCTGTAACAAGAACATCCCCACACTTACCTCAGCACTTCCACACCCATTTTTCTCTTGCACTATCATGATGACGTACAAGCCTCACAAGGGGAGAAGTCATTTAGATAAATAAATGTTCCTCTTAAAAGAACCGTTGGTTTAGAGTTACTCTGTTATTCCAGTTACTCACTACCCTCTCACTTTCTGATGCTTCCTTCCTGTCAGTTTGTCCCAAGAAAGATTTTTAAGCTGCTTAAGGTACTTTTCAGGCTTGGCAGCTCTGCCCTGGTTGCTGCCGTCGCAGCTAATCCTGTACAAGTTTTACACGTTTTGCCTCAGCTTAGGTTAAATAACATCTATAACTCTCTAGAAATAGGTTACACAGCATAAGATCTGGTTACAAGACCCTGGAACAAGAAATAGGTTGCTGATTTCAAGAGCAAGTTCTCACTGATCAGTCCTCATTCTGGCTGGAAGGGACCTCCGGAGGCCTCTCAGAAGTCGTCTTTACCCCATGTACACAGGCCCTGTTGTCTCAGCCTCTCCTCAAAGGGCAGGTGTTGGGGCCTGCCGGCTCAGTGGCGCTGCTGGGCTTGCTCATTGCTCTTGACAGGAGGCCCAGGACAGACGTGCTATCCCACAGGTAAGCCTTGCTGTTCATATGCTGCTTCTGCATTACACCAGAGATCTGAGCTTCATCTCCTCCTCAGGCACCAGTAACAACAGAAGCACCACTTACAACGAACAAAAAGAATTTTATTGGAACATATACACACAGGGATAACAGAGGTATCTGAGTAATCAAATATGGAATGTTTAAGAAAGTTAAAATAAATAAGGATACCAAGTTTTGCCAGTGCTAGGTCCAGCACCAATGTAAGTAAATGCCCTCTGAACAAGACTGACTCTGACAGGACCATCCCCGCAGAGCCCATAAAGATTCCTACCACCAGAAAGTGGCCAATAATTTTGGAATACAAAGAGTCACAATAGTCCTTTCTACTGATGTGCATTCACACTGTTTATTCGCTACTTTCGTCTCTTATTTCTTTAATAATATCTATTAAATTTTGGAGTCCAAAAACATAACCCGTGTCTTGGCCCTCATGCACCACACTATCTTCTCCATAGTACTTGCAGGTTGTGTGGGCAAAGTCTATCATGCGGACATCGACAGTACTGGCAGTTGGTTTGTAGGCATAGGCTCCTGCTGACTCATCTGAAGATTCCTCTGAAAGGTCCTCTAGGTCCTCTGGGTCTGAGTCAACAGCAACTTCCTGCCTTTCCTTCCCATCATAAATGATCAGCAAGGAGCTGGAATAGAAGCGATACGACTCCTGTTTCTCCAGCACAGACTTGAGTTCAGTAAGTTTTTTAATAACTGACTCAAAGAGTTCCCTGCGCAGGTATTTGCCGTTATGAAAGAACTGGTAAAGTGCTTCTTTGAATCCTTGGACTGAGAGTTTTCTTCCATGGTATTTATTCATGAACATCAGCTGGCCAGTGCCTGCCTGGTAGACCTGCATATACAAACACAAGACAAGAAAAAAGGAATAGTTAAAATTGCTGGTACACTGACTCCAAAGCCTTGAGGGGACATAAAAAAATTTAAAAACTGAAAAAGCATGCTCCTTAAAGCTTTTACAAGATGACATACTACTCTCTAAAACTGCTCTTGCACAATTACAGAAATTGTTATCAACAGATCCAGCAGCGCCTGTGCAACTTAGAGGAAGTGGAAAATTCCTTCAGTTTAGATTTGAGCTTTTCCACCCAGAATGTAAGAATGAGGACTTCAAATGAGATTAGGAAAGCTGCAGCCAAGATCTCCAAAGTCAAGCTACAACTTGTAGCACAGCCACTCATTCAGCTCATTACCTGCCTCTGCTCTAGGACATACCTGTTGATTCCCAGCACGCTGAAATCTGAGTGACAGCAAACATTCCTACACAAAACTAAGGTGTACCCCATAATCATCTGTACTTAAAGAGGTCAGAGGTGATCCTGCAGGAAGATGCCTTCCTATAGGAGAGTGGTCCATACAACCTATAGTTCAATAATGCCTAAACATGTGGGTCAAGAAAAGATTGCAGGTGTTTCCAAAGTTCCTCTTTGTTTTCCAGCACAGGTCAATGCCGGAAAGTGAACAATGGCCATGCCCCGCTCAAATCCCAGCACACTGTGCATAGAAATGCAGCTCCCACACTTTCATTTCTGCCTGATGTTTTTCTCTGAAGTTTAACAGTGAGCTGAACACCACACATGCCAACAGTCATTCTGTGGAACAAGTCCTAGCAAACAACTGCTAGCATTCCTGGAATCTATTGGATGGGAGGAGAGAGGCTTCAGAAAAAAACTCAAACACAAACATGTTGTTTCCCATTTGTCACTCTAGGAATACAGAAACAAGTAAACAAAAAATTCAGGTGAAAGTCCACACAATGTCTCATCTGGCAACAAGTCTTATCACATTTACCAAACACTTCTTGCCTGCACTTTGCAAAAAGTCTACTTCAAGCAGTGAAAGATCTGTGGCTTTTCAAAGTTACAGAATCAAACTGATTGCTTCTTAATATTTTGACAAATTTCTATGTGCTTCATTCAAAATGCTTGTAACTGGCCCTCCTTGTAACTGTTCCCTAAGCTATACCGAAATGTTAACTGAATCAGTGGTTTTAACAGTTTTGAACTGCTGATATGTTGCAGGAGGTTGTTTGTGTGTTCAGAGCCCGCACTTACGCAGAGCGTGGGTTGGAGGTTGCTCCTGCAGATGCTGCCACCTCCAACTGATCAATGATACTTAAAAGCCTCACTCCCCTCTGTGAGGGAGACAAAGCACAGCAGCTCAAGGGTAAGGACTTGTGGGACGACTACATAAACCCAAAACCCCACTACCAGAAACAGGTGCAAGTCTGTTGGCCACACATGATGAGTTCTCCCCTCACCTGCATGCCACAGACTCGCACTCCAATCACGGCCGAGGTGCTCTGCTGACACTTGCGGATCTGATTTGCCTTCTTCTCCTCGGACGCGTCGTCGCCGTGCTGCCGGGTGCCCATCTTCAGGTCCAGCACGCACGGAACCTCGTAGCGAGACGTCAGGTTCTCCAGCAAAATGAATTCTGAGCAGTTAAGGAACAAGCCTCACAACGAGGAATACAGGTTTTAAAAACATTACCACAGATTTTATAGTGCCTCACTCTTAACTTTAAGCAAACCCAAAACATGCCTAGTATGAAGTAATCTATCAAGAATGACAGTTACATAAACTTAGATGCCCACTCTGCTTTAAGCCAGTTCCAGTTTTACTGGTCTCTAGAGACTAGTAAATTTCCACATTAAGCAAAATCCAAAAGCAATCAGGGTTATATAGAAATATAACGTAGCAGCTGACTTTGAATTATGAAGTACTTCCTGTCTAGCAGGAGACTTTTTTTTCTGTGGGAAATGAAGATTTTGTGTGTTTGTGTTACCATTCAAAATCAGTGAAGCATTTTTATACCGTCTTTATAACTTTAAAACATCTGTATTAATACTGTTCCTAAGACATCACACACTTCTTAGGTAACTGAATAATAATCTACACTGAAATGGTGAGGGTACCAGCCAAAAAATCCTTTCTATCAATTTGATCATTTATTAGTCAGAGATGTTTCAGTAACCCATCACCAAAACTCCTCATACATGAGAAATCTGTTTCCCTCAGTATTTAGATACTACTACTTTTGCAGGCTGTATCAGTTGCAACCAAGCCTACAGCAAGACCATTTCTTGGTAGAATGTTCAGGGTGGACATGTTTGCCTATGGTTCCACAGCACAAAACCAATGTGCTTCAGCATTCATGGATTCAGTCAGTTTTTTGTTTCTCATGCTCCAATCCTACATGACTGTTTAGAGTCAACTTTTCTTAAAGCTCATTAAAAAGAGGCTACTAGAAGCAGAAAACTCCAGGCACTGGAACATCCTCTGTATTTAAGAAACTGATGAAAAGGGGAAGAGAACACTGTTTTTTAAGATCACCAATATCAAAACAGTAGTAAAAAGTGAGAGAACTCTTCCTCTTCGAAAACTCTCACTAGAAACTGTTCTGGTGAAAGACACCAAACACAGTATGCTGTAAAACCTGTCCACTAACTAACCCACAATGCGAAGATTTTAATTCAGGTCTCTGAATTTTCTAGCTTAGGCAGTTTGTCATGTGCTGGAAAAGCCCATTTCTAGAAAGTGCTGGCAAACCCTTCAAAGATGCCAAATAAATCACAGCTTTAGAGAATCTCTCGGGACTGCAGTTAAGCCTGTCCTGTACTCTTATCTGGAATGCGCAAGAAATAAAAGGCAGAGCCCTACTCATTCCATTGTTATGAGGTACTTTCAGGAAAGGATACTATATTGATTTCGGTGCTTTGCATTTTCCTTCATCCGCTGTAACTGTTGCTGGTGACATTTCATGCTCCAAGGATTATGGTGTTTAAACTGAGAACTGACACTTCCTTTTTTCTCTACAGTATAATACAAGACTTCAGATTTCTTCAGCCACTCAAATTCTTCCTCCAGTTTGTGACTAGAAAAACAGAACAAAGTAGCAAATTACAGGTCAAGTGGAAAAATAAGCTCTTGAAGAGGGGTTGCCAATGGATTTAACTTTACAAGCTATTTTGCTCACTTTCATTAACAGCAAGCAAAAGCTTTATTTTCCTCTCTGTACAAGTGGACAAGATGCCCATGAGTAGCATTTCAACCACTATAAAGCTACTTCCATACTAATATAAATTAGCATATAGCTAAATGTCACAAAACATGTAGTAATTCCACTTAGATATCCTCTACCTGTGTGAATGACTTCTATGAAGTAATTCAAGAGGTAGTGATGCACTTTAAGGTTTATCCTTTGCTAAGGTCACTGTTTTTAGCACAACACATCAGAGCTCACAGTTTATGGTGGGCACAATTAACAGAAATGAACAAGGGGGAAAATGTCACTAACAGGGATAAAGCAGGATTCCTAACATGGTATGCCATATATAGTAGCACTTAAATATGTTTGGGGTTGTAGGGGGCTTTTTAAACTACTGTTCTTCTGCAGGCGAGGGAATGTTTTTTGTTTGTTTGTAGGGGTGGTTTTTTGTGGCTGGGTTTTTTTGTTTGTTTTGTGTTTTTTTTCCCTCTTTCTGAAGCTTCAAAAGTAACATTGGGAAACTTGTTTCAACTGACCACAGCAGTAAAAAATGAAAAGACTCAACATGCTACTGAGGGCTAAGGACATACTAGTTTCACTAGTGAACTTGTCTGCACTGAAGAGGTCAGGAAAAAAAAAGAAACAAAAGAAGAAAAGAAAATGAAAGAAAAAGAGTTCTGAAGAATTCTTGAGACCAGAATTTGACAGCAAAGAATCAAATTTACCTTTTCATTTTTTCCTCCTTCCTGTGCTGCCGGACCCATTCCTTAGGTAACTTCTCATTTTCTAACAGCATTGTCTTTTTGTTAGTCCACCGCAATAGCTTACTTTTGGGTTCACAGTCAGAGTTATCTAAGTTTTCTAAGTTATCGTGGTCCCCATTTAATGGATACGCTATTAGACATAAGTTTCCATCTTCATCCTCTTCAAAGCTCACCGACACCACACCTGAAGAGAAAAAGCACCCAGGCAGTTATGAACTGCTCAAGTGACAAGCAAGTCTTTTAGAACGCAGTATTTTACACCAAGAATACAGCAACTTTATTTTCTCTTACCCCAGTCCTTAGTTTCTATCTTGCCACAGGCCAAATCTCATCTGCCAACCTAACAAATATCAAAAGAGCTAGACAAAAATGACACCTCACAAAAGACAATTTATCATGTTGACAAAACAATGATACAAAAGGTTATTTTCTCTCTCTGAGGCAGCAAGTAACAATCAAATAATAACAGGACACAAATTCAATTAATAAATTTTTTTATTAATTTAAAAAACACCTGACTGGTCTGATTCTAAGTGAGATGTAAAACATTTGTTAACATCTTGCAGTGAAAAGTGACCTACACAAAAAAATTCACACCAAAAACTTTTTAAATTTTGCATGACAGCAAAGCAAAAAGCACTTATCAAAACAACATTTGGTTATTAGATCCCCAAGGGAAAGGGAAGATGTGCAAGGAGAGCAAAACAAGGGAAAATGCCACATTACAATAGAAACTAGTCCAAAAGCTTCCACTTAGAATCACCATGTTTAATTATACATTTTCTTCTGTTTTTTGGAATATATTTTATTGATACTGGTTATGCAGCAATTTTGTGGAATAAGTAACAAAAATGCAATACAAAGCAAATCTGTCTGTGGTACAGAAACATGGTGAACCTCAAAATCATTTTTTCTCCTCATCCTCTAGAGCACTGCATTGCATTTTAAGAGTCTTATGGGAGCACTGACAGATGTGCCCAGTGCTACACGAACGAGTCTCAGGGGTTAATGGAGAAGCCGTAACAATTTTATGAATTGTTTTTTTTTGTTTTCCAGTCCTCTCTTTATTTCAGATCGGTCTGCACAGTTCTTGCAGCTCATCACTAGCTAGGGGAGAGGTCTCGGTGAGAGACTGGAACTTCCAAGCTGGGCAGGCAGCTCTCAGACCTGCAGTGGCTGGGGCAGGGAGTACAGAAACTCTGACAGTCCCGCTGTCACAAAGGAAAGGACAATGGGAAAAAGGGTGGGGGAGCCAACTGGCAAATGGCTTCTTTGCCTTTACTCTGGAAGAAAAAACAGAGGTGGACCAAGTGAGGCCCCTTCCCCCTAAATCCCTCCCCATACTTCCCAGAAAGCCACATACACTAGTACAATTGTTCTGTTACATCTTGAAAAGTATCATTCAAAGATCAGATTTTCTTCCAGTCCAAGAGAACTTGTAATTAGACATGGCAAAAAGTCTCTGTAAATGAGCAGGGAATACTAACTCTGAAACATCTCTGAAATCTTCCATCACTTTCACAAATAGAACACAAAACTTCATCAACATCATGATTGTTAAAATCAGTGTGCTTTAAAAAGCAACTCCATTTAAAAAAAGTGCTTCAGACATATTATTTATTAATCATCAGGCAGCAACTGATGGAACAAGAGAGAGAAAAAGAAGTATTCCTGTTAACTAGTGCAATTCTTAGGAGAACTGGAATTTCCACTCCTACATAACTTCTGACTCAGCCTCATCACGGCTACTTGATCCTTGCCTACCTAAATGCCATGAATTTTCATTTCCTTAATGGCAGAAATAACACTGCAAGTATTCAACAAGACACCTTACTGGCATGTACTTATTGTGATCAAAATGAAAGTCAGAGGAAAAATCAAAGCACAAAAGAAACCACAACTAAGCTTACACAAAACACTACTATCCAACCCTACCAAATCCCTTGTAAACAAACATTAAACAAGTGGCAAAAAAAAAATTAAAAATCCACCAAAAAAAAAGGCAGCAGATAATTACTGAAAACATTCTCAAGCTGTTAGCTACTTACCTGTGCCTAAGGGAGATATATGGGCTATCACCAGCAGAGCTGCTCTACTCTAATGCTGTTAGTCAGCCCAAACACCAACTTGGCAAGCATTTCCAGCCTGCATCTCCACAGCCTGCCTCAGACAACATCAAAATACATGAAAAAAAAAACCCTAAAATCTCTTCCACATAGAAGAGATTTCAGAGAGAACACAGAGCACAGCACACTTGCATTTACAGAAACGAAAAGCCCAACCCCATTCAAAGGTTTGGTAACTTACCCTCATACTGTGGAGTGAATTTACGCATTTCTTTTGGGAGAGTCTCATAGAACTGGTGTTCTCTCTGAATAAGGGGTTTACAGATGGTCTTGTCATTAAACCGGAGGACACACGAGTGTCCTCCAACTTGGTGGACAAAAGGCTCGAGCAGGACTCCCTTGGAATAGTGCTCCACTTCCATAGCTCCAAATGCTGGGCTCATCCTTGTAGCACATTAGACAGAAGAAGGCGACAGTAGTGAAGGCAGTTCAGAGCCTGAAGTCTCCGAGACCCGCGAGCGTTTACTCTGATTCAAGAGTCTGTTAAGGCAAACACAAGAGTGGCGGCCGTCAGTGTCCGCGCACGCTGTGGCCTGGGCAGCACGACGAGAGCCGAGCGGGGCCGCGCGCGCTCCGCTCTCGCTCCGGACGCGGCCGACTGCGGGCGAGCGCGGGGCGCAGCCGGGCAGGCTCTGCCGGCCACGCCCCCGCCGCGCCGCAGCCAATGGGAGGCCCCGCGGGGCGGGCGCACAGCGCGCGACGCGCAGGCGCGGGGCGGGGCACAGGGAGCGCTGCGGCCGGCGCCGCTCGCCCCTTCCCCGAACGAAACCCACCCGTGGCCACCCTGGCGAGTCCCAGCCGCGCCTGCCGCCCTCCAGCGCCCGACCGCGGAGACAGGAGCGCCAGCGCTCCCAAGGACACCCCCCGCCTCCTGCGCCAGCCCGAAAAACCGCGAATTAACACCGACCGTACAAGTCCTCCCTTCCAGGCAGGGACAGCAACCGGCCGACGTCCACGGTGGGACGTTTATTTCACCGGTTCATTCACAACAATATGTCAGATACCGAAAATATTATACAGATGCAAGCTCTTCGCAGGCAAGCCATAATGCTAATGTGCCATTTTCCAAGAACATTTTTTTTTGGTACACTCAGCAGAAGGCAATGCTCAGCTGCATCCAAAGGATCTGCTTCTGTACCCTGTGACCGCACGCTGCTCGGTTCTGGCCAGCCGCCAGTTTCAATGGAACCTGCACTTCAGAAAGCAATTAAAGGAGCGAAGATGAAAACCAAAATATGACTGTCTTGTTCTCTGCCTTCCAGTAAATTTTTAAGTCGAGTTACTCTAATTTTAGACCAAAGCTTTAATGATTAACTTCTTGCGGCTAAAAACAACCTCATACTTATTTTGCCTGAAGATCGTTACACAAACAATAATGCACTTAATTCAAAGAGACTACAAAGTGTTCTAGGTCACAGGTCTATTTTTATTTGTCCTCCTTAGATATTTAACAGCTTTACATTAACTGAAAAAGCAGAGACCTGCAGGCTTAAAGCAGCGGCGCTACCAGAACTACAGACGCCTACAGCATGTCCTGGACATAAGAGCATTAATTGAATTAAACTACTAAACTGCTTAAAGAAACAACAGATTGATCAACTGAATGAACTCTGGGTCCTGGAATGTTTACCTGCACCTAAGGATAACAGGTCAATAAGAGTTGAAAGTGTTTTTGTTGGTGGGGCTTTTTTTGTTGGGTTTCTTTTTTTCCTCCTTTCTTCCAAGTGCCTTATTTGACAACATTATCAGGTTGTTCTTTTTTCTTTTTTTTCCCCCTTTAATCTGGAATAGTATTCCCCAGAAACAATACTGTCTTCTGATAGCCAATATTATTAAGATTAGAGCAGTATCAGTAAACTTTCATTTCTCTTTGTACTACTTTTAATTTCCTAGTATTCGTTTTATAATGCAGCTACTGTATTACCAGAGAATTTTCTCACCTACCTCAGCATCAACAATTTGACAACTCAGAGATACACATACAAAAACCTCTCAGTTACACCCCGAACACGAGCCACTCCAAAAAAACCTACTCAACTGCACCAAGCCAAGCAACCCTGAAGTGCCCAGACAGCATGGAAAAGACATGTAACATGGCCTGTCCCCAAATCCTGGGCAGTCCAATGTGTATCTCTTCAAGTGCTGCAGTCAGAAGGGAGCACTGTTACTGCTCCAGAGTCACAGATTTATTTCTCCGTGGCTCCCCACAGCAGCATCCACTCCATGCAGAGCCACACTGCTCTTCCCTAAGGCTCACCTGCAACCTGACTTACCAGCAGATGTGTAACACACTTGGAGCTGTCACCAAACACACACTTAACAAGCCACATTAGCCCCTGAGTAAACTCTGAGAATTGTTTCCATTTTCTGCTACAGAAATTATAAGCATCAATCTGTATAATGCACCAGTAATTTTGTAACTCTTGAGTTTTCATTAGGATTTCCTAGAGCCAGTAATGCCACCAGTCTTCTGGAATTTCCAAGGGAAAGCCAAAAGTGTGCCAGGTTTCACTGGAGGTGCAGTAACATGTGTACATGATCTTGCAGTGCCAGAGCTTTACGCTGGCACAGCCACTTTTAGCAGCCTTGCAGAACAGCAGCAGTACAAGAGCCACTCTTTCCAAGACAGCATCACCATTCTGTGGCTGCCTTCCTAATTACTCCTGATACAGAGACACTGATTGCCAACTGCAGCGATTCAGACTGAGAAAGTACCTTGCAACATCCTTTAACCTCAAACACTTAAGTCTGTCCCAGTCCTCCTGCATTAGAGTTGCATCAGGAGTTAAGTCTTGAAGATATTTATGCCATAGAAATGACTCTAGCAAAAATCACCTCCAGAGCAGATAATACACACCTTGTTTACCCAACACATCTTCAGGGAGCTCATTAGTAGCAGCTCAACTTGTTTGCTTCCATGGATGCCCAAGTGGTCTGGACAATACTTGTATGCAGATCATCACATGTACTCAGCAACGGAATTGCCAAGCACAGAATTGGACAGGACTACTCATTCTGCTTCACCCTTTCCTGAACAAGTAAGATCTGGCAGCACATCACACAGTGTAACTTCCCATTCGAGGAAAAACAAAGCAAGTTTTTTTTAACTGCTCTGATATTATAAAAATAATTTCTTAAGTTATTGTAAGTTGCGCAATATTTAGACAGGCTTGGGGGTTTTTTGAGAGAAATGTTAGAAACATCTACACATAGTCAAACACAGTGTACCCAGTCAGCACTAGCACAACCACAAGACAAACGTGAATCTACCAGAAATAAAGGGGGAGGCTCACACAAACGAAGATGAGTTTACTGTGCCTGTATTAGTAAGCTCTCCTTCGGTTTTTATCTTCCAAAAACCATAGCGCAACTCCCCCATGTTCCGTTTCTACAAGTGAATTTTTGTAGTACATATCCCTGCTTAAAAAGCTCTATTAATACAGCTCTGCAGTAGAAGCTGTGTGCAAGGACTGCTGAACAGAGCATCAGCAAGGAGCTCCTTGCTATAACGCCTTTAATCAAGCTCCTTAATTGTGCAAAGCAATTTAGTGCCTTTTTATGAACCTAAAACACAGATATGATTTGAACATACTAACAGTGCTCAAGAAGACAGCAGCAAGACCACATAATCTTGTCAACAATTTAGGTTTCAATGAGGCTTTAGGTTTTCACTTTGATCAATTAGTATATTTTAGCTGTTCAACAAGCACTGTTTACCTAATAAATTTAGTTTGTTTTCACCCAATGAAATTCTTCTCACTTGCAAAAAGGTTTTGAGTAAGATCTTAAGTTTTTTCTGCTGCATGCCTTAACACTACCATTACTAACAATCAGGATTTGTTTGTCATTTTGGCTCTCCTTAATATTTGGAATCTTGCCATTCAGATTAACAGGGCCTGGAGCACAACTGTAATGCCCATCAGAAATGCTGTGCACTGTTTCATTTATAAATATCTTAATTCCATAAACGGCCTCACAATATGCCAAAATGGTTGCAGCTCCTTACAAATAAAAGCTTTGACTTAAGACCAACAGTTTCAAGTGGCATTGATGTTGACCAGCACAAGCACAATGCAGTTCTTCACTGCCTTTCCTCTGATTCTACACCCAGTTTGTTCTCAATGCTCTTTGGGGAAGAAAAAGCCCAGAACAGCTGTTTTTAGGCAATCTTCCCAGATACTAAATGTAGACTCAGTGTACCCTGCCCTTTTCCTCCTACGTGCTTTTAAGTGCTTTTGGCTAAGAGTTTTTGTTCAAAGGACACATCAGCCAAAAAAGCAGATTTACTAACCCTTCACATGTCAAGAATTTTAAGAGAAAAATCTGACATAACTTGAAGGAGCAAACAAAAATGTGCCTAGACAGAGTAACATTAGCTTGAGCAATGTCATTCCTACAGTAAGTAGCAAAAGATGTTTAAAACCCAAACCTGCAAACCAGAAGTGATATTTATAGACATCTTATCCCCATCACATGTGACAATGACCATCAAAAGAATAACGCAATGAATTCATGTTTTCAGGCTTTCAATATTAATCTCAGGTGACGGCATTCTTTGGAAGGTACTTCATGTCATTACAGATTCTCAACTTAGTCCCACACGTAATTGCATTAATGAACACATCCTCTGGAGAGCACAGCTCTCAATTAAGCAGCAGCTTCTTCCTTCATAACAACCTCAAAAATAATACACCTCCTGTCAAAACTCTGTAATGGTAGAACCTCCGATGCAGAGCTGCCCTTCTGTTAAAACCGGGTTCTCTCTAGTGCAGGCTTTTTACTTTGGATGGTCAGTATCTTCAACTCCACAGAGCCCTAAATCAGCCTTACAGTGACAGAAATAGCAAGGCAGCAAAGCTTTCTGCCTGGCCTTTTTTCTCAGTTCACTGGGCAGTGCAGAGGAAGCTGACAGGGTAGAGATCCACAGAGCAGAGCTGCTGCAGGGTCCTGTAATTGCTGAACCAGACAAAGCAAAGCCCCTTCCCGAGGTTCCAAGGAAACAGAGGAATGGCACAGTCAGCCAACAGAAGAGAAAAGCGTATCAGTGACCTATGAGATCGGCCAAAGAGAAAGCTGCTTCAGCTTAAAGAACATTCAGGAAGAAAAAAACAATAGCTGAGAATGGACACAGGAAGATACAAGTAACAAGGTTGAAAGCACGTGGTAGGTTTTTGAGAGCCCACCCACCACCTGTTTCATGCAGAAAATTGAAAAGGTATCCGAGGTGTGAGTTGGTAAGTCATCACAAGGCTCGAAGAGAATGACCCTTCACGACTGAAGCAGGATAAACACACTATAAGAGCTTAAAATATGCCTATCAACCAGGAATGATTACAAGAATTTTACAAGTCCTCATATGACTGAACTACTAGTTTTGTTACTAGAATAACGCGGTACTTTACAAACAGCAAGGCACATTCCTTGAATCAAAGGAAGCAGAGGATGCAACTCCAGAGTATTAAAAGCATTAGATATGTTAAACATGCTTAGGCTCAAAGGTCTTGCACAGCTTGTGATTGATTTTGATGAAAACCAATACCATTCCTCTACACAAAACACTGTTTTATTAGCAAATATGCCCAGACTAACATTAGTAATGATTTGCTTCTAACATTCACTCTAGCTACTGCTTGGCTCAGGAACTGAAGTTACCCTGGTGTGTTCTGTTTTCAGAAGTTCTTAAGATTAGAATGGAGATACTCATATCCTCTAGTGTCCAGTCATCTGCCTTAGAACAGTATCAGAAACATTTTAAAAATTAACTGCATCAGATTAGGGAGCAAAACTTTTAAAATAAATGTTTTTAATTCTTAACAGAAAAATGACCTCTGCATTCATTTATCATAACTGTTTTAATCAATTCCTGATTGTGGGGATGCATTTTACCTCTAAATATAATGCAAATCCCACACTAGGATACTTTTTGAAGCCTTTTGTATCTACAATAGAATATAACTAAGTAGTAAAAGCTATAGTTTCTAACATTTTAACTCATTAAGACAGAAATGCAGAGCCCATGGAATAATGTGCTTGTATAAATCCTACAGTTTGGGGGAAAGTCTTGTGAGCAGCCTTAAATTTGGCATGATTACAGAAAGCAAAGATTTATTCTGGTAATTAACTTGGAGGGAAAAGTTTATCTTCAGTAGAAGAGTGCACTGACATTGTCAGTTCTCAGAACTGTTTTATTTATAAACCAAAAAATGTCCTATAAACAGCAAATAATTCAAATTTAATACAACAGACAACAGTCTTCAACACCGTGAGGGGTAGAGGGACAGTGTCATAGCATCAAGAGGGAAGAAATACAAGAGTGTCTTTAAAAGAAAGACTAGGGGAGGAAAAACCCCTTCTTTTTCATTAAGTATAACTTGAAACAGGTGGTTGTGATGACAAAATGATGCTGAGCTGTAACTTTCTATGCAAGTCAAGGTTATTCAAGCTCTTCTGCAGCAAATCAATCGATATAATGATCATTAAGTTACATGACTTGTACTCAGGGATGAGTAAGCATGACGTTTGGTAAAAACACTCAGCAGAACACTTGCAAACTCAAGAGTAAGATACCAACTTCTTCAGACCTACATATTGGGTCTGTGTGTGCATTCCCTTTGGAAACAGGAACACTTTTATTATAGCCTTTAGTGGTAAATCATGAGGGTGCTGGGAGTCAGACACTGTAGTGGCACATCTATCACAAAGACCTACAGACACAAAAAGCTAAGAAAGAGCAAATTCTTATTGGATGTAGGCTGCTTGGGCTAGACCAATAAAAGAAGCCATCCGCTTCTTAAAAATACTGATAATAATGTAATTTTATATTTTTTTTTAACTTATCTTTACTAAATGGCTGGTGATTGCAGCACTACATCGCTGTAGTTTAGAAAAATTAAGTAATTTCTCCAGATAAATAAGGAAACAAACGCCTTGGATTAATTTCACAGATTAAAGGCTATGTACTGGAGAGGCATACTGGTTGCCCACAGAATATTTTGAGTCGGAAGGGACTCACAAGGATCATAATTTACTTAATCATGCAAAATAGATAGAATCTAGAGACCCAGAATTACACATGAAATTGTGCACAAAATTCCTACAAAACACGTTTGCAAAACCCTTTGGTAACACGAATGAGCTGACGCCACAGCAGTCTTAGCCCATCAAGGTAGAAAGCTAATCCTATTTTTAACATTAGCTTTTAAAACATTTGCAAACCTTTAACACTAGCAAACAAAAGATTCCCACCAAGGAAGAATGCATTTTTCTGCTTTTAAACTGCCAAAAAATACCTTGAAATGCCCTAGCTTCTTCTGAGGATGTCAGCTATCATACCTTAAGGCCTTACTCTAGATATTTCTTCCACTCTGAAAGGAGAGGGACAGTCCAACAGCAGCTACAATGGCAAAGGACTCGCCAGTGCGACATTGAATTCCTGTTCTGTTGTGAGTTTCTCAGGACTGTAAAACAGCACCCTGAGAGATCCTTTTTGTAACCAGAGCATCAAGCCTTTTCTATTCACTAAGAATTTTGTCTGTAATACAGAAATGAAAGACCATGCACTGAGATGCTGAACGTGTATAAAGATGCACTCTTTCAATGCGAAACATTTTTTAAACTAGCAACATGTTTATCCTATCTCCTTTTAGTCCCTAAACATGGAGTTCTAGTTTTGTCTTCCTTTAAATATAACCGAAACACAGACATAAACACTGCCACACAGGTTAAGACATGTATTTATACCTGTAAATTGAATACCATAGCTCCAGAGCCACCTCCTATACCAAAAAGACTTTTGAATACAGCCTTAACAGACAAAACGAAGAATTATGAAACATTAGGCATAACATATTAAGGGAGCAAACTATACACAAACCAATCTGAAGTTGCGTAATGTTCTATTATTATTATTCCTCATGCACAATCATTATCCCTATCTTCCTTAAACCAGGTCTACATTATTAGGAGAAACCCAGTTCCCCAATCCTTTTGTCTAGGAAAGCAAGGCAAGTCACCAAGGCTGTCTCCAAGAACTTTAGCTTTTTTACATAAGCGTGCACAGCAGCCCCTCAACTGCAATTTCTTAAAATTCAGCAAGGAGGTTATGTACTCAGTGCAACTGATATTTCAACATTTAAAAAAAGCAACAGCTTTCAGTTTTCCCTACACCATTTGTAATCTGTAATCTTAACACCTACATACACAAAGTTCTGGAAAAATGCCAGTTTTACCTCTCAAGTAAAGCTATTTTATCTCCCTGGAATTAAAATAAACCCAAGTTACAAGTTACTAAGCATATTCAGACAGAAAAGAGCATTTCTGACCCATGCAGTTCTTTCAGGGAGTGTGTAATTTAAGAACTAGTCTCTTTTCCAAGTAAAAATGCCATAGAAACTAAGAAACCTGAACCACCAAAACTAAGCTACTTAAACTTCCTATTTAGAAACCGATCCATCTTAAAATGGTATTCTGGCATCAGCGGCCAAACCACCAGTTGCTACAAAAAGACAATACCGCCCTTTGTCGTGGAGAAACCAGAATAGCACTCAGCCTTTAATCTTCTGAAAATATGACAGCAAGAGCTAAACTGTGTGGATTACACACATGAAAGTATTATTCAAGACACCAACACCCTCAAGAAATTCCAGCATTAAGATTAAAATAAATCCAAGATTATGCCTTTCTCATTACCATGAATTTAGCAGTCTGGAAACTGTATTTCAAGCCACTCAATGAAAGAACACAGAATCTTTGCGACCAGCCCTTCAGTTGTGACCCATCTGCCATATATGATACGAAAAATAAAGTTCATATAGGTCAAGTGTCAAGTCCCTTTCAAAGTTCACCTTCATTTAACTACACAAAGATTTTCTCTCCATGTAATTCCTTTAGAAACCCCAACCCCTAATGCTTTTTATACCATAAGCACTAGGGGCCCACAGGACAAGATTGTTAAATTAAAGCTTTGATGCCTAAATCCTACAATCCAAGCTAACTCCTTGAGCAAAAACTTCCAAAGGAATTCATAGCAAAGATCATTAACAAATAAATTATTACAGGAAGAATGGTGCCCAAAATGCACAGTTACCTATTTCATACTTCTCATTTATGTATATATTCACCTATACCATCAACATACCTCAAAAGAAGTTTAGTCCCTTTACGTAAAAAAACGATTGAAAAGTAGCCCAGAAGGACATCAAGTCATCATGCTTTGGAATGCCCATCCCCATTTTTAACTGTAATTCTACAGGTGTAGGTTCCACGAATACGTCTGATGACTAAGATAAATGGAGTTTTTGCTCCGGAACAGCTCATGTTAATGAGATGCATTTAATATATCTTTTAAAACTGTATGTTTCAGAACACCTCGAACTACTGCGAACACATCTCAATTCAGATAACACAACCTCGATTTTCATCTACAGGGAAGAGTGTGTATGATTCAGTGACCTCTACGTGCTCTTTCCCCAAAAGAGTTGAAAGTAACCGAGACCTAAGACCTTGAACACATAGCTCCCTGCAGGGTTGCCACAGCAATTATAGAAGCTCAAGTGTAAAAGATGCAATAGAATAATTTCAATGTGCTTCTTGCTTAACTGCAGCAAACTGGACGAGCACAAGTAAGGACAGGGGAGAGTCTTAGAAGACAGACTCTCATGTGGCACAACAAAACTAAGAGAAAAAATCTTGACTGTTTCCCCTGGTAAATGCAATTCATTTCAAAGCAGTTTTTTCCCAGGAAAAGGACCTTTTCTATAAGTACACCTGCCCAGTACTTAAAAAATGCTGAAAAAAATTATTTACGTATTTCATGTTTCATTGTCCAGTGATCTTCTAGTACATCATCTGGGGCCAATTATAGGCTCAGCATAATAATCACTGCCAAATAATTAATCCATTTTAAACTAATACAGTTTACATATTCAAACAGCAATACAAAACCACTTGAAAAAAATCTTATCAATTTCAGTAATCTACAAAAGGAAACTCCAGTGGGAGCTTGGCTGTACTGCTCTTATCCCTGCAGCAGGCTGAAATACATTTAATGACACACAAGAGCTAGCTAGCTTTAACAGCCCAGGCAATGGGACACAGCTAGAGTATGTCTTACTCCCTTAAAAATATCTGTTGCTTTATAGGCAATCTTTATAGCAGCCAGCAAGTCTGCACTGCACAACTGTCTTCAAAGAAAAACCATCACTCACCAAAAAGGGAAGAATCAGACAGGAGGATTGCCAAAAACCTACTTTCTCTTCAAAATTCCGCAACATAGTACCACCATCCACAGCGTGCTGATGTTTCAATTCTGCATTTCAAAAAAACAGCACACTATGAGGGGAAAAAATATTTCAAGAAATCAAGCTTATGAAAAAAGCATTTTTTGAAAGCAAACTTTGCAGATAGTGACGTTAAAACATTAACTGCACTTTAAAACATAATCACGATTCAACACTTAAGTTTAAATACGTCAAAGGCTTTGTTTAAATGGAACAACTTGAAGTCAGTCATCCTCTCACCATGCAGTTCACTGCAGCTCCATCAGCATTTACTTCGTCTACCTTCATCCTCAAGAGACTACTTATCTATCTCCACAAATTCCAAATGACTCCCCCAACCATTTTGTTCCCTCCCTGTTGGAAATGATACAACTTTCAAATTTTTTTTACATAACTTCGGTCAAGCGTATCTAGAACTATACCCTCAACTTTAATACTCACAGATGTCTCTTCAGAAAACTGACTGGTTCTATTAAGCCAGAACCAATTTTCCTACGGCATCTTGAACAGATTCCCAGTTGCAATGACAGTTATATTAGTACTAACACACCTACCCATCAACTTAACCTCCTATCTCCTGTTAAATTGAATCAACCTTCTGAAAGTGCTAACACCTCAGAAAGATCAAGATGATGCCTATCATGTCAGGCAGTTTCCCTTCTCATTTCTGTAACCTCATTAAACTAAATTGTATCATAAAAAAAAAGAAAAATCAATTGCCATCATACTGTGCCTATATATCCAAAGGACAAGGCAAACAAATTACCATTTTTCTGGAAAAAGATATGAAAAAGGCAAAGAGCAAATGTCAAAAGAAAGAGGTCATCTTCAATAAGCATGAAATTAAGCAGCACCCAAAATTCCTGATAAGGTTTCAGGCAGTGTAGAAAATTTCTGCATCACAGCACTGCACAGCTATTTGGGCATGCTTAAAGCCCTCTGTGCTTCAAGAAAATAAAACCGTTTTTGCTGTGCTCATTCTAATATAGACTTTGACATAAACCCCCCAAACTCTCGCTTTTTCTAACTGTGATTTTCTGATGAAAAATAACTTCAATAACTGTATCTTCTGTCCTTGAGTCTGTTCATTTTAAGTCTCAACAACCTGGGGCACACTATTAACCAGTTTCAGCAAGTCATCCAAATGCCTTTTTTTTTTTTTCTTCCGTTCCTTCCAACCTTTTGGATGCCAGCACAGCAAGACAGAAGACAGGGACCAAGAGAGGCAGTACAGCTAAATGACTACTGTGTGAATTCAGTAGTTTCCTGTTCTGTTTGGGCTCTTAACTGGCTGATGAGCACATGCACAGCTCCAAACCAGGCACTGCCTGTGCCACCTCTTGCCCTACCATCCATCATGGCACACACATAAGACTCTCAGTGGTCAAAACCATTTTATGAGCAAGCCTTTCTTTTTCCAGTAAAAATGCAAAACTAAGCAGTAACTGGTTCCAGCCATCCCCAATAGAGAATCCTCCACATACAGGAGCAATCCAGACACAGGGTCAAAGGCTGCATGTTGACAGCTGATAACAGAGTGGTACGTTCCGTACCTATTATGAAGATTATCATTCCCTTATTCTAACACAGCCCGTCTTTCAGAGACACAGCCAGGGCTTCAAAGGCTTTGTGCCACACAAGCCAAGAATTTGCAGAAGATTTCAGATTTCAAGCTCTGAACACCCGATTAAACACAACCAATGACAGACCTTCAATTGAAGAAACAAATTCATTTCCATTATGCCTTCCAGTATTTCAGATTTTGCAGAAGGAGAAATTTCTAGCTATTTGCAGCACATGATACAATGTCATACAGCTTTTTACAAGAGCGGGAAAAAAGAACTATCTTGCAATAAAGTAAGTTACTATGAAAGGCCCAAAATTAACATTCTAATGAGACATTTCTAACAGAAGTTATAGAAAGACGTATCTGCAGTTATACCTCAAAACTCTTAAAATTTAACGTCTTGATATTTGTAAACCATCCCTGTATTGTTTCAAAGATGCAATAACCTTGGGCAAGACAGGAAGCCAGATAAAAGAATTAGCAAGAGGAAAAATCCTCTCCCCGCAATGGAAAATTTTCATCTCTTCAAGCAAGGCAGAGATGCTCAGCCGGACCTGCGTTGCTTGGAGACCAACCGCAGCTTCTTGCCAACAGGGACGAGCTAAGCATCAGCAAATTCAACAGCTGATAAGTGGATGAACTGAATGAGAGGCGGCAAGGTTTTTCCACACATCAGTGTAAAAACTTGACAGCTTTCAGATAATGTTTCTAGCCCATGCTCACTAGATAAACAAGAATTATTATGAACGTAAAATGTCAGCTTAAGAAAGCCTCAAACTGCTCTATATGTGGCTCTTACCCCCACACTTTGGGTACAACTAGAGCAGTAAATACCACACTCAAGATAAAAATTTTAGCTGCACCTCAATTTCTGCCCTTTCCATCTTTGGATGTGGTATATGAACTTATGGAATACATTCCTACCCATTTAAAAAGTTCTGTGTTTAAGCAAGGGTGCAGAAATATTAACAAAACCAGTGAATTACATCAAAAAGGAAGAGCCTATACCTCGGCTTAGCATTACAAACCACATCAAATCTTGTTTCACTTCAAAAACCAGCCTTTGCCCCCAGCCTTTCCCACTTGAAGCACGGCTCCGCAGGAAGGCCAGCATCACGTATGTTAGAGGGGAGACAATTGTTTTGCCTACTCTGGTCCTGGACCTGCTCTCAAGCTCAGGCAGGCATTAACCTGGCTGCAGGAACAGCACTCCTGACCTCTCAAAGAAACACCTCAGCTATCTCCCACACCATCAAATAGGAATCATTTAAAAGAACTGACATCTAATACCAGTTACTCCAGAATTTCCATAGACCGTATCTAATTCAATTCACTAAAAATACTCAGACAGTAAAGAACTAGAGACTTCTAAAGAATGGCGTCTATTTAATTTATCCATGTAGGTAAATTCCACAAGGATACTGCATGTCACTTGGGAAGCAGATCTTTCACCGCCACCCTGACAGCACACATTTCCCTGCCTCCAGTGAAACCAAAAGGGCAGACACTTGTGTGTCACCACTGCTGACAGACTGAGACACCCTCAGTGCCTCGAGATTTGCACCCTTCCCCTACTCATCAAAAGAAAAATCATCCCCAAAATAGCCTTACACTCCCCAGCTGACTGGAGAACAACTAAAGCACCACCAACACCAGTGACCTGGATGGAAGCCCATCCACTGACAGGCAGCAAAAAGGTTCTTGAAGATGTTTTCTCATCCTGGTTTTTCAAAACGTCATGCCTGACAAATGTTAAATCTTCCTTCCAAGCAACTGGTAGGGAAAGAATTTTTGAGAGTACAAAGCCCAGGATTCATATGACTGACCACTGTCCAGTTTTCCAGCTGCTTCCAAACTACCCCACCACATGGTTATGACAGCTCTGATCTACCCTTCCTCCAGAAGAAGCAGCAACATAAAGCTTCCATTGCTTGTATGACTGAAGTACCATAGACAAGATAACAGATTGTTACTTCAGAAAGGTATAAACATCAAAGACAGAAAAAGTACAAAAACAGTTTTTCAACTAAATGAATGTAAATTTATGAAAAGCAATGTGGCCAAGTTGAATGTCTGGAATTTCTTACAAACAAGTACATGTGAATGGCTGTAATCGTTCCCACTACTCTGAACCAGGAGACACTTCTGAACACTTAAGATTATTTTATTTAAAGAAATTTTCCTGAATTCTGGTAGTTAAATCACTGGGTTCTTCCTTATTAACTAAAGAAAAAAAAAATGTAACAGCAATCTGAAAGATGCTAAATCAGCCAAATATAAATAAATTAATCAGTCAATTTTTAAAACACACATATTTATGTGTGGATGCATGTGTATATAAACCCAGTTTCTATTCCTCAATGTTACCATTAAGTCCTCAAAACACAAAAATTAATTCAACTTAAAGAAAATTTTACAAGTCGGTTTTGTCTTATATATGAGAAAAATTATGAGCAAAGAGGCCAATTCTTGGCCAAAACAACCCTGACCTTGTTATTCTCAAGTGTCAGAGCTCAACTGTTCTACTGCCATTTCAGTGCTGCATGTTGAGTAATGACCAATACATCACCTGACTGAAAAGTTAAACCAAACATTAAAGTGAAATTCTAATTACAATATTTGACACAGAACTTTCCCCTTAGATGTTCACGAAAAGCACAGGGGAACTGGATGCATTTCTAGAACACCTGATTATATGGGACACATAAGGCACTGTGTCAAAAAAAAGACGGGAGAAAAAAAAAAGACAGCCTAGAAGTAGAGGGCGATTAAATTCCAGCATATATCAGGAAAGATATCAGTGTTAAACATACATACTTTTCACAGTGGAATTAAGGCCAAGGGCGTATCAGGGTGTAACTACCAAGAAGCTGTTATTCTATCAACAACGATAACATTTATTTTCTTAAGCTGGATGCCTATTTCCAAAGCATCAACCGTAAGTGTTTTTGTTTAAACCGTCTGCAGCTCCCAAGCCACGTTAACAAGGTATTATAAAACCGTGATGCTCAAACCAGTTCCTAACAAGGCATCACCCAGCACTTCCAGTTTACAGAGAAAAAGGGTATCCTTGAGCATCACATCCACTTACGCAACGCATCCCCCAGCACCCGTTTTTCATTTTCAACTATCACCGAGCGTACCAAGCAGCCGCCAGAGCAGCAGCACACCCATCACCCGGGCAAAACGGACTGACAACGTCTGACGATTCACAGAACTGCTGAATAACAGCGTGAGGCGACCACCAGCCCCGGGGTCAGCAGCCACGGGAGATACACCTGCGGCCCCCCCCGCGCCGAGCCCGGGCCAGCGCGGCCGGCAGCCTCCGCCCCGCAAGCCCCCCGGGGAGCGCAGGAAGCGCTGTGCGGACGGGGATGCTCCGCGAAAGCTGCCCCCGCTGTCTCCCCTCCCGACCAGACCCGCCTCCCCGGGGTGACGCCAGGCCAGGGCCCCCCTTCCCTTCCCGCTGAGCCCGGCAATGCCCCGAGGCCGCCACCGAGCATCCCCGCCAGGCAGCCGCCCATCCTCGCCTCGTCGGGCCAGGCACCGACCTGCGGGCGGGCGGGGCTGCGGCCGTCCCCTCAGCGGCGAGCCCCCCGGGGGCAGGAGCAGCGGCGGGGGGAGCGGGGCGCGCCCGTTACCTGGTGCGGGGCCGGCGCCGGCGGCGGCCTCAGCGCTTTTGTTCCTCAGACGTCAAGATGGCGGCGCGGCGCGTGGCCGGCCCTCCTCGCTCCGGCGCGCCCCGCCCTCCCGCC
>VZTE01002015.1:572659-681663 GCA_013397775.1 Eulacestoma nigropectus | reverse complement strand
GCCAGGGGAGCGGGGCAGGGGAGTCGCGGCAGGGGCGGCCCCGGGCTCCGTCCGCGTCCCGGCCCGGCCGCGCGGCCCTTCCCCGGGGAACACGGGCAGCGGCCGGCGGGGACAAGCGACCCCTCCGGCTCTCCCAGCTGGCCCTGCCTCCGCTCCGCGAGGCAGACACAGGGCACGGCCTCCGCCCGAGCGGACCGCGCTGGGCACCGGGCTGCGGCCCCAAGCCTGGGGACACCACTCAGGCACGCACAGGCTGGGGCCTGTCCCGTTCACCTCCCTGACCTGTGGATTCCAGCTCCGCAGGCCGCAGCAGCCATGGACAGGGCTCTCCGTAACTTCCCCTCAGTGCCTGCTTGAAAGCCATTTGTCCCTTGGTGTGCGGCACGTGCTGTCAGTTCGGACGGGCCCAGGGCATGGCCGCAGGGCTCCTTCACAGCTCGCCCCCTGAGGAGGCAGAGGAAGAGCATCTGCAGAGCGCTTGAAGCAGAGGCTCGTAGGGCTGTGTGTCTGAGCTGACTGCACATCCTGTGCTTCTGTTTCTATACGCCAAAAATCTCACTCAGGCAAACGCAGCTGAAACTCCCGGAGGCTCCCCTCACTCATCTTTACCCTGGATGACTTTTTCGAGCCAGTGCCTGATGTTCAAAATGCAATCGCAGTCATCAAGGTTTGAATGCAAGGCCACGAACTGCGGGTAACAACAGATCCACCGTCATTGTAAGGAAAAAAGAATAATGAGATTATTGCAGTTTAAATTACTAAGCAACAGTCTCTCTGACAATGAACTTAGTAACGCTCTGCCATCTATTTAATCACACTAATGAGACAGAACAGCTCCACTTAGATAGAAATTACTCTGCATTTCATTTAAATAAAGGTCAGAGAGCTAAAAGCCACACAAGCCACCACTCTTCTGCTGTACAACACACCCAGCAACAGGCATCCTTTTTTTCTAGAAGGGACCCAGCATTTCTGGCCCTGAGCTGCCAAGTCAGGGCTGCACAGGGCATCTTGCTCAAACCTCCCACTTCTGCTTCCCAGCTGCCTGCCTGTGTGTGGGCATCAGGCTTCTCCAGCTCAGGAATGGCTCCTTGGTTTCCAGAGGTGAGCATTGGTTCACCAAAGAGGTTTAGAGGGCAAGAGATCTCTGATTTCTAATTGTTCTAAAGTAAAAGCATGACTAGAGTCTTGTGTAAGAAACAATTATACCCCTCGGTTCTCACTGCATAAATATGCCTCTTGTTCATCAGGCTGACAGTCAAAGCCAAGCAGGGCTGCTTGGTGAGAGTGTTTCCATTTATCTGGCTGGTGCCATCATGATTACCTTAATATAAAAATCTGGTTTTATGTATGTCTCTGACCATTTAAACCTGATGACTTCCCTTGGATATTTAAAAAATTTGTTTCAAATCTATGCCTCTGGGCTGAAGCTGGTTGTGAGAGGGCAGGTCTGTAATTTACTGAAGAAAACTGACTGGCAGTTATGACTGGAGGTTATTGACACATGCTACTAGTTTTAATCTGTGTTTGTAAGTCCAGAGCTAGCCCAGGGCTCACATCAGATTTATGTTCCCTTGCCACAGGGAGAGGGGAGCTGAGATGACCATGGGACCCTTTCCCAGTGGGTGGCTGCATGATGCCTCCAGAGGCTGGGAATACTCCCACGTGCTCACAGCAGCATTAGGTTTCCTCAAGCCTCACTCCTCGCTGCACTTCTTTGCGTTCCTCTTAATTAGCGGGGGAGTAATTCCAGGCTATTCGAGTTACTTGGCATCTCCTACCTCCTCCATGATCAGCTTCCCTGATACAGTTCATGCCTGTAATAAAATGTCAGCATCGAGTTCAGCTTGGCAAGCCTTTCACTCCCGCACTGTTCTTGCCTGCACACGTCCTAGAGTCACTTCCTAAACTTCCAGCCCCCCATCCCATCAGGTCCAGGATGAAACTCCAGCTCACTGTGCTCCCAGACACAAAAGGAAGGTTGATCCTTTGGCTGCATGGCAGTCCAGGTGACCCCGCAGCACTTCTTGAGAGCATTTTCTCCTGAGCAACGGTGTGAGGCCAACGTAAGGAGCTTTAGCTGCAGGAGTCACTGCAATAGCAACGCAGCTCAACTCAACCCTCCTCCTCCTCGCCAAGACAAAGGAGATACATTTAAGCCGGTGAGGATCTGCTCCTGCCGGCAGTTTCTCCCACTGCCAAAAAGCATTTGCAAAACAAATAGGCAACAAACACTCTGATTCCACAAACACCTTCCTCTCCCTTGTGTACACTGTGTGTATATATATACACATATGTACAATTTTTAAGACATGGTGAAAAGCGCCAGACTGACAGTTTAAAAGAACAAGCACTTCCTGTTATTTACCAAACTGGTACAATATAGGAAGCAGCAGAGCAAGCTTCTCCCTCTTGGGCTGTCAAATCCACAGTCCAGAGGACGCAGCCTCAAACACAAAGTTGATGCATTTTCATTTTTTCATCTCCCTTGCTAAGGATCTAAGAATTGAACCTTTTACAGGGAGCAGTGGACTGTTACAAAGTTCCCTAATTCAGTATTCTTACCATGCGAGGGTTGCAAAATTTCATTTATATGAAAACAGAGACCCTGAATCAAAAAATTATAAACCTCCAGAAATTCAACCACTTCTCACCAACCCCGTTTCAACCCAATACAATGTTCTAACTGCATATTCCTCACCAACAGTCTTAATCCCATGCTCTGTTTGCATGGTGTGGTCTGTGCCATTTTTACGTGCCTGTGGTAGTTCAAATAATTGCACATGGTTCTAGTTATTATTTACTTGCAAAATATTTCATCAGAGGATGTGTCTGATTCAGGACTGAAAAAGCCAGGCCACTAAAGGAGGACAGTGCTTAATGAAGTGGCAGGGAAACGTCATGCTTTAAAGGTGTCTCGCACGGAAATAGATTCCATGCTCTATCCTCAGTCCTCCCAAGGTCAAAAGTAGTAATTATGAGAATGGAGCTAGGAGAAGGATAGCAATGGGTTGGGTTTTTTTTGGCACAGGGCAGCAGCAAAGCCCCAGCAGTTCAGTCACCCTCTGGGCAACCCTGTCCCTTGCCAGGCACTTTCTGTTACTCCTGAGCAATTACATATTGATGGATGGGTCGCAGAAGGAAAACACAACTGGACTTTGTTTACTGGATGGAAGCACAGCTCTGCAATTTCTCAGGAGCTACAGGGATGGAGAGCTGACAGCTGTTGCTCCACCAGGCAAGGTGTGAGGAATTGCAGGTGAAAGATCTGTGCTTTCTTGAGAAAGGCTGTAATTAATGGAAAGGGTTTTCTCCACCCCAAGTTCCTTTCAGCTGATCTGACCAGACCCAGGAACCACAGTCGAAAAACATCTGTAATTTATGGTTTAAGGTTTAATTTGTTGGCTGTGCTTCAGGCAAGCAGGGAGCACCTGTGAGCCATGGTGTGCTGGCAATGGGGCCAGCAGGAGTGCCCAGCAGGCAGGCTGCTTTCCTGTTGGGAAGGGGCTGAGTGTCACGGCCCAGCTGCCTGCGCTTGTTGGGTTTCTGCAGGAGTCTGAACTGGCTGTGTATGCCCACGTCCTGCTGCAGCCTGCTCTGCTGCCTGGGGAAGAGGAAGGATTGCCATCAGAAAAGAGGGCAGCAACAAAGAGCTGCCTCTGAACCAGCGACACATGCAAACCACTCCCTGGCCTGACACAGGAGATCTTCAGCCCCTTCAGAGAACAAGGACTCTTGCCAGACCCACTCCCAAACCCGCTCCTGTGGGTTTCAGATGAGATCCCCAGCCTCACAAAGACTGTCTTGCCCATCTGCCATACAGCACTCTGGAAACAGTGTCCACGGGCTGCTAACGGCTTGGTCTCCTGACAACAAAATGCCAGTTACAGCTGTGTTCCCTCACTGCCCTCCCTTCACCAGTCCTGTCTGCCCAGGCTGTAACTCTCCAGTGGGACTCTTACCTTGCTGCCATGGCAGAATTCATGTGCTATTGTAGGATGAAACAACTTGCTAAAAAACACACGAACAATACAGAGATAACAAGTTCCCAAAGGTTAGGAGAGGCCAGAGGGTTTTTTCCATAAAATCTTTTCTAAGTTTTCCTGCTGGGCAAGGCAAAGCCTTTAAATCCACAGACAGGACTCCAGCTCCTGGTGGGCACTGGTAACACTGGGGGTACACAGCCATGGCCACCCTGGCACAGTGACATCACCCACACATGGTCTTCCAGCACTATTGGGAGAGTGTACTGGGAATCTTTCAGGCTGGTGGGCTGTGTTTGGGGCAGCAGACTGCATCCAGAGTGAAAACCCAAATACCCAGGTTTGGGTCAGCCCCTTGCTCCTGCCTCCCATGTCAGTGCTGCGGTGCTCCATGGGCGACCATCTCAGCTGCAGCTGAAGCCGGAAAGAGCCAGCAGTTTCGGTTTCCTCTTGTGCTTGTAGGCTGAGGCAGCCCCATCCACCAGTGCCTGATCTCCTGCAGCTTCACTGGCTGACTCTCCTTCTTCTGAGCCTCCCCTAGGCACTCCTTGGTGAATAAATCCCTCTGCTCCTTTCTCCATCCCACAGGGCCAGGCAGTGGTACAAGGGCCATTCCAGCAGGCTGGACTAATTATCTCCATTTGTATTGTTATTTGTGGAATAATTATGTTTATCATGGGGGAGCTTAGGGCCAGATCCCTGTGTCTGGGATTGTGTTTTCTGCTCCAGACTTTGGCCAGAGACCTCAGTCTTGGTTGGCACACCCAGACCTCGCCCCGCAGCTCTGCTCTCTGCCCTCTATACGGTCACAATTTCATGATTTTGCCTTCAGCCAAACATGCCCAACTCCCCAGCATGCACAGTAGCATGACTAAGAGCTGAAACTCCTCCAGTGAACATTTTGGGAACTTCCCAAGCTGAGTGATACTGGGCTTTGGCTGGCGTCCCGCAGACGCACTCCTCACCACACCTACCCACCTGGTACTGCCGAAATGTCACCAGCACTGCTCCGTGCAGCACAGCAGTGCAGACTATTTAGGGCAGGGTAAAGCCAGTTCAGATATAAACATCAATCACAATAAGTCAGCTGCTTTAAACCTGCCACCCCTGGCCTTTGAATGCCATTTTCACTTCTTCAGCCACTTTGCACTGCCTGGTTTTGCCCAGAGATACACCACAAATCCTGCTCCCACTTTTGTGGGATCGGGGCTGGTCTCAGCAGACCTTTTGGGAGGTGTCTGCAGGCAAGAGAAGGTCAAAAGCTTTGTCTCAGCAACTGCCGACATCCCTCATCGAGTCCCTCAGGTAAAGAACTGGTTAAAACTTCTCATCCCCATTCAACAGACTTAATGCTTGCAAGATTTTACACCAGTAAGTCAAATGAGAGAAATAAATGCTGGCAGAAATAGCAATTGAGAGGGGACTGTCTGTATTTCACACATCACAGGGCTCCTTTTGTGCAGGAAGGAAAGGGCTTGTGACGCCTCACTCACCACAATCCATCTCACTGCAGATGGGCCAGGTGCTGTCTGCGATACCTCCTTCCTCACAGAAATCAAGCGTGGCTCCAGCTTGTGGCAGCTCAGACTCACCAGCAGCTCTGTCCCCTGCCCACCAAGCCTGCAGCAACCAAATAACCGCAGGATCGGGCTGCAGATGCTCCAGCACTAATGCCCCTCTGCTGGAACCAAAGCCTCCCTCCTTTTCCCTTTCACCCTTCAGTGTGCCCCCAGAGACAGCCCCCCCGTTGCTCTCTCATTTTATCTCCTGTGGAGGAGCTTGGATGTGGGTTTCCTCCTGTTCCTTCCTCTTGCGTGCTCCTCCTGTTGGTTTCCCCCTGAGCAGTCATGCACGTTACTGCGGCCATCAAGGAGGAGATGATGCTGTAGAAGTCAGAACATAATCCCATGTACCTTTTAGCTTTGCAGATAAGCATTTTCATTTCACCTTGAAGGGGAAAACTCTGCCAGGATGTCCTAAACAAGGAGGTCTAGCTCGTCTGAAAATAAATCTAAATCTCTTAAGTAATGGAAGAGCAAAATCCCTCCCTTCAATGGATTTGTTCCCCCTGAGGAGCTGACGGTGCTCAAGGCAGAGCCCACAGTACTGCAGGGCAGGTTGGCAGTGGCTGTGAGCTCCAGGGCTACGAGTCCCCTTGGGGCCACGGCCATGCCGGGAAGCTCAGCCTCCTGTGATGGGCATCATGGAGGAATGGGCTGAACTACTGCAGATTTCACAGTTAGTTCACGGGGGCTTCCCAAGCAGATTGCTTCACTCACTAGCAGGCCAGTCCCAAAACAATGCTGTAACATGCGTGTCCATGGCTGTGACTTGCACCCTCCTGTCGCTTGCTGCAGGCTCTCACTCCTTCCCTACCACCCAGCTACAGTTTTCTCCACCAGCTTTCCCCACCAACTCTCCATGGATAAGAATGCAAACCAGAAGACCCACATGAGAGTTGGGAAGGATGGGGATGAGCAGAGCTGTCTTCCAACTGGGATGAACATGCTCCATCAGGTCTTCAGGACCCAGGGAGCTGGCAGCAGCAAGAGCTCCTGGCCCATCGCCCCTGCAGCAGCAGCACTCCAGGCAATGCCAAGTGGATAGACTGACTCAGCACTGATTGGGAATGTAATTTCTTGTGAATCCAGTCCTCCCATCTATCCCTTCCCTGCAGTTTCTCATGCTGCTTCAGGAACTCTTCCTCAGGCTATTTTTAGTACCTGGTTACATCACTGCCAGCTTCTGCTGCTTTGAAACAGGCAGCGGCTGCAAACATCCGGGCATCAGCAACCATGAGCTGTAAGGCTGTAAGGATGGGAGCTTTATCACTCAGCCAGCAGACAACCACGCTGCACTCACCAGCTGCTGGATGGAGCCTGGTTTGGGAGAGCCAACATAGGGAATCTCAATCGTGTCCAATAGGGAGGAGGAGCACCCTGCTGCAAGAGCCCCGGCTTCCCTCAGGACCAGGGGATGCTTTCTGACAGCACTGCCATTGCCTAGCTGTGCAATACCAAGCAAGTTAATTAATCCTCTGTGCTTCTCCTGTTTCCAAAGAGAGAGTTTATGCTGACCTACTTCTTATAGAGAAATTTCCAAAGGGTTTCAATGCCCATGATAAGCAAGTGGCACCAAAAGCGCTAATTATGCCGGCTGTTCCTAGAACCCAGACCACTGCCGAGCCAAAACAAGAACATCACGGCTCTGGAGCAAGTAAAAGAGATGCTACTGCAGGGAAGTCATGATTTTCAGCCTGGCAACTGGCTCGTGCTTTTGGGCAAGAGCAATTCACGTGCTGACCAGCCACGTGGAAGGGTGGCTCAGCTTGTAAGGTGGCACAAGCAGCCACGTGGCAAAGAGGAAGCTTTGCCTGGCACCTCTTTGCAAAGAGGACATGGGGGTCCCTGCAGCCCCTGGGTGGACAGCTGTGGGCAGCTTGCCCAGGGCAAGGTGTACTGGCCTGGGGCAGCAAGGAGAGGCAGAGGATCTTCATCGAGCCCTCAGCATGCCAGAGGGGCTGCAAATGCTTGGCGTGCCTCCCTAGGCATGCTGACGCTGTCACTGTGTGTACCAGCACCTCTGGGGCCTCGCAGGGGCTGCCTGAGCCACAACAGGTTTTAACCTCTCTCCTCCCCACCTCTCCGTCTCAGAACTTCCCTGGTAGCCAGCTGCAGAAACCTGTGCCAGAGCCATTAGCAGAAATTAAGGAATAAGGGGATCTAAGCTTGCAGCTTACCCAGGGGCATCCTGTCTCTAAAGCCACCCTCTGCCCTCTTCCTGCATCCCAGCTGGCCAAAATCCCTCTCCCAGAAGCATCTGGCCAGAACAAGGGCTGGAGTTCTTAAGGAGGAAATTCTGAGTTAAATTCCTTCCTCTCGAGTCATTTGCAGAAGGGAACAGCATGTTCTCCCAGCACAGAGATGACGTCTTGCTGGCCTCCTGCTGCTCTCCAGCTGCCTGTCACCATGGGGCTAAGGCTCTCCCAGTGAGGCAGCAGGAGGGGTTGGCCAAGGGAGAAGGACTGGAGGGTGTATCATGGTGCCTTTGCCCAGGGAAGGGCTGGCAGGGGGTGCATTGTCTGCAGCATGGGGCAAACACCTCACCAGAAAAGCTCAGCATCCCCCAAGGGGAGAGGATATAGAAGGTCATCAGAGAATTGCAAAGATCCTCTCCATCTCCCAAGGGAAAAGGAGTAACAGGAGATTGCAGATTATGTGTGAGCCCAGCATAAAGCAATTATCACAAATTCACAGAATAATAGAATATCCCTGAGGAAGGGATGATCCACAAGGATCATCGAGTCCAATTTCTGATCCTGCACAGGACAACTCCAGAAAGTCACACCATGTGCCCGAGAGCATTGTCCTAACACTTTGTGATCTCTGGCAGCTTTGGTGCCATTACCACTTCCCTCGGGAGCCTGTTCCAGTGCCCAACCACCCTCTGGGTGAAAAACCTTTTCCTAATATCCAACCTAAACCTCACCTGACATAGTTCCGTGCCATTCCCTTGGGTTCTGTCACTGGTCATCATAGAGAAGAGATCAGTGCCTGCCCCTCTGCTTCCCCTTGAGGGGAAGCTGTAGATTGCAATGAAGTCCCCCCAGTCTCCTCTTCAGTTATTAGTGAAGGCTCAATAATCAAACCCAGAATTAAGCAGAAGAACTGAAGCCTCATTTGGTGCAAACAGCCACAGCCATAAGAAGGCTGTGAGCCCCATCCCAATTCGTACCGAATTCCTCTGCAGGAATACTGAAACGGTTAAAGCAGCCCAAGGAAGCTGTTAGTTCTGTATTTACATTGAGCTGCTTAAAAAGTAAACACGGCATAAGGGCGTGCAGGCTTGCCAGCAGCTGTCACTGACCTCAAAATCAAAGATGTTGTGGGCTGATCCAAAGTAGGGCAGGCTTCATAAGCTGAGTGAGCGCAGCAGCCGTGCCGGAGATGGGAGGAACGTGAGCTGTGTCTGGCATGGAGTAGGGCAGCTGCCCTCCTTCCTAGGCCAATCTGTCAAACAGGTCATGGAGATGATGAAGTTTTCTGAAAAAAATATTCCTGATGATTTTCTCTGTCTCTCATCTCAGAGATGAGGCAAATGCTGCCCTGATCTGGGCAATCTGTGTAGGGATTATTAAACCAAACTGTATCTGGGCCAAGGTTAATGAAGGAGCCTGCAAAATCCTCCTGGCTGCTGTGTTTTGGTTCCCTCATTGCAAGCGCCTTGGCTCTGTGCTGGTGGGGAGGCACAAGGCTGGTGGCATGCACACGTGCCGGGGAGCCGAAGGGGCTGGCCCTGGCTTTCCCATCCTTGGGAAGATGACAAGAGGCTCACTTCATGCTTGCTTGTGAAGCCCATGGCACACCTCTGCTGGCAACTGGCAGGGATTGTTGTCACCTGGTATCACCGTCACCCCACGGGGACACAGTTTGTGTGGCTCAGCCAGGACTGCAGCCCTCTCGGAGCAGCTCCAGTCCTGCTTGCCCTATCCCCAGGCTTTTGGAGAACAGCTTGTGCCACCGTGCCATTGTCGGTGCCACAGAAGCAATCCCCAGCCAATCAACATCACAGACAGAGCACCTGTGTCATGTGCAGGTACCCATCCAGGAGAGTTTTCCTTACTCTCCTGCAGAGTCTCAAATCCTGCATCTCTACTCAGGCAGCTTTAAGGCAGCCTCACTCCTGTGGGCTGCCCTGGGGAGGATGGGGAAACATGCTCAGGCTCTTTTCCCCCTTATTTTAGGTGAACAGAGAGGGTCTTCAAAGTGTGAATTTGTGGTTCTTCATTTTCCTGCCTTTCTTATCATTGAGGGCTTTGGAAAGGGCGAAGTGGGGACATCACAGCATGAGCCCACACATCCCTGCCCTGACAGACTCCTTATCACTGGAGCAGTTTCCAGCATCTCAGTTAAAACCAGTAAGTCTGTGAGCATCAATGCAAAGCAAAACTAGGAACAATGGCATGGCAGTCATAAGAGCAATAAGGTTTTCTGCTTCCACCAGCTTGAGGCTGCCCAGATCCTGCTGCCTAAATCTGCCAGGAAACCCAGGCTCTCCGGTCACAGCCGCTTCCCCAGGGCTCTCACCAGGGTGCTTCCCTTCCAGTGCCAGCACCTTAATAAATACTAGTTGTTCCCATCAAATTTCTCTCACAGGTTATGCCAGCCCTGCTGGCAAGTGATCAGTTCCCTATTCACTGGGTCATCAAGGTCATCAAAAATCACCCTGGATCCATAGACACAGGCCCCTCAAAGTGTCATAGGAGGTTCAAGGCAGAGCTTCAGTAGTGGCCTGTGGCCTGGAGATGCAGCCCCATGCTTGGTGTATCAGCCATCTGCCCTCATCCTGCATGGCAGGTTCATGAGGAGCTGCTGCAGTTGAGATAAGCAGAGCCCATGCGCCATCTTTTGTCTCTTCAACATCCTCCCTTCAATAAGGCAGAATTATCTGTTTACTTAAGAGCAAGGGTAATTAACCACCCAAATGATGACCAAGGAATGTGACAGTCACAATAGTCCCTATTATGGAATAGATCCACTAAATGGAGATCATTGTTCTTCCTGGCCTTAAAAACCTGGCAGCACACCCCAGAACCTTCACCTACTGTGACTGGCATCAAAAACCCACAGGGAACTGGTATCCCTCAAGGGCAGCACTGGGAAACAAGGCCAGCTGGTCCACACTCTCCGTGGCAGGACTGGAGCAGGGCAAAACCACCAGCTTGCCAACATTTCTGTTCAACATAGGAATCAGTGCTCAAGGTTTCCCAACCCGGAAGATCACAGCCCTAATTTGAATGCTGTAAATATTTGACTTTCATTTGCAATTTAACCTCGCCTGCCTGCAGCTGAGAGTAATTTCTCAGTAAATAGCTGACTTCACTGCGCCTCGGGCTGGGAACTGCATCACCAACCCCTAAACTCTGCAGAGACTGCTACCAAGCAGACATCCCTGGCACCTCAGTGCTCACTGTCAAGGTCAGCTCAATACCTGCCATCATTTTCAATGTCCTTAACTTCCCAAGTGTGGATTTGTATGGAGGACGAGGAGGCCAAGGGCCCCATTGTCCCTGACAATGGGCATCCTGTCAGAGCTGCGGGCTCTGCTCCTTCTGCTCCCCACCTCGCAGCCATGCTGAGGATATTTATGTCACTGGGCCACACTTGTGAGATGCTGGTGGTGTCATTGAGCTGCATTTGGCGGACACAGCAGCCACCTGTGTTTACCCATTCCCATCTCGTGCTGGCACGTACATGATTACAGCTTTCAGTTTGAGCCGCCCATCTATTTATATCAAATGCCTTTGAGCAATGTGCTGATGCTTCCCGGGAGTGTTGCTGTGCCAGGCCAGCCAGCCTGGCACCTCCTCGTCAGAGATGGCTGCAGGGTGACTCGTTGCACCTACACAGCAAAAAAAGCTCTTTTGATGGTCTTCCTGCCATCCATGACACACTTACAGGGCTCTGAAGCCACGCTCGGGAAATACGGTGGATTCTGCTAACATGCAACTGAAGCATGGGACACCGAGTGACTGCATTGTCTCTGTCCACAGGGACAGGGATCTGCCAGGCTGCCCGGCTGCTCACAGCTACTGCGGAGCAAGGTCACAGCCTGAACGGTTCTGCTCTGCAGTTCCAGGAGAGTGGGAGCCCAGCAGTGGGGCCTGGCACACAGCAGTGGGATTTTGGGGTCAGCACTTGGAAGACAGAAAGGGATGCTGCGATGAGATTTGGTCAGAGGCACCCTCAGAGCTATTGCCATCAAAACTAAAAGGAGGAGACAGCCCCAGACAAGCCCACCCGCCCACTCCCATTCCCAGAGCCATAACGAAATGTTACACAACCATGCCGGGAGGCTCTCTGCTGACGTCACGCCTGGGCAAGAAACGGTGAGAGCTGGGCACATGTAATCAGGAGCAAACCCTATTTATAGCACCATATAATAAGCTACATCTGAGAGAGAAGATGAAAGGGAAGATGAGTCAACAGGGTAAACAGGAATGAACTTTCCTCTTAGCGGGGCAGTCAGTTCATGTAATGAGAGATGTTACTGGGAGAGCTCTCCCCAGCAGCATTACTTCCAGTGGATAAAGACTGACAGCCACATCCTGCTCAAGACACATCCAACTCCCATGGAGGCAGCCCTCAATGCACCCCTGGGGAGAGAGACAGGAGCTGGGCAGACCCAGGTACTGAGGTATAGTTCTTTAGCTTCATCCTGCTCATCAGCTCCTGACTTCCTCCTTGCTGGAGGTGGGGAGAAGCTGGAGATTTCAGCTCCCCCTGAGTAGCCCTGCCTTGTGCACCCATGCCATTTACAATGCTCCTGTGGGGATTCTGTGTCCCCATCCAGCCACCAAGAGCTCACACAAGAAGAGGGGATGTCTCAGGAGGACCACGTCTCAGGACAGGGGATGTCTGCCCATAATGCAGCATAACCGAGGTTAGCTCCAGAGAAAAGCAATCCTGAGCTTGGCCTGTGAACCAGCCATGTGCTTCAGTGAAGCAAGGGCTAGCCATTGGTAGGGGTCTCCTTGGACACAGACCTGGGGACAGCTAGGTCCTCTCCCCAGCTCAGCAAGCAGCCCCTGCCCAGCCCAGTCACTCATGCAGCCAGAGGCTCACACAATGCTATTTTTAGCCTACTCACTCAGCCTTTCATTCTAAAGCCGCCCATGAGAAACATTTCCATTTTATCATGAAAACAACTCTGCTGCAAAAATAAATTATGAGGACATCAAAGTGCTAAAATAAAAGGGAAAAAGAAAGGCCTCCTTACACCAGGGAGTAAGGAGAGCAGAAGGGTGGCTCTGCTTCTTCCCAGCAGGATGGACACAAAGCAATCTCCTGAAGTTCCTTCAGAACAAAATAACAGTGTAGCAAATGAGAAAAGCACATGAAAATGAGAGAGCTGCAGGGTGAGTGGATACACTGGCAGCGATGCAGTCAGCCCTCACAGGGCAGATGGATCTCCTCCATCCAGGCTGGGGTGGCTATACATGGGTCTCACCAGGTTGCATCCCAGGGTAAATTCTGGCTGCACATCACCCCTGCTCTGGTCCCCAAGAGCTAATGAGCACCAGCCTTGCACCTTTCCAGGTCATGAGGAAGCTGCTCTAGGTAATGCCAGTCCTTTTGCTAACCCGTGGCATTGGGAATGCAATGTTTGTGGGATGTAAAAATAGCTGTAGGCATGCTGGGATCAGGGAGGGGTTGCAGCCAGCGCTGCCATCCTGCTGCCATGCCAACCAACAGCATGTGCCACCTCCCTCACCTGGCAAAAATAGGAACACCCCAAGCATGAGGTGATGCTGGGGTCACCCCAACCTCTGTACAGTCCCCCATGCCTTGAACTGGAATGCTGTGGTATGTCCTGGAGACCCTCTGTGTTCTTTCCCCATCCATGAGAGCCCAAGGAGCAGCTGCTGCACCACAAACCATGCATCCCAGTCCCAGGCCCCAACTCCTGCCTGTGCCATGCACAGGACAGGCAACAGAGATGCTCTTCTGCCCTCACAGCAGCCACAGGCAGCACCGCCCTTAAATGAGGGCAAGGGACGAGCCAAGAGCCTGACCTCCATTTGACACCACAGTGGGTGAAACCCAAACTTCAACCCACAGTGTCCATTACCTAATTAATGGGTTATAATATGCCTGAGGAAATAAATCTTTCCCAGCCCAGTGGCAAAGGCTCTTGCAGGGGAGAGGAGGCAACTGCCCATGTTCCCGCAACACTATTCTCTTGTGCACACAACTGGGCAGGAGCAAATTCTGGGTTCAACTGTGCTGGTTTCAGCAATTCAAAGCCTTCAGCCCTCTGCAGAAACCACAGAGGAAGAAATCCCTAGAGGAGCAAGGCCCACTGCCTGGGCCCCCAGGACACCTACCACGACCCTCACAGCACCCAGGGCACAGCAGGGAGGGAGGACAGACAAAATTGGCCAATGTTCTGGGGACAAAACCACAGAGAAGTCACCCCCCTGGGCTTGTGACGCACAGAGCAAAACCCAAACCCTCTGTCCCAGCACACTCACGACTCCTCCTGATGTGGGGTCCTGCATGCCCTGAGCTAAGCAGGCTAAGCAGGCACCATTTAATTGTGGTTTATGAGACATCCCACTGTGCTGATGCAGTGGGAGGCAACGGTGTCCCACAGAGGCTCGTGATCCCGACAGATGTGACATCACCTCCCCGCTGTGCAGCCCAGTGGGGACCAAGCTGTGCTTGCTTCTCTCAGGGCGACTTGAGTCAAACATGTAATGATTTTCCAGGAAAAAGCCCTGCACCGCTTGCCCTCCACAGCCCTCCGATGCCGAAGCCAGCCAATGGCTTCCCAAAGGAACTCACCTGCTCCAGGGTCTTCTGTCCTGGGCAGCCAGGTAGGGACGAGTCATTTATTTTTGGAAAATGTTGCAAATTTACCTGGATGGGAAGGGAATGCCAAATTACCCTGGCTCCCTCCTTCCTTCCCTCCCTCCCTCTATGCATCAGGGCTGGCACTCCTCAACTCTCTGCTCCTGTTAGCAATTAACTGTACTTGGTGGAAGGTCATTCCTCAGTCCAATTTTTCAAAGAAATGCCCTTAGGGGAAAATGCCCACGTGACATATTACTAGTGATGACATCAGCCTATATTCACTCCAGAGGAGTAGGCTGGGGTGACACAGGCATGGGCAGCCATCAGAGCAGCGTATATGGTTCAGCCTTGAAAAATGTCTGTCTATGATGAGACTCGTGAGGCACTGCTGCAGCTTGGCTCGTATGTCTGCACAGCTGTCCTGGAGCCCTCTGCTTCGGGACTGTGCCAAAGAGAAATGGAGAAACTGCCTTGGTTTTACTCTTCTTGCACTAAACAGACTTGCTATCTGGTTATCGTAAGAAGTTGGCATGGCCAGATGTACGTGTTTTCTTTGGAGTACTGACCTGTGCCAGCCGCCCCCAGAGCCATCCAGCTCTGTCATTAGCAGAGGTGCAGATCTGGGGGTTTTGGCTACCTCTGTTTGCTTTGGGTGTTGCACATGCTCCTGTATTCCTTGGTATCTGCTCCTGCAGTTCCAGCTGGATGTTTGTGGGCGCAGCTCAACCAGCTACCCCTGAGTTTCTGACCTCCCTGGTGCCACATTCCCCTTTGCTCCAGTTTCAGATTATTTCAGACTATACTGGCTAAAAATATAGACAAGCAATTAATCCCTTTCTGCAAGGTGGGACATTCCCCCCTCTGCAGAAAACAGGTGAGGACGTGAAGCCGAACCATGCCATTGTGAAAAATCCTGAGCAAGTAAGGTCTGACTGACAGGTCCTGACTGTCAAGGCAGCACATTTCTGCTGGTAAACATAGGGCTGAAGTTCATCCCTTCCCAAGATACGTCCTCTATAGCTCAAAACCCTTTCACCAGCTGGACCCCTGTCCCTGCACAGCCAAGGCTCAGCTCCACCATTAACTCAGAAACAACAGTTTCTAGTGGTTTATGACATGGGTCTTCTGTGGCCCTTAGTGCTGGTACCCTGGTGTCCCACTATGCAAAGTTATTTCATTCCGTTGACAGTCGTGTTGTTAAGTGCTGACCTCAAAGGCAAAATTTTAGTTGCTTTTGACCACAGGAAAGCTGCAATGGGGCTGGAGCTGAGCGAGATTGAGTGCTATCCCTAATGGAGAATGTCCCAGGAGCCACACAGAAGCAGCTCCAGAAAACCTGCTGGCTGGTCCCCCATCCCTGTCCTGCCCAAGCAGACTCAGTTGGGTCTCATCCTCTTCAACACACTGCAGGGGCTTCCGGCAGTGTTTTGCAGCACCGGGGAGTCCCTCAGCTCCTGGTAGAGTTGACACTGGGGGCATTTCCCAGGGCCCCCCCAGAGCATACAGAAACTTGCCGGAACAGGTTTGCAGCCCAGGACAGCCCGTGCTGTTCCCGCAGCAGGCACGGATGTCACACTCCTCCCCGCTGCCCAAACAAACACATCGCCGCGCTCATTAAAGCGGCTGGTTTTCATATCCGGCTCCCTGCGGTCACACCTCCGTGGGCGGGTGCCAGCGGCACGGTGACACACCGGAGGCCTTTCAGTAGTCTTGTGGTGACGCTCAGCATCAGTCGGAGGTGGCACTTTTCTGCCACCTCACCTGGCAGCACGGGGAGCTGGAGCCACCTCTGCTGCAGCTCGGCTGCCTGCTCTGCACCCCGGCAGCACTGCCCAGCTGAGGGCTCCCCTGCCTGCCTGGGGCACACAAAGGACCTGCAGCACGAACACAGTTGAAGGGGATGTCCTGCAGCCGCAGCACCTGGACCCCTCCCCACAGCATGTCTGCTGCCAGGCCAAGGGTACCACCACCCCACATCCTCCTGCAGCCTTTGCAAGGGGGTCCCCAGGTGTGCCGACCCCCAAGTTACCGCCACCGAAGGTGGTGACACGTTACCAGTGCCAACATCCATGCTGGGGACAACAGCAGCCGTTTAGGATATCACGAGAGGCAGAGTGGTGGGAGGTGACATTTCACTTCCTGCAGTTCTGGCCACACACATCAGTTTCGAGGGGTCTGTGCCTCCCCACATGGCCCATTTGGGTCCCTAGCTTCAGTCCCAAGCACAGTGGGCAGACAGACAGATAAACCTCCTGTATAGCACACAAGCAGATCCCCCTCCCTGCAAGCACCCCAGCCCTGCCCACCCAGGATGCAGGTTGGACCTGGCTGCTGGCGCAGGGCTCAGCACAGAGTGAGGTTGTTCTTTATTGCACAATGTTGGAGCACAGTGCGTTTCCTCCCTCCTGCTGCCCTGGATTTCACCCCTCCCTCCCAGGCCTGCCCCAGCTCCTCCAGCTCACTGGCGTCCCTGGCTCTATTTTAGCGCACGAGACCAGTTGTTTCCCTGTCAGACGTTCATGTTTTTATTTAACTCCCTTTCAGCTTCCCAAATTAGCACGGACAGGCTCCTGCACTGTTTGCCTTGGAAGAAGATGCATTGCCACAAATTATTTTTGATTCAAGAAAACAAAACCTTTCTTCTCTTTTTTTAACCCCCCTCCTCTTTGATGTTGGTGGCTAATTTCAGTGCCCAGAGAAGCGAGCACAAGGGCACTGGCCAGGGCCCAGCACGAGGCACCAGGGACACCGTGGGCTCCCTGCCCTGCCACTGCTGCAAAGCCAGCAAAGGCCCAGCCCTGCTGCAAAGGGCTGCTTGTGCCCCCGAGCCCCAAAACAGCCCCAAGCTGTAGTATCACTCCAACAGCAGCACCTACAGCTCTGGTTTCCAAACCTACTGGCACCTGGTGCAGCGCCAGCCTGCTCCGTCCCTCCTGCCCAGCTGCTGCATGTGCCTGTTGGTGCCTGGACAAGGGCCAGGCTCACCACTGGCAAACTGCAGATCACTGCATCATCTCCCTCACCCAGCACGCCACCACGAGCGTTTCCCAATCTGGAGCAGCTAGGGAGAGAGACAGGTGGACAAACATGTGGCTGCCACTGCCACCAGGCATGACCCAGCCAGGCCAGGGGAAACCACACCTTGGAGCTGGTGTGAAATGTGCCAGCTTGACATTGCTTCCCGGTGACGGGTATGAGGACAGGTGGCCATGCTGTGAGGGGACATCACCCGTTCCCAGAAGCTACATGCAGTTGCAAAAGCATGGATTTGTCCCGGTTTGTCTATTCCCATTGGCTAAGCCAATAGATTAACCCATGTAACAATTCCTTCCTAACCTGGAGGGAACAGCACAGGTTCCTATTCCATATCCCCAGTTAGTTGCTTACCCTCTTCACTGACCCACCCAGCCCTGTCCTGTTCCTCTGTTCAGACAGTTTCTTTTGCTGCCTCCATCCCAAAAATCCTCTGCATTTGCAGCTGGGAGAACACACAACTCCCTGGGGATGGGGAAGGTTGGCACAGGGGAGCAGCAAAATCTGGGGTGGAGGTATTAAATTATAGGATGCCAGGAGCCCACCTTTGGCAGCCGTGCGTCACCACAGGGGCTGCAGCAAGCCCCTGGATGGCACAGCACATCAGTGTGGGTGGGACCATGGGCAGAATGGGGCCGGGTTGGACCCCCAGAGCAGCCCCTTGGGGCGGAGCCCTGCAGCCGTAACGGTGCCAGGCAATTTTCAGGTAACACGTTGGGCAAGGCCCCGTGTCAGAGAGGGTGCATGGGGTAGTGTTTATCCAGCTCTTTCTGGGACCTGTTTTGCAATGGGACAGAGCCTCTGGACCCATTGGCACGCAGCTACCTTGGGGGCACAGCCCTTCCCAGCAAGGCCAGCATGGTGGGGCCAAAGCAGCAGCTTTGCAGCCTGGTGCAGAGACTCCTCCTTGCAGTGGGGTCAGCCCCTGACAGAGGACAGTGACCCCACCATGCTCCACCCACACCCTGCAACCCACCTCGACATATGCATGGCTATTTATAGCTGGGACTGATGTTGATTTGGATCAAGTGAAAGATAACAAGGTTATTTTTAGGTTTATCTCTCAGCTTGTGAAGGGAAATAGGCTTTGCTGGCTCAGACAGGCACTGCCCAACCTGTTGAGGCACAGCTGGGTTCTGGGCCAAGTGACCCCAATGGCGGGGTTGGAGAAGGGACACACTCCGGATACACTGTGGGCACAGAAGACGCAGTAGAAGAGGCCTTGATGCACTGATGTCCACCCTGCCTGCCACCTTCATCGAGGGAGCAGCAGCACCGGGACCTCACAGCTCCAGAATCTCAGGTCTTGAAAAAACCAGAGCCCACCATGTCTGTACCCCTCAAGCCCCTCCATCCCTCCTGACAGGGTGGGCAGGTGCCCAAAGGGATCCTGTCCCTCCTGGCATGGCTGTGCCCGCACTGGGACGGGACGCTGGTGCCACGCATCCTTCTGGGAAGGCTGTTTCCAACCAAGAGCTCCAGCTTGGCAACATCCACCTGCCAAAACAGTTCCTTTAATTACAGAGTCCTGACACTGGGCTGAGCGGCATCTAAAAATATCAAAAATACTAACTCACCCCATAAGGTGGCGTTTAGCAGAGAGAGCCACCACAAAAACCAAACCAACAGCAAGGGAGGCTTTTCCCATTGAGAAAGCTCATGGAGTCACTGTGTTCTCCTCTAAAATGCTCCAGTGAAACCACAGCTTTGGGGGAGGGGCAGACAGCTTCTCCATGGCTGCATATCCCCTTTGCTTCAGCTCCCTGCATGAACCCTGGGGACACAGCGTCCCAGCAGGACAGGGTCTGGGAGAAGCGAGAGGATGCCCCAGGTCAGGCCAGACTCATCCCACAGGGTGCCAGTGCCTGTAATGCCATAATATCTTATATTTGCTTTTAGTTTTTCTATTTCCTTTCTGATTATGCAGAGGTGATGATGTGACTGGGTTTGGCCACATCTAAAATGATTTCAGCAACAAGTGCCTCAGGCGGTGACTTGTCTCATAAACTGCCAGCCCTACAGCTGAGAGAGGGTAAAGCAGCGGGCATTCGCAAATAAAGCTTCAAAAAGGCAATTTCTGGGCAATTGTAACACATGGTGCCAGTCAGCCCAGCCTATGACAACAAGATTGCTTTGCAAGTGCTTGGAGAGGTTTAATGGTCAAAATTTGGTCACGCTGAAGGCACACTGGCAGGGCTGCAGGGGGATGGGTGTCTGGCACCAGGTCTTGGGTGTCTGTCCTCAGCTCTGGCATGGGACCTGGAATTACTTTGGGGCAGATTTCTGAAGGACATGGGGATCATTAAGGATGGGAGGTAGTGCAGAGCCTGGAAATGGGGAACCAGCTCCTGCTGGTGACAAAGCTGGAGGAGTCACTCCAGCTGCAGTAATGGTCCCAGGAGACTGATCCCCACCCCCCGATGACTAAATCTTACACAAACTGCTCCTGGTTTCCCTGTAAGAACTTGGAGAACCTCATTGCTGCTGGTATCTGGGAGGGAAACAGGGAGGCAACGCTCTCACTACCCACCAACCTTTGTCCCTCCACAAAGGGAAGGGGGCAGGACACCAGCTGTCCTCAGCACAGGGAGAGGTGTGAGTATGGTGGGAACAAGCTTTGATCACAAACATGCTGCAGAGGAACACCAGTGTCACATCCCAGCCCTGCAGCCTGGGACTCAAGGGCACATCCCAGGAGAAATCCTGGTTGTGGTTCAGCTTTCGATTTATGGCAGCTCTTATCAAGAAAGCTTGCTGTGCTCTTTATAATGGGGAAAACACAGATAGGGATGTACAAAGGTTTCTGCCACTCTTTCAGTCCCTCCCAGCACCGCCATTGAGAGGCTGGCACTTCCCAGGGCTACTCTCACACGTGTCTCCCTAAGGATTTGTGTTCCCCAGAGTGTGATGTTCCCATCCCAGGAGCTGGCTGATGCCACTGCAGTAGTTTCCTCCCTTTCCTGGGGATCCCTCAGTTTCCTGAAGCAATGTGAGTGACTCCAGCTGAACCCACCAGCACAGGCAATAACCTTCCCGAGTGTAGGAATCACAACCCCAGTGCTGACACACACAGTTTTCAGTACATGTTCCTGCCTGTGTAGCTCTGAGCAGGCAGGAGGGTGGTGCCTGGGCACACTGCCTGCCAACCCTTGGTGGCCTTTTGCACACCAGCCTCCCTCGGTCAGCAGGACAAGATATCAGGCTCCCTGCTTCCCTGCCTGGCACGAGATTGCACCCGGGAGATCTGGAACTGACCCTGAGCTGACCTTTGGCAGGCGCCTTGCTCACTCAACTAAAGGCAAACCGAGAGAGAGCAGTGTCCCAGGGCTGTGGTGAAGTCAAGTGACAAGTGTTTGGTTTGTGGCGTGCCCAGCCTGAGGGCACGGTCACCTAGCTCCTGTGGATGACCTAAATAACACCCTAAAAAAGCTGAGGGACTTTTTGCAGGCAGCTACTCACTGCCTCACCTGATCCACCATTCCCAACCCAGCCCTGGACACCTCTCAGGAGCTGGCTGCCTTTCACTGGTGGGCCACTGGCATGGTGGGAAGGGCTGGAGGCAGTGGGAGGAGAGCACTCCTTCCCCATGGCACCCACCCAAAAGCAAGAGGCCAAGGAGAGCACCTGCCCCATCTCACAGCCCGTCAGTGCCAGCCACACAGGGGTCACTCTCCGCAGCTGGAGATGCCACCAGCTCTTGGTGTCCAGCACATGGAGATGGGGAGAGGGTCACCCTATGCCCCTCTGGTGACAGAGCACCCCAGCCCAGGCACAGCACACGTGCTAATGGCACCACGAGCATGTGGGCTTCATCCCTCACAGGCCAGGACGCCAGGCTCCTGCCAGTGTTAGCAGCCTCTCCAGGGGTTGTTTTTCCAAACCCTGCCCATGCCCTGATGCCCTCTGAACCATGGACAGCATGTCGGCCACACACCTCTTGCTCTGGCCCCTGGGTTTTGCAACTTTGCCTTTCCCCCTACACACCACAAACAGCTTCACCTCGGGAAGCTCAATGCCCACACCCTTCATCCCCTTGCCTGCTCTGGGAACCACAAGCAGAAACACAGTGAGATCATGGGTACACACAGACAAAATGCCTGAAATCCAGTAAATATGGGTCTTGCTAGAAAGATGCTGGTTAGAGCACACAGTGCTGTGCCTTACTCCTGTCCCTGTCTGCACCCCAGGACCAACGAGGAGAGGACCAAACTGGAACTGGGGAGTAGGGAAGTGGCATTTGGCAGGTTTCAGAGCAGAGAGGAGCTCACATCTCAGTCCTGTCCGGTCAGGAGCCTGAAGCCCTATGGCCAGGGCTCACGTGGGGCTCTACACAAGTGGGATTAGCTCAGCTGTCCCTTGCTCCCAGCATAAGGTCTGGAGCAGGGGTGTTGGTACCCAAAGCCCAGGGCCCTGTGTGTGTAGGGGATGGATGAGTGGGCTCATACCCTGGGCTGAACTCTTACATAAGAGCAGAAACACGTGTCGGCTGCCAGGCAAAACTGTAAATAATGTTTGTGCCAGAATCCCAGCTCCAGAGCCATTGGGACCGGGGAGTCATGCTCAGGGGAAGCCAGAGCTGGGCAGGTGAAGGCAGCTGGGGTGGGCACAGGGAGCTCCTAGGGCAGGACACAGCACTTCAGGGCAGGCTAGGCAAGGTTCGTGCCCCCTCTCAGCCTGTACCATTTAAATTCCTTATTTGTGAAAGCAAGACCCAAAACAAGCAAATAAATATTAACTGAAAACACAAAAGCCCTGACAAATCTCCCAAAAATTCCCTACGTGGGCTGTGTAGCAGTTGCACAACAGGAAGAAGCTGTTGATCCCATTTCTGTGTCCCGGCACCGCACTGGCCTCCACCCAGAGCCGCCTGCTCGGGCTCCAAACACAGCTAAACCAAAGTCAGGCACTGAGACAGAGAACACTGCCAGGTAGCCTGTGGCCAGGTGTGTCTCCCACTAACTGAATCCAGATCGGTAGCTCTTGAGCACTGCAGGGAAAATTGCAGGAGCCCTCCTGGCCACAGTGCTCTGGTTGCTTGGATGGGAATTGCTGGCAGGGGAGCGGGTTCTGAAGAGAGATGCAGAGAGGAGAGGAGAATGCTGCATGGGCTCTCCTGAGTTATGTGGGATGGGAGGCCTGACATCATTTCTCCAGGGATAAAGGGGGTAGATACATCGCCCCCACCTCCTCCAGCCCCCCTAGAATGGGATGTGTGAACTGACAGTACTCCAGCAGTGGTGGCCTGGCCCAGCACGACCTAGTTTTCTCCTTTCACATCCCTCACATCATCCCCCTTTCAGCCAGAACCCAAAACCAACATTTGTGAGCTGGTGACAGCATCCCCAGGAGCACAGAGGGGTTTGCTTGCAGGCCAAACTGAGGCTCTTGCAAAATGGGTTAATTATTTAACTCCTTGCAGGGGTGACTTGCCCTTAAACTTCAAAGTCTGGACATCTTATGGAAGGAGAGAATTTGACTCTGAGAGCACCCAGTTCCAAGCATGAGACAGGAATGGTGGGCTTTGCCCTTGGATGGGTGGCACAAGGCTTGGGGCCGTATGCAGGACCCAGCTCCCACAGAGAGAGACCAGACCCTGCCCGGACATCAGCCCCAAGCAACGAGCCGGCCCCCATCCGGGTGCGGTTTGGAGCAGGGGGTGCAGCATTAGGGCGCTCTCTGCTCCCCTCAGAGTGCCGCAGCAGGTCCTCATGCTGGTCCCTTGCTGCCACCTGGTGCCACCTTGCCACAAGTGCTGGGGAGCTGGGGTGTTGAAATTTGGGATGCCACGGGTGTCAAGGACGGGGACCCCATGGACACAAAAGCACCTGTGAGGTCCCCATTCTCAACACCCGTGGTCCCAAGCAGCCCCACGTCCTCCAGCTTTCACCTGGATCTGCAAACAAGCCAGTGATCTCTCCTGCCTACAGGGTCAAAGGCAGGACTCCAAATATTTCCCAACCTCATGGACGCTGCCAAGGGTTATTTATGCTAAGGCAAATATGTTCCAGGCATTGGGTCTGGTCCCCATGGCATCCCCAAACAGCTTGGGAACGGAAGTACGGAGCACCTAGAAACAGTCAGGATGGTCAATAACAAGAATTATTCATGTTACTCCAAATCAATTTTCTTTTGCAATAGAGAAACAGGTCCCCAAAGCAGAGAGAGCAGCATGGACTGTATTTCTTTAGCAGGGTTTTTGCTAAGTAAGACTCTGTCATTCCCTCTGGAAAAACAAAGAAACTCAAGATTAACTCAACCTGCAAGATGGCTGCAAAACATGCAGCAAAATTATTTTCATTAGTTATCCGTGGTTCCCTGTGGAAGTGGGAAGAGACAGTGGGAGATCCTCCACAGCTCCATCAGTGGCTCAGTAATTGAGCTGGAGGCCAGGGTACTTAACAAACACACACTGAGACTGCCCCAAAGGGATGTGCTGGAGGGCTGGGGTAGGATACAGATGATATTGGCAAATAGACCAAAAAAAAGGAGTGGGCAAAGGAGGATGTAGTTTTGGAAAGACTTAGGCAAGATTCTGCTTCCAGATATGAATAACCAGTGTGCAAAAGCTGCTGGGGATCAAGGTTGCAGGAAAGGGTGACTCATGGGCTGAGCCCCTTGTTTGGGGTGGGGGGTGGTGGAGGGGTTCTTATTGTTACTATTTATTTATTTTAAACCAAACTGACTGGGATGTTTGCTCTTAAAACACTGTTGCAAGATACCCGCTGTTTGAAGCTAGCAAATTGTAAGCCCAGATCTTGTGCCCAGCCACCTGCATTGTCCCTCCAGGTACTGGAGCAGCTGGCAAAGCCTGCAAGATTTTATTCTGGACACAGGAGATCTATGAACACGTAAGAGGGAGGTTCAGGGAGCTGTGAACACTCTGACAGCATCTGATGGGAATAGGAGAAGTAATAAGCTTAAATTTCAGCACAGTGTCAGGCTATTCATTAGGATGCCCTGTGAGCCCATCAGCTTCTGGGGACCTCTGGTCGGGTGTCCAAGACCAGTGGGAACATTCAGGGTTCATGCAGGAGATGATCTAGGGATGGTCTGGATGGTCTCTCAAGATTTCTCCCAGCCCTACGTTACTACTATCACAAGAAATGGCTGTGGAGCAGCATGGGCTGCTCGTTCAGTGCACAGACAGACACTGACCCGGTACTCGAGCTCTCCCGGGCATTCCCAATGCTCGCGTGGCAAAGGCAGAGGCCATTGCAGACCGGAGTGAAGCTTCCCCTGCAGCTGAACGTGTCTGTCCCTTGAGAGGACTTTGCGTTACCCAGCTGGGAATGCAGGTCACCTGCACGGAGGTGATCCAGAGTCCAGGCCAAGGGAATGCTCTGCAAACCCACAGGGAAGCACAAATCCCAGCGCTGTTACCGGAAACCTGCCCGCTCACCCAATGCTCCTGTCCAGCTTTCCCGGAACACAACAGAACAAATAAAATCAACAGAGCAGCACACGAGGGCTATGTGTGGGTCCTGCTCTCCAGGGCGAATGGGAGGTTTCTGGGAAAGAGTGGGATTCTGAGAGGGGTGAGGTGGCACTGTCTGCTGTGTGCCTGACTCCTGGCAACCACCGGAGCCCTTGTCAGAGCGCCCTGCTCACAGCTATTTGCTGGGCACAAAAAAATGAAAATGAAAAGAAAAAGAAAAAAGAAAGAAAAAAAAAAAAAGGCAGTGACCCTGTCGAGATGCCGCTTCAACATGTTGGCTGAAATAAAATTTCACAACAAGTGAAATTTTATTTCAGCTAACAGGCACACACCAAGTGCCTGAGAGCAGCTGCCACTGGCACTGTCCCAACACAGACCTGGATGCTCAGCAGCAAAACTGCTTGCTCAGAGGCAGTATTAGATTTATTTCAAGCCAGCTCTGTTGTGTTTTGCAGCCTTTTTTCAGGATGCAGTGAAACAGCCTTAGCAAGACTCATAACAACCTAGGAGCCTCTCTTCTCCTTGTGAAAGGAAAACCGAGGTTTGCTCTCCATGTCTGGAGCTGCGGGCAGAGGCAGCAGACAGGCAGCGCTGTCGGGCAGGGAATGGCAGGGAGAAGTCACCGACTACTAGCGGCTCAGCGAGTGCTTAATGAACAATCCCAAACCGCCCCCAAGAGGCTCCTGCTCGGAAAATGGCCTCCCAGAAGGAAAAACAACCAAACCCGACCCCCCTGCCAGACCCTGTATGTTTTTTCTTGCATTCGCTGCAAGTCTCAGCTGGAGGGTCCTGGCAGGGGACCCTCGTCGTGTCACAAGGCAGCCACGGGCAGCACAGGGAACACGTGCCTCCGTCACTGCAGGGACACGGGCTGGGGGCCACGGTGCCCCCTCTACAGTGGGTGAGGGGGGCCGTGCTCCAGGACACTCTCATCCAGGCTTCCACGGGAAAAAATGTGTCCAAGAGGATTGTGACACACATTGAGTCAGGGGAAGGTTCAACTGACTGGTGGCCTACCAGGGTGGGGAACACCCACGACAGCACCCAAACCATAGTGCCAGATCCCCTGAGCATCACTCTGCCTGTCAGAGGATGCTCTGTGCAGACCTGTGCTGGTGAAACCGTCCCACAAGGCAGCAAATGTTAATTAATCTCCTTTGCTGGGGAAAAAAAAGGGAGAAAGATGCTTTTCCACTGCAGACAAGCATCTGTCTGCAGCTGTGTGGAACAGGACCCAGCCTAGGTTTCCCTGAAGGTCCATGTTTCAAGGACATCACATTTTCCCTTTCAGCATCAACTGGGCACACACCAAGTACCCAGGTACTTGGCTGCCACCAGCTCTGTCCCTCCTGTGCCCAATGGCACTCCAGGAGCACACCACCACAGACTTGGATGCTCAGCAGCAAAACTGCTTGCTCAGAGGCAGTATTAGATTTATTTCAAGCCAGCTCTGTTGTGTTTTGCAGCCTTTTTTCAGGATGCAGTGAAACAGCCTTATCAAGGCCCACAACAACCAAGGGCCTACTCCTCACTTAGCTTTTGTGTGCACCTTTACCTCCATGAGCCTCATGACCCAGCCCAGCCCCAGTACAGACCTGGCTGATCCACATGGTTACAAGGAAAGCAATATTTATACGTGGGGCAACAAACCAAAAGGACACCTTCTCCCTCCTGACACGGCAGGATGCTCAGGCTATGTGCAGGTTCCCAGTACCCGAGCTTGCCACAACTGGGATGCAGTAGTTTCCTTATGGTTCCATCAATACTGCCCTCAAGACACAAAAACCCACCAGGAGGAGCCGAAGCCTCTGCCCCCTCCCAAGCCCCATAACCACCCTAGAGACACACCCTTACCTGGATGGTGACCAGGGCTCACTGAGGGCTCAGTGCCATGGGGGCAGCAGCCAAAACCAAGGGGGTAAGGCTTGTTTGGTGTGGGGCTTTTCTGGCTCCCAGCAGGAAATGAGGGTTAATGGGGGCAGCAGCCAGTGTGTTTGCAGGTGCAGGCAGCTTACATCCCTGCCTCTCCAGCAGGCTCAGCTGCTGCAGGGCCACTCTGAGCCCCCTCTAATACAGAGCTGAGGGTTTTTATTGCTGAACTACAAGAGGCTGCAACATAGGATACAGATGCCCTGAACCACCCCAGGCTTAGACCCTGCCTGTGGGGGAGAAGCCTCCTCCCACCTTTGTGCTGTTGTCACCTTGATGCATGCATCACTGCAGCAGTGGAACAGTGGCAGGGCACGGGCCAGGGGATCAGGTGCCAGGAAGATGCTCCTCAGCCCTCCCTGCAGCTCCTCTGGCAAACAGTGCAGATGCTGGGCCTCAAAAACCTCCCGGGGAAAGGAGTAATGCAAATAGTTTTGCCTGTAAATTGATGTAATGCTATTCCTAGCATAGTGTATGAATTCAGTAAGACTTGCAATAATAGATGAAATTGATATTTAACATGCTTGCCAGGGTTTTAAGAGGAATCTTGGTGCTTAAAACCTAATTCTCTTGCCCCTTGAGGTTTTGTTTTCCTTCTTGAGTGTTTAGTGCCACTTCCTCTTAACAAAATGAAAAAAAGGAAAATTTGTGTTGTCCTTGAAGAGATGAGACTTGAGCCTTCCTAGTCTTCAACATATCTCTTTCCATTACTAAATATTCCTCGAGCCAAAACCTGCATCTCCCAGAAACAGGGGGAGGAAAGAAGCAGTAGAGCAAGACCCCTGTATCATCCCACACCACAGCCCTCTTCTTTTTCAAAGGAAAAAATAATCATTGCACCATGGACTCCTTAAATTACTAGATTTTAATAGCCATATAAATCCTTTGCATACAGCAATCTGTGGCATGAGAAACCATATAGATACCCAACAAATTTTTCTGGCTTTTACCACATAAAACTATCAGCAATTTTGTTTTTCAAATCAACTCCTGTAGTAGAAACAATAACCAAGCAATTAACAGCAAATTTCTAATTTTCTAAAAGAACAATATTTCTTCTCTTAAAAAGAGCCGAGAAGCTGACGGGGAGTTTCAGGCATATGTACAGATCGGGGTACCTCGGGAAGCTGTCAGCACCACAAGCTTGTGTTCCCAGTCGGCGGGGGACACTCTAGCAGCACCCACTGTCACCCCCTGAGGAGGGCTGGGGGTGGCCGAGGGGTGACAGCCACCTGCTGCTTTACCTGTGAGGGCACCACACACATTGTCTGTCCTCCAGCAGCACCCACTGGTCCTGCCCGAGACCGGGACCAGCCCTCCGTCCCTGGGACAGGCAGTGAGGGACCACGCCTGGAGAGGTGCAGGATCCGTCCCCGGACATCACCTTGCAGGCTGTAAAGTGCAGCTTGCCTGTATTGCCTGTTTTCACCTATAGCTTCACTCGGTCAGGAGTTGTAATCATGAAAAGGACGCAGAAGCGCGTTGTACCTTTCCCCACCACCGCCCAGCACCTCGCGGGCGAGCTGACCCCTCCTCACCATCCCCTGTGCTGGTCACATGCACAGCCCCCTCCCACCCCTCACGCCTGTTCCGGTGGCATTGGCTTTTGCAGAATTCACAGAATTCATTAAGAAAAACGTTATTTACATCCAGGTGTTCAGCAGCACGATGTGATAGAGGAGCTGAGACAAGAGTTCGCCCGAGGTGGCTGAGCCACACCCTGGCCATGGGCTTATTGCTGACTCGGGCTCAGGGGCCGGATCGCCCCGGGCGGTTCCCGTTGCCCCGGTTCCACAGCGGTGGCAAAGCTGCTGCCTGCACCCCGTTGTCACTGGCTGTGTTCACCCGCAGGGAGAACCGACGCTGGGCAAGGTGGGCTGTGCATAGACACCGCACCCTGGGCGACGTTAAGGCATTACAAATACACAGGAGCTATTCAGGGATTTAGAAAAACCCACTCAGAGTGTAAACATTTTTGCACATACAGTCATTGGACTTCCACACATGAAGTTTTCTGTTATTTTCTGCATAAATCATGAGTTAAGGAGCTACACAAAGAGCACTCAAGCAGACGCCTGGAGCACTTGGGGGTTCTCTTACAGCACAGCAGCATGCAACACGATGGACTCTAAGTAGTAGAAATATTCTAAGTCTCAGTCCAGGATGCTTTCTCCTTCCTACATTTCATATATAGTTTAGGTAAATGTCATGAACAACTACGTGCTGGTAACCCAGGTAAGATGGGCAGCTGTGTGATGAGCACTGGGTGATTTCAGATCGTTTCTACCTTACCTCTAAGTAGAAAAGGGAGATACTCTGCTTCTCTTCCTGTTATCTATGGAGGTTGCTCAATGACCCCAGGTTGCTGTGCCAGTGGTGCTATAGGTTTAGGTATCAGTGATTCTGCCTTCCTCAGGGACTTTGGCACATTGACCCCGATTCATACAAGATCCCTGAGAACTTATCAAAGTTGCAGTACTTTACAATTAAACCTGGCATGGGCGTTTGGCTCCCTGCCACGCTCATGCCTGCTTCTTGTTGTTGTCTATGCTGTGCAGCAGCGCCAGGAACTCCAGGATGAGGTTGGCTGTCTTGCGGGGCCGCTCCACCACCACCGAGTGCCCACAGTTCTCCAGGATGTACACATGGCAGTCTGGAATAGCGCTCGATAAAACACTGGCACCAGAAACATCCAGGACCTGGATAGCAGCAGAAAAAGCATTCACTGCCACATCAGAGATGAGGTTTGCTGGACACTGTAGAAACCCTGCTGGGGTCCAACTGAGACGCAGACACAGTCCTTGTGATACCAGTGCCCTGCCTGGGGACAGGGCAGGCAAGCTGCATGGTGTCAGTCTCAGCATGCAGCAGGAAACTCTCTTGGGTGCTTTTTGGCTGCTGTCTCAATGCAAAGGTATCATTGCAAGCAAACGCTTGCATCTTTGCATTTATAGAGCCCTCTGCATGCTTGCCGCTTGCTTCCTCCCACTTCTTCCCTCCCACTCCTGCCTCTGAAACAAACCAGAAGAGTTTGCCTCGAAGCCTGCCCACAGTCCTCTTCCCAGTTGCCAGGACAACTCTCTGCTGACACTTTATTCTTCTTCCCAGCCCTTTCCTGCTTCAGTGCTGGCACCTACCCCCCACCTGCCCCCTCACACTCCCCAGGCCTGGCACTGCCCTGTCCTCCCTCTGGAAAGCTGGCTGTCAGCTTTCCGCCCATCACCCTGCTGGAGCCCCTGTGTCTGAATCCACTGGGGACAGGGATACACGTGCCAGCTCCCCGCAGAGAAGTGCACAGCTCAGCAGCACAGCCCCAGCTGTGCCCCCATGGGTGGGCACAGGCAGAGATGGAGACAGGTCTGTGGGGGATGTGCAGGGGGCTGCCTACCTGGTCCTGCTTTCCCCAGATGACCTGCGTCGGTGCTTTGATCTTGCTCATGTTCTCGTGGAGAGAATGCCTGGACTTTTCATCCGCGATTTCTAAAAACACTAGTGGGGCAAGAGGAGAGTCAGTCCTACAGGGAGACGTTTTGCCTTCCCTTCTCAAAGGGGGCCCTGTGGGCCAGTCCTGCCAGTATCCCCTCACTGGGAAACCCATGCAGAGATGATGGGCTGTCCTTGCTCTGCCACCAAGCCCAGCTACAGAGGGACCCTCAGCCAAACCATCTCCTCATAGGCACTTGTTAACCCAGATGGGAGGGCGAGGGTGAAGCAGCAACCCCATCACTCGTGGGGGCGGCAGTAGGGGTGGCAGGGCGTTGCTACCAGCGACCAAGGTGTGTCCCCAAATCTGTTAATGACATTGCCCACTCCCACCCTCAGCAAGACAGCACGAGGATGCTGGGGCCCGCCCATGTGCCAGAGACATCGGGGCTGGGGACAGCTGGTCCCCATGCCCCAGGGATCCTGCTGGAAAGCCTGGTGAGGAGGCTGCCACCATGCACTTACGTTTCCGGTAAAATTCATTGTGTGGGATGCGAACATCAACAAGGCCCTGGAGGATCTGCAGGGAGAGCAGAGGAGAGCTGTGGAGGGGACCCATGCCCTGCACAGGGCTGAGTGTGCCCAAGAGCACTCCAGAGCAGCCCTTGCCACCCCAGCAAGTCTGGCCCCAGCATGAGCTTCTTCCTAAGCGTGTGGGGCTTTTGAAACCACTCTTAAGCAACATGTATTTCAGCAACGAGTAATATGTCTTTTGTGATGCAGACCTGACTTCTGCCCCTGGCCAGCAGCCACCTCAGCCATGACTGCACTTTTCTTCCTTCTTGTATTCTTTTGCCAAAAACATAAAAGGTCTTGGCATGACCTTACATTTTTTTCTTACTCTCCAATCTACTCACTCCAGACTTCCTAAGGAAAACTAGTTTAATAGCCAGCCCCTCGCCAAGTTCCTCTCGCTCGACAATGACGCAAATAACATTTCCATTGCTTTTAGTTAAAAAGCAGTGAACAATCCCCCCAACCCCCCCCGCCATCAGACAACAGCTGCCTTAGTTATTTAATGCTTCCTGCCAGCCATATTTACTAAAAAACCCTTCCACATCCCAGCCTGCTGCCAAAAACTTCATGGGAGGAGGAATTCCAGCAGGGAGCTTGGAAAAGAGGATTTGAAGGGAAAGTGCTGGAAAGATGCTAGGAGTGGGTCTGGGTGTGTCTCACCTGGGTGATGGCAGGGTTGGCAGCTCCAGCTCCACTCCCAGCATTGCCTCAGCTGCCACCATGTAGGCTCAGGGAGAAGCAAACCTGCTCACCAAGCAGGTGGGCAGGCTCCAAGCCCCCCTTTCCCAGCTGCCAGAACCAGCGTCGGCTCCTCACCTGCTGTGGCACCTTGAAGCGAACGTAGGAGCAAAGCTTCAGCATATCCGCCATCTCCTCGGGTGTCGAGGGGATTAAAGGGATCCTGTCAATGCGTTTGGACTCTTGCAGCTCCCGGAGCTGCTTAATGAACTTGCTGTCAGTGGTACTTGGCAGGCCTGGGTGAAACGAGAAGGGGTGAACAAGCTAAAACCCAGATGAGATCCCCCCAACAGCCCAAACAAAAAAACGTTCTTGTACTGACCTCCCTCATCCCTGCCTCTGGCTTCCTGCCTGCTCACCCTTTAAAATAATTTTTAAAAAAGAGGAGAAGAAAACATCTGTACATACATACAGCCACTTCAGTATGTATCCAGAGATACCCAGCCTCCCTCCTGCTCCAGGGCTTGGCACCACCAACCCCGCAGGCTGGCACGGCACGAGGTGTAGACATGCATGACTACTTCAGCAAAAGCTATAGCTATTATTTTTATGTGGTCAGCAGATGCAAGCACTAGTGCCCAGCCTGCCACTGCACAGGTTGGACAGAAAATTTCAGCAGCCCCATCTGCATGCACCACTGAGGAAAAAATCCCCAGTAATTTAATCTCAAACCTTTCTGCAGCCCCCACACAGAGGTTTCACATCCAGAAACAGCCAGAGAGGCAGTCGACACCTCTCCCAAAGGGGAGTGGGAAGCCGACGCCCCCAGAGCCCGGTAGCTAGGTAACATTCACTTTGTTTCATTCCTTAGTGCTTATTTGGAAGCTGCTTTCCTTTCGTGGGAGGGGGAAGGAGCTGCTATGACAACTGGGATGCAGCAAAGCCTCCCCGGCAGAGAAGCTCCCTGCCCGCCATGCCCCCTGCAGCATATCATGCCCATGCTCCCCTGAGCCCCCTGTCCAGGGGATGCTGGGGATGGAGGGGATAGAGGGGGTGGAAGGGACATCCTGCTGACCTGTGCCCAGCCCTGAAGTGCTCTTCCCACTCAAGGCACCCAAAGGTGGGATGTCAGAGCTCTCTGGCTCCCAAAGCCCCAGCCCTTCAGCGCACCAGGGCTTTCAAGAGGCCAGAATGGGGAGGCTATTCCTGTTGCAGTCTTGGTTCCCTCTCCTGAACTGAGAGGCTGCAGACATGCCATGTAAAATGCCTGCCATCCCAAGGGAAAAGGCATTTTCCTCCAGAGCGGAACTTGTCCCGTTTGCCCTAGTCCCAACTCTTACCAAAGCACAGTGGGGCAAACGCCAAACCCCTGGAGAAGAGTAGTCAGCACAAGGCTATGGTTTTGTCTTGTGCCTTGCCAGATATTTCCAGACTGTAAATACAAATTATTTCTAAATGCTTTGCACTACACATCTATGCTACCCCCAGCACTGCCCAGGGCTTTTGCACCAGCTCCTGCTTGCCGTCTCTCTGTCTCGCCTGCCCTGCCTTGCCCACCTGCAGGACAGATGAGGGTCAGGCTGCAAATATCTTCTGGGTACTGAGCAGCATAGACACCAGCAACATTTCCCCCCATGGAAGTGCCAACCAGATGAAAGGGCTTTCTGTTCAGCTTGATGCACTCCACGAACTGGCAGGGAGCAGAAGGAGCGTTGTTAGGAGAGAGGAAACAACAGCATGGGGTCAGGTCATTAGAGAAATTCAACTCAAAACTCAACTTGAGGCTGGTGGCTGTGGCTGCCTGGGAAGGGAGGGAGTGAGGCCACACAAGGCAGATTCATGGGGCTTAGCATCCCTCACGTCCCCACGTCCCTCATGTCCCCACACCACTCTGCAGAGGTGATGTGATGCTGGGGCTTTACCTGGTGTATTCTCTTCGCTTGCCCACTAATGGAGTAATCATCCAAGTCCGAGCGAGTCGTGCCCTCGTGCCCAGGCATGTCCACACACACCAAGTGCAGGTTATTTGGCAGGAACTGCAGAAACAAACCAGGGGCGGTTACAGTGCAGGGAAACTGCTGCAAAGCCCAGGGATGGCAAGGCGGGAGCCCGGGTGGGCGTCACTCTCCTCCTAGCAGCCCTGGTTGCTTGTGCACCAGAATAAGTCAGTTCAGGTACCAAGGATGACATGATGAAAGAGCGTGGCCAAGACTTGCTGCCCATGGAGGCAGCAGGTGTGTACTGCTCCTCCCCTGCAGCTCTGCATGTTATAGGGGTGACGGGATGCAACAAGCAATGAGCATGGAGCTAAGGAGCATGTTACAGCAGTCATCCCATCCCATGCATGCAACCACTGGGGCCCCGCACTTCCCCCAAGCCCAGGACCATCAATTCTCCGTGAGGAGCAACATGACAGAAACAGAATCCCACCTTGACTATGGACAGCCACATGTCTTTGTGGGCGGAGAACCCATGTAACATCAGGATGGACGGTCGGTATCCAGGTCTTCCTCTATAGGAATAACAAAACTGATAGTCATCGTAGTTTGCATATCTAACCTGCATGCCCAGGGCTCGGCGCCAGTACCTGGAAACAAGGAGAAAACACCAGTGAGCAAGACAGGACCAGGGCCCAGCCATGGTATAAAAGCCAGGTGACAAGTCCAAAGGCAGCCACAGATTTGTTGGCTTACTAAGGCCAGTTAGGCCGGGCTCTCACTGGTGCCATAATGGGACTGCTGGGATTAACCCTGCACATATGGACCCTGGACAGGTGTAGTACTGGTGGCTGGCTGCACTGCAGATGGTTTGTGGAGACACTCTGTCTGTTAAGAACTTTAAAAAAATACCCTAAATAACTTATTTAGAAATGGAAATGGGCCGAAATAATGGTAAAACAGAAAATGCCCAAGGGCTGGTATGTGGACAGAGACTCAAGAGAGAGGGGCAGCACATGCGGCAAGGCAGCATGCAGGATGGGCAAAGGGAGACAGTTCTCCCAGGTGGATAAGGTGCATCCGTCACAGGGTTATTTGGACACAGTCCTGCATCAATGGGAGTACATCACCCCACAGACAAGCACATCAGTTCCCAGCCAAAACAATCATGTCACCCTGGAGCACCACAGAAACCCGGTTCCCATGAACCAACTAGACAGCCTTTGAAAACATATTTATACACACACAAAGGACCAGAGGAGACCATCCTTACACTGGGTTTAGCACCCCAGATGATAGCAGGCTAACCCCAAGGCTGTTCCTCTCAAAGCAGAGGCAGACAGCTCCTGCCAGCATATGCTTGCAGCCTGCTCAGAGGATGCAGTGAAACTGCCGGCCAGAAGGACCTGGACAGAGATTATCGGTGACACTTTGGACACATGATGTGTACGTGCAGCCCAAGGCGGACAGCAGGGTCGCTTTCTCTGCATTTCCCCTGTGCTCAGATATAACCCTTGTCAGGACAACTACTGGGCTACTCCTGGTGGCCAAGACACTGGCAAATACTTTTATATGCCGTATCAGAGTTTATTTAAGATACAAGAGCAAGGTCACCAACACTTCTGGACTGTCCTACCTCTCTGCCCACTCAAAGCTTATGCATAGTGGAATCCTCTTTTAGCATAATCTCTTTTTCAAGGGAGTTAGTGGGACTTAAGCAGCATCTCAGCTCTGTGCTGGTCCTACAAGGAGAGGTGAATTTTTCCCTAATAAGTGTCTTAAGAGTCCTTGCCTCAAAGGCACTGGTGTGAACTACCGATGGGCAAGATGATAACATTTTTAGCAACTGATCCTAATGGATCAATTCAGCAGAAGGCAAAATAATCTGTGCAAAGCTCAACTGATCCCTCACAAGGTGTTAACTCACTTAGTGGCAGCAGCTAAACTGATTAACCCCTGTCGCAGCACAGGCAGAGCAGTTCCAGGGCCGGAGTCAGTGGGACAGCCCTGGAGTGTCCTGCCAGGCAGGAAGGCTCATTAGTGGCAGAGAAAGCAGTGAGGCCATGGGTGAGGAGGGCCCAGCATGACCCTTGACTGTGCCAGCTGAGGACACACTGACTGGCAGCAAGGAGAAGGAGCAGGCAGGGAATTATGGAAGAAGGGAGAAGCTTCCCCCAGGACCTCCCAGGAGCAGTGCTGCAAAGCTGGAGCTGCACAGGGCTGAAAGGGAAGGGCAGCATGGCATGCTACCTGCACCTCTCCTGCCTCTGCTGATGGGGAAACACAACCATTTCACTCCTGAAAAAAATCCAACTTGGAAAAAAGCCAATAGAAAAGGAAAAGTAAGGGCAAACCCACGCTTCTCGTCCACTGTCCCTAACAAAAGAGGTGCCCATGGCACACAGGGCATCGCAGTTACTCCTGCAGAAAGCCCATACTGCCAGAAATGCTGGGAGAGAGAGAGATGGGGGGAGCACACCCTTCAAACGAAGACAGCCCTTCTGACCCCTGCTCACACACTCCCTCCCTCACCCGAACACAGACCAACCTGCCCACAGTGCATTTTCACTCAGCCCCTTATCTGCAACTCCAAAAGAACAAAGGCAGCAGGGCATTCTCTACCTTCTGCTCAGCCTGGCTCCTCCAAGCACCCGGCATCAGACCCTGCATCTCCTTTGCCCTGTCCTGCCACCCCTGCCTGTGGCTGATGAAGGCTTCACACTGACCACACTCACTCAGCAGTGTTTTCCAGGGATCCTCCTCGGAACCTCAGTCCATCAGGGTCCTCCCTGGCTTCCACCAGCCGCTCATATATCCAAAGAAGCAAACCACTTTGGCTGCCAAACCCTGTACCACTCAGACATCCATGGGGCAGCAGAAGGCTGTGACACTTTCTGCTCTCCTCTGCAGATTGACAATCCCATCACTGGGGTTTTCATCCCATGCTCCCTCCTCTCTCAGATGCTGTGAATAAAAGGCTGCTAATTAAAGTGCCTTTAGAAACAGGCTTCATCCTGTTACTACACCTGAGTGCTGCTGTGGGCAAACAGCTTCCTCTCACAGGAGGTCACTTGGATTTGGAAACACCCCATGAGCTGAAATGCAGGAGCCACCATCTCCCAGCAGCATGTGAGGGCAGCCTGACATGCTGCCTGCTCTGCCCGTGCTGTCTGTCTGCTCTGCCCACACTGCCTGCTGCTGCCTGCTCCACACTGGGGGATGAGACTCTGCCCTGACTTCTGAAGGGAGTTATTCCAGCTTTTCCTTGCAACAAACACAGAGAGGAAAGCTGCCAGTGGGCTTATCACTGATTTCCAGGGACAAAGGAGGACTGAAGGATGTAGTGCTTGTCTGCTGGTGTCAGAAAGGACAAGATTCAAGGGGATAAGGAAAAGCATTCCTCCATCTTCTCTGATGCTTCATTCCAGAAGAAAAATAGAGGATGAGAAAAGCCTCATCCATAACTACTAATGAGGGAAAAGTCCCTGCCTGCTGAGCAGGCTGTCAGCTGGGATGGAGCGTGTGAGCCCGGGGACACCCACACCGCAGTCACATTGATGAGGTGGAAGGTCACCACACTGCCACGGCTGCCGAGCTGGTGGAGAGGCTGCAACGGCGGTGCTTTTCCCAGTCTCAGTCCTGCCCTTGGGGAAAGCAACCCAAAAAGGTTTGGAGAGATCTTGCAAGCTGGCACTGCAGTGGCAGCCTGGCCAACAGCCCCTTGGCACAGCCAAACCCCTGGGACAGCAAGGGGCCCGACAGACACAGGCCTCAGCAGCAAAAATGCAATAGGAAAATGCCATTTTCTTCTCCCAGACATGCTTAAAGCTGCACACAGCTGGCATGGCCCTGGAGGACCTCAGCTCACCTGCTGCCATCGCTGTCAGGGGCGGGAACACCCAGCTCTGTTACACCACTCTGACCTGTGTGTGGGGCCCTGCTGGGCACAGGTTCCACCCCCGCCACACTGAGAGCAGCGGCGCTCATGCACTCACCAGTAGTAGATGCGGATAAGCGCCGAGGGCCAGAGGAGGAATGAGGCCACGAAGGCCAGGATTGGGATAGCCAGGGTGCCGCCGGCGATGACAAACATGTTCAGCACATCCAGGTCCATGCTGCTCTTCAGTACTCAGCCTCACCTGCCTGCGTTTAGGGAAGGTGCTGAGGTTAACCACCAGAAATTATGACAAGTCATTGCTAAATGACAACTGCTGCCAGGTGAGGAGGAAAGTGGATCTGCAAGAGGCAGATATCACCCAGGAGCACAGCAAAGTCTCCTTCAGTTTTAAAACCCAATTATTTCTTCTGGTTCCTTAATGGATCTAATTATTGCAATGTTGTCCTCTCAGGAGAGCGCATCTCAAACGGGCAGTGAGCCTCCTAACAGGCACGGAACATGTCCGGGGTGACAGGGCACAACATGGCCCTTGGGACACTTCACAGACACAGGAAGCACAGCCCCCCGAGGGGTGCAGACAGCCTTTCCCCCCACCATCAGTGCAGGCAGGGTCAGCTTCAGGCAGGCTCCATGCTTCTTTTCGGAGGCAGGTGTCCAGCTCTGTCTCCCTTCCCTCCCCCTGCATGATCCCAAATCCCCAGCACACAACCACTGACCTAGAATTGATGGGTTGAGCCCAGCTCTCATTACTGCTCTGCACAGGCACCAACTAATCAAGGAAGCAGAGCCTATTAATGGACTCGAGAACAGAAGGAAACAACTTGGCAGGGCACTCTTTGGTGTCCAGCCCGTATCAGTGACAAATTTATCCCCACCCCCACATCCTCACTTCTGCCCCACATTTTGCACTTGCTGTGGATCACAGGTTCCCATCCCTGCTCCCCAGCATCCTTCGGACAAATCTCAGGGACAGCAGGTGGAGGACACCGGGAGCAAGGATGAGCTCTCACACAAGGTCATGTTTGTCCCTGAACTCTCCCCACCACAGGCAGCTGGGATATATTTTTCTCATTAAGAGATTAAATGCTGCCATACACACACATCTCCTCTAATTCCCCCTGCTAACCAACTCATGGCTCCCCCTTTCCTCAGCACTAGCAGTTTTGTCCCACATTTGTAAAACGAAACATCCTCAATGCCTGCTCTCCCACCAGCCACTCACCCCCCATCACCACCTCCATATTCCTCCATGCCGGGACAGTCAGATTTTTTCCAGCTTCCTGCAAGACTCCCAGTGGTGTGTGTGTGGTATGTGATGCCATCAAACAGGAAGACAATCACCACAGTCACAGCCTCCCGCCCCCAGACACCATCACATTGGATCACAATGGACCCCCACACACAACCAAGAGAAACGGTCTACAGAACCTCCGAAGCATCAGCCAGACTTGCCCTCTTCCCCCAGGGAAAATAGGAATAACTGAAATTTGAGGAATACTGTAAATATTTCCACCAGGCACCTCCTTAACCAAACTAAACCTCATCTCCTCCTTCAAGCCTCAACAACATGTCGTTATTCATTTAATTAACGTTTTGTAGAAAGATCCTTGATCTCAGCATGGCTTGTTCATAGATAAACACTTTATGCAACCGATAAACCTTATCCATGGGAGCACGGCTGCGAGGGAGCCCACCCCAGAGCACTCACTGCCTTTTGCTATGTCACTAAAACAGGGCAGAAATTAAGCACAGAAAATCGCCATTGTTCCCATTGGTGACCCGTAACGAAAGAAGGCTGCAGGAAGGAAAAAGCGTGGGATGGTGGGAGCCCCTGTGCTCCCTGGCACGGTGTCACCACCTCTGCCTCCACCTCCACACCGCTTTTAGAAAGCTAAACGAGGAGAAAGCCTTTAAAAAGCCTGGCTTACCTTGCAGAATTCCCCTTCTCCTCTCGGCACAAGTCCTGCTCGCTGTGGGCAGCGGCGGTGTCTGAAAACACTGTCAGAAGAGGAAAAGAACAAGGTCAAAAACGCAGTCCTGCTTTTACTCCTCCCTTAAGGCTCGGCAGCCCGGTGAGTTTGGGGTATTTAAGCCACCAGCTTCCCTTCGAGACGTCTCATATTCACCTTCTGACCAACCTTCCCCCTGTTTATGTAAATATGGTCTTTTGTACAATAAAGCCCGCTTTGTTCCAAGCAGGAGCGAAGTGCAAGCTGCCATCGGAGAGGGAGAGGGAGAGGGAGCGAGAGCCGCGGCGGGGAGAGCCGAGCCCAGCAGCCCCGAGCAGGGCTGCGCGGACCCAGCGCCGCGGGCTCATGCTCGCCCTTCAGGTGATTACTGCTATTAGAACAAAGCCAGCTAAGCTGCTTCTCGTCCCCTTCCTCTTTGTCTTAAAGGTACTTTTCCAGGCGCTCTCCGTGCCCCCCCTCCAAGCCTTCCCTGTGTGAAACAGGCTGAAGCCAAGCGCAGCCGCAGGAAATCACAGGGGAGGCAGCAAAATGCTGGCCTGAACTCGCTGGCAGATTTTGGCTGTGAAATTCACGGGGGACGATCAGGAGCACCGGAGCCACCCGGCATGAGTTCTGGGGGCTGCTTCAAGCCAGAAAATCCCTGAGAGCCCCCCCCTTGCCACGGCCGCAGGACCAGGGGCAGCCGGGGGGTGCTGTCCCCATCACGCCGGAGCATTTCGGCAGGGCCATGGCAGCCACCGCTCACCACGGGAGCCCCGGCGCCCAGTGCCGGCCGTGCACACCCGGCGAGCTCCGCTCAGGGCCCCGCTGGCCGCGGGTGCCTGGCGGGGACGATGCTCGGGGAGCCCCATGGCGCTTCCGAACCTCCTTCTGCGTGGGCAGAGCACCGCCACTGATTTCCATGGCTACGTCCGATGGAGAAAAATGTCAGCAGGCTCGGCTGGGCAGTCAGCGGCAGCCACCGTCACCACAGTCCCCAGCACCCCCTGCCCCATGAAGCCACCCCTGCACCCAGCAGTGCTGCAGGGACACCAGCTCCCCAAAGCCTCGTGGGAGCACCCACAGTGGCAATGCCCTGTGATGGTGCTTTGCCCAGGGAATGATAACTCTCCCTGCTGCACCGGGACCAGGCAGCAGCACCCCAGGCCCCAGCACAGTCCTTTCCTACCAGCTGGAGAGTAGCTTTTTAAGCTACCGTGGGTTTAAAAATAAAACAAGCCCTCTGGTAACAGCCATAAGTCTTCATACCGCAGCCCATCCATCACTCTGAGGTGCCCTGTGACCAAGAGTCACAGCAAGTGGCCTCAAATGTTGCTACTGCTTCTTGGAAGGATCTCCACATACTTCATAAATTAACTTGCAAACATCAATTACAACTCTGATAAATGATGTGTGATCATGGCGGTGGTAATGCCAAGCACGTTGCACACATGGCAGGGCATGGGATACCAAACCAGGAGCACTGGTTCCCATACTGGCAACAAGCACTAACCACTATAACCTGCATCCCACCTGGGAGGATCCCCAAAACAAGACACCCTAGGTAATGGGTTGGTCCCAGGACAGATGCTAAGGGGAGACTCCACATCTCCATTTGTTTGCTACTTCCTCCCCTGTGTCAGATTCAAGTAAGGGTCTCAACACCTGCAAAGGGAGGGGCCAACAGGTGAAAGGGGTCTGTGGGTCACTACAGAGGACAGCATGTTGGGGACAGTCCCGAGGCCATGGGACAAAGGTATTTTTCCTCTTTCAAGCTCAGTGTGTCACTCCAGGGAGGCTGAGGAAGACCCAACAGTGCAGCTCGGGTATATCTATCTTTTTTTTCCAAGCTCTACAAGAGAGGCAACAGCAGCACAAAACCCACCCCAAGGCAGAAGGGCCTTGGGTTGGAAGAGGGAACTGGCAGCTGATGTGCTGGCCAGCCCCGAGGAAGGCCAGGCAGAGATTTCACAAAACAGGAATCACATGAATGCCCTCACTGCCAACATTCAGGCACAAAGGCTGTCCTGGGCTGTGCTCATTGGAACTGGGCTGCACAACTGCTGTTGCACCCAGAGTTTTGCTCAGCCCACCTGCATCCAGCGCAGTCCATGTCTGACTGATCACTTAGTAGTTGAAAGCTAAGCAGCACATTTAGGTATATGTTAATTTGGGTTTTTTAAGATCTGAAAAGGAAAAAGCATCAACCAATTTTAAGATCCCACTGCAGAAACAGGGGTTTTGAAGGACCTCAGTGGCTGAGTTGGGCCCCCTAGAAGCCCCAACTCATACCACTAACCATGTAAAAAGAAAAACCCAAAAGATGCAAGTGACCCTTTCCTTTGGAAACTCCCTCACCCTTGCATCCTCTGGAGCCAGAAAAATAATATTGACTATAAACGATGACATAACTACTGTTATGATTTCCCAGTGGTGTAGTTTTCTATGTGATCCTATAGGTGCTAATCACAGTGAAGATGTAATTTAATATCCATTAATATTTGAAAGATCTCTGTCTGTCAGTCAGCCAGCTCTCAATCTTAATCCAGCCTCTGGTGAGCCGAGAGTAGGAAATGTGCCCTTTCACCTCCATTTATTTATAGATGGCAGAAATGAGATCATTGTTTCTGCTCAGCCTTTCACAAAATGTACATCTCTGAGCCATTTGTATCCGTGCAACACGGCTCCAACACGAGCCAGAGAGTCAGGGCTGCTCCCTGACCCTGCTGCTGTACCCCAGGCTGGGAATAAGCAGGGACAAGCCATCAGCATCACTGTCAGCTAGCCTGGGGACAAGGTGGATGAAAAGCATGACCCAAGCAGGCTGTGCTGCCAGTCAGCTGCTGGTTTAGAAATTCATAACGTGCCCACCCTCCTTCCAGACCCCGTCGCCATCCTCATCCTGCCGCACACGCACGCAGCAGAGCATGCACGGCACATCAGGTGTCACGAGTGTGCTCGGACTCAGCCGCCTCCTGGGGAGGGGGTAGGAAGGAGTTGGCAGGGATGAGGTAGGGGTATCCGGGGGCCACATCCTGGCCCCTACTCTCAGCACACAGCCCCCCCCGCCAAAGCATCCTCCTCCGGCAAAATGACAGCATCCTCCGAACAGCAGCAGCTGAGACCATAGAATCCTTTAGAGACATAAAACGGTTTGCGTTGGAAGGGACCTTAAAGACCGTCTTGTTCCAACCCCCTCGCCACCAAATGACTAATTGTAGGGGGAGGGGGGGCATTTAAAGGCAAATTAATTAAATCTTTGAACATATATTTTAATGTTTTTCCTGGATTTCTTCTTTGCTCACCATCTTCTGCCCACCCCCTGCGATGCCAGGGTTGGGACCGGGGAGACCCGGACGCCGGAACGGCCCCCTCTCCGCTCACTTCCCCCCCGGTCCTGTCATTGCCACCGTCAGCCCCGCATCCCGCCCCCCCGCCTCTCACCGATCCGATCCGATCCGATCCGAGCCGTGCCGGGCTGTAATGGCAGCGCTGGGCGGCGGAACACGGCGGCTCCGCTGCGCCCTCCCCCCGCGCCCGTGCGGCTCCGCGGGGCGCAGCGGAGAGGCGGAGATGCGGCTCCGCGGGGCGGGATGCCAGGGGCTATAGGCGGGACACAGCTGGGGTGAAAGGGGGAAGAGGTAGGGGCGAAAGCGGGGCTTACAGCGGGGTGCAAGCGGGGTGTGATAGGGCTGCTTTGCCGATGAAACGGGGAGACACAAGGGCTGCGAGGTGGCTGCGGTGGGGGGAGGTAGAGGGACGACAATGGAGGTGCAAGGGGGGGGTGCAATGGAGCTGCAAAAGGAATGCAGGGGAGAAGTAATGGGGCTTCCATGGGGATCACAACACGGGTGGAAAGGGGGATGCAACGCGGGGATTCAGTGGAACTGTGATGGGAAATCAGTGGGGTTGAAGTGAGGGATGCAACTGGGCTGCAGCAGAAGTGCAAGAGGTATATAAGGAATAACAGGGATGCTAGGGGGACAATATGGGGCTACAAGAGGGGATACAGAGTGGCAATAGAGGGATGTGATGTGACTTTAGTGGGGGTGTAAGGGAGGGATGCAAGTGGGCTGCAGGGGGTGGGCAGTTACAACAGCGCTAGGTTACAACAGGAATGTAAGGGGGGTGTGCAAGGGACGAACAGCAGGGAGCCAAGGAGGATGCTATGAGGCTGCAGAACTCATACAATGGGGTTGCCATGGGGATGCAACAGGGATAAAAAAAGGGAATGTGATACGGCAGCGACAGGGTTACAAGGAGACACAAGAGTGGATACAACAGGGGTTACAACAGGGATGTAAAGGGGATGTGGTACAATTGCCACAGAGATACAAAGGAGAGTGCAGTGGTACGCCCCAGAGAAACCTCACAGTCCCCTTGCATGAGGCCTGGGAACAAGCTTGGGGTGGGGGACAGCTGTTCCCAGGGCTTGGGGAGGGCTGTGATCAGGGATGTTCCCATGGAAAGGGAAGAAATGTTGATATCAGAGCATGCCACATATAAAAATTCTATTTCAGGTGTAAAAGTAAGTCTGTCACTTAGGTTACAAATCTTTTACCTTCCAAACAGATGACACTGTTTGCTGTCAGGAGCTGCATTTCAACTTGCATTTTAAAATCTGCTCCCATTTTTCTTAAAACTGCCACCTGATTCCTTTTGCTATAAGCAAATTTACTTTCATTCCCCCTGGGTCACATATCAGACTGGTGTGTACCTTTAAGATATGCCAAAAAAATTATGAGAAAACTTAATTAAATTGGAAATTAGATCAGCTCCTGAGTAAATGCAAGTTGGGTCAAATCCTCACCCCACCTGTGCTTTGATAAAAGATGTCCCTTTGGTCTGGCAGGCTGGGTGAGGTGAGATAATTGGTCTAAAGGGCTTTCCAGGTCAGAGTTTACTACAATAATCTAAGCTTTTGGTAACATGAACTGTCAGAACAGATTTATAACTAAAAAGCTAGGGGTTTAGGTGGCCTGGTGAAGTTGAGGCTGGGCCTGTTTCGGGTTTTCTTTCTCAGTCAAGCTGGGCTAAACAAAGCTGAGCTTCTGCTAAGATGACCTAAGTGTGCATGGGAGGTATTTCACAAGCCTCCAAACATTGTTTGCAGTCGGAGTTGTTTGTTTAACTTTCTCATGCAAAGCCCCGGGCTCCCGCGGGACGCATGCAGGGCAGTGCTGACTCACTGCGGGGATGGATTAGCCACCCGATGGTTATGCCAGGCCACCTGGTGGGAATGCCCCTGGATACAGTCATAGCAAATGACGGCACTTAAAATAGAGAAGCTGAAGCAGAGACCTGCGGTGGTTTTATGTCGAAACAGGGCATGAGCTAAGCAGGGAACCCACTCCCGCAAGCTCGGTGTGCAGCCACAGAGAAGAGTCATTGAGAGTCTCCTTTGGTGGCGACGGGCTGCTCTGATCCAGCCACCGCCAGGACAAGGCCACAGCTCCAACGGGTCACAGCCCTGCTGAGGGAGGTGGTTTGCAGCGCTGTGATCACTTTGCCAGGCAGGGGCTGAGGCTGCTCTGTCCCAGCACAGTGGAGGAGAACTTGGGCACTCCAGATGGCACAGAGGGGGCAATGAGGAGAGTGCAGGGCACAGCTGGGCTCCCTGTGCCCACAGAGAGCAGATGAGCCTCAGGCTTCAGAAGAAACCCCAGCAGCTCCCTGGACACCTCCTTAGGACCCTGCAAGGCCACGTTTGGGGTGGTTGCAGTGTGGCAAGCCCAAATTAAAAGCCAGTGCCTGTGCTGACCTGCCCCATGAGTTTTGTTTCTTTTCTCAGCCCACAGACAACTCATCACACAGCCGTGGCAGCTGGTGAGGACCAAGTCACCCCTGCGTCACCCTCCAAGGCTGCTGGCATTTTGGAGCCCAGCTATGCTGGCCCTCAGCCGAAAATTACTCATTCCTACTGCCAGTGTCAGGAGCTGGGCTTCCCACTGGCACAGGGACACAGTTTTGGTGCTGTGAGCAGGACAGACAATGACCACAACAGTGACTTACGATCCAGTGAGAAACAAAATGTCTCTCTAAATCAGACCAACCACAAGATAAAAAAAACCCAACATTAAAAATAATCAGAATTAGCTGTCCCATGGCTCCAGAAACCAGGCAATGAGACCTTTATGCAAACAGTCTTGTTTTCCATAGGAAGGTGGAAGCTCTGGCTGGATTTAGTCCAGGATGGCTGTGGAGAAGTGCGGCTTCTGCCACCAAGCCAAGGAGCAGCATTGCTTCACTAGGTGAAAGGCTTCCATGTTATTTTCCACTGCTGGGTAATGGATCCCCAGGGAACATGGTGAGGCTGTTTGCAATTGTAACGTGACTGCACGCTGCCTTGGCGGGGTGAATCATCTTCCCAGGGTGACTTGTCCCCATTATTCCCACTGGTGCAGTGGTGGCCCTGTGGCACAATGCGTGACAATGCCCAGGGCACTGTGGGCATGGAAGAGCACCAGGGCAGGCGAGTGCTCAGAGCCCGCCGCGGGAGCTGCTGTTGAGGAAGGCATTGCCATGCCCTGAGCAGTGCCACTTTAATAACACACAGCTCCCAAAATTCACCCCCTAGGACAGGGATAAGATTTCGGCTCACCTCGATTTGCAAACAGCAGCTCTGGGTGAGCACAGGGGTAAATAACTCCTCTGGGCACCACCTGGAGCAGCTGCCCTGTCACTCTTCAAGGGCTCCATTGCACAACCTGGGACAAACACAGGAACAATGCTCCTGCCTTTTAAAACATTATAAAGCAAGACCTACTTGCCTAATAACAGCTTTCAGTAATACTTTATTAACTCAAAGTTAATGCATATATTATGCGCATTTTAATTACATCTTTAACTGCTAACAATATGGGTGTACTTATTGGCACAAAACTTTATTTGGTGGCTGCAATATCTTTATGGAGGATTAACTTCAAAGCCTCATCTTGTCGTCATGCATCAAAGCCTGTATTTCAGATTACCTCCTGCTCCCCTACAGCTCAGCACCGCAGCCTCCTTCAAGAAACTGAAAACATGATGTGGCTTTTTTCCTTGGACTGCCTTGTAGTGGGCAGGCTGTCATGCGTCAAACCACTAGTTGAAAAATACTGGCATATTAAGTTGAAAAAGAAAACCCTATCAGAGTCCTGGGCCAGCAAAGGCATTGTACCTTGGCAGTAATTAATTAAGTAGAACACTTACCTTCCAGAATTATAAATAAAAATTAAGTATCAAAGTTTTGATTCAAAACATTCCACGTATCTTGCACACCAAATACTTTTACCCTGCATTGCACCGAAATGCCAGAGGGCCACACCAGGACAATTATTGCCATTATTTTGGCACTGAAACCACTTCCCAAATGATCATATATGGCCTGAAGCCCAGCTATGAACTTTAGCAATACAAAATGGCCCACGTGCTTAGCTACTTATTAACTTGAAAGTCCAGGGGACTGCGATAAAATACTCTGCCTAATGGGTATGATAAGGTCACCAAGAGCCCAAAGGTCATTTCATCTGCCCAAAGGAACCTCCTTTTATGGTGATAGCATCTTTGGAGCTGGCCCTTCCTGGACCTCCCCCCGCCACAGCGGATGTTGACAGAGCAGCAATTTGTGTAGAAATGGTAAAAATTAAGAAAAATGCAACACCTTAAAGCCTGGTATGTGAAAGGGGAGGCCCCTTGTCCAGAAAACAGAGCTGTGGTGGCACCTGGGGAGCATCAGCCTGGGGGTTTTGGTCCCTGTGCTGCCCCTCACACCCAACACCACCTCTGCCCATGCTGCCCCTGGTTCCCCGGAGCCAATCTCCTCTTTGGGGAACAGGCTAGTGGGGATGTTGAGTGGGGCAGCAGGGACACCCCAATGGACTGGGGCTCAGGCAGACCAGGCCAGCCTGTGCACCCTTTGTTGAAAGGGCAGAGCAGCACTGCTGTCCCCAGCAGTGCCAAACCCCTGACCAGCACACAGACACCACATCTTTCCCACAGAGAAGAAATGAAGCTTCAGCCAAACCCCAAGCACCCCATGGGTGCTCCCCCCTCATGGAGCATCCCGTGAGTCACGCTGCCCTTCGAGCCCAGAATAGGCTTCCTCTGCCAGAGCAGAAGGGGATGTGGGCTGACCCTGCAGTGTCTCCCTTCAGGCCTCCCAGGGAGGCACAGGAAACCTCAGAGATCCTCTCAGTCCATCTCTACCAACAAAAACAATTCTGTGGGTTCCCTATAGGCAGCCAGGGCTGCAGCCAAAAGGAAGCAGCTGTGCCTGAAAGGAGATGAGGAACCCCCACATGGCTGTGGGACCCTCACACCCCGCTGTCCCACGGGGACCCTAAGCAGGCGTGTGATACAGGGACACATCTCACCCCATCCATCCCACAGCACCTTCCTGGGAGTGGGAAGAAGATGGAGGGCTGAGTTGGTGCTCCAGAGGTAGTGACACACCAGCCACAGCCCCCATCCACCCAGTGCAGGCTGTCAGCAAAGCTTTGCCCAAGGGCCCTGGGCAGCACCTTCTCACTGCTCCGAGCTCTTGCCCAAACTGGCTCCTGCATCAGCCTCCTCAGCTGCCTCTCCTCCCTTGGAATCAGGGGGAGGCTGAGGAGGGGCTTTATTAAGGGATGTTCCACAGGTGCTGCTCAGCTGGAGAGGGTGTCCCTCACCTGGCATCATTCCAAGTGGGGACAAGAACCCCAAACTGTGTTGGTTTCACCAGCAGCTTCTTGTGCAAGAACAGGGCAGCCCTGAACTGTCAGTGTTCATGCGCCCACATCGAGCATGTTTTATGATCTGATAAGGAACAAAGAGGACATGCACAGAAAGTAAACAGGGAGTAAAGTGGTGCAGAAAGGAACATGAGCTCCCTGTGTCACCCTCCACAGGTCTTTGTCCCCCTGATAATGCCTGGGGTGGAGGAGAAAGGGGTAACTGATAAGCCAGGAGCCCTGAAAATAAACACAGCACTGACAGCCACAGTTCAGGGTCAGAGCCTTCATGGGCACCACAACAAACACTTGCTCTTTGATGCCAGGGCAGCCAAAACAAGCCTGATTTTGGGGAGAGCTCTGGGTTTTGATGACTCTGACCCTGACGCTGCAGCTGCTGTCCCAAGTGTTTGGCTCAGGCTGCTCTTTTAGCAAGGTTAAGCTGGAGATTTACACCCCTCCAAGGCTGTCACTTTCCCTCCTCTCTCTCTTTATTAGTTTCTTCCAGAGCCAGTCCAGCCTGGGGACAGCTCATTGGAGAGCCAGAGGAGAGGAAGCACCGCCTAAGCCTTGTTATTTTGGAGGATCACCTGCCCACTCCCCAGGTAGCTGTGTTCGTTGGCAAACACTGGGGAAATGTGGTGACATGTCCCTTGCTGGCAGCCAGTGCTCCAAATTCCTATAATGCCAAAAGAGATTTATGGTGCCTATTCCAACACCTGCTGCACGTTCCCTGGAGAACTTGCCTCCCCAGCAACGCCTGGATCCCACTGCTTTCAGCTGTACCATGACTTTGGGAGCCCCTCCGTGTGCTGTGCTTTGTGCTGTCTCCACCTGAGCCTGTTCAGTTGGTTCAGTGTTGGCAGCCATGCCCTGGTACCTCTGGATCTAGACCTGCTTGGGCAGCAGGGTGCAGGCAGGCGGGGTGGTCCCAGAGAAAGGAAGGAGGATAGGAAAGCACCCTGTAAGCACAGGGAGAAAAATTCAAGACATTTAAAGATGTCATTTAGCTTGACCTCTTGTTACACCTCCTGCCGCTGTAACTTGCTGAGGGCCAACAAATGTGTCTCTGGCTGAGGCCTGACACGTGGTGGAGGATTGAGGGAGGGTAGGGGGGCGGTTTCCCTGCAAAAGCCACCTCAGCAGACCAAGCCATCCCACCTGCAGCATCCTCACTCAGGTGTTGTTTCAGCCAAACTCGTGTGTCCCCTTCCACCACACAGCAGACACCAGACTCACCTGCACAAACCAAGACGCCTGTGCTGGGGACAATTGGCCAGGAGTTTGAGGGACAGTGCTGGGACATCATGTATCTTCCCATGGCTGCCTGGAAGTCCCTTCCAGTGGGCTTCTGGTGCCCTCCAGAAATGCCGGTCTTCCCCCCTGCTGCTTCCCAGACCCTTTCACCATCCACCCCATCCACCTCCTTGTCTTGACCACCAGCCTGGAATGGCCCAGGGAGCCTGGTCCTGGTCCAGCACTGCTCAGAGTGGTCCCAGCTGGTGCCCAGTCATGGCAAGCATCCCAAAGCTGGTGTCTCCCTGTGGGGAGGGATGCTGGGTTCTGGTGGAGCGGTTGCTCTGCCAGGATTCAGAGGTTGGCTTTGAAGAGCCTGTTTTCCCCCCAGGCAGAAGTTCAAAGTCTCCATTCTGCTTTGTGCTGGGAGATGGAAGTGAGGGAAAGGAGGAAATGGTGATTCCTGTTTGTGATTGACACAGCTGACTGCTCAGTTTGACCTCCCAACCAGCCACAGAGGGACGGATGCATAAACACACGCACATACATATTTACAGGCACGCTCGCAGCAACTCATCCTGCCCAGGTCCATGAAGATGTTGCTCTTCTTCTTACTTTCACTCTTCCATTTCACCCCATCTCTGAGCCTAAAAATCTGCTCCTTCAATGTGAGGTCTTTTGGAGAAACTAAAATAGCCAGACCTGAAGTCGTCGATGCTGTGGTAAAGGTACGTTTGCTTGCCTGGATGAGGCAGACACTGAGCTTTCCAAGGGTTTCTTAGATGCAGAATCTTGCACTTTATTTGTCTTTCACAGTTAAATATCAAGTAAAAAAAAGAGAGTGAATTATTTTAAAAATATCATATGCTTAAAGTAAAAATCAGCCTGTGGTTGAACAGAATGTATGTTGTTATTTTAGCCTTCATGGGAATATAACAGAAACAATATTTGTTGTTTCCTTTGCAAATTGAGTTAGGAAAGGAGGAAAACCTCAGTGCACAGTAAAAACAATTTTCACTTTGAAGCCACAATGCTTTGTTTTGTGATACATTATTTACCTTCCTAATGTGCTAGTTATTATCAAATATTCTTGTCTAATTAAACCTATTCTCAAGACAGCAAATAGTATCTGTCATATTAGAGTCTGGTAGAAATCTGAAAAGCCCAATTGCTAATTTCTGTAACCCTCACCATCCGGCTGCTTCTGCACAAGCTGAAGAAAACCCTGGTTTTAAAAGGAACCACATTTTAGACTTGTATCTTTGCAAATGCTCTCCAAGATGCCACAGTGAGGGAAGACGAGGGGCTTGGCATTAGTGGGGTGGCTGTGCATGCAGAATGGCACCAAGGAGCAATGGCACCATAGCTGGGTTTATTTTAGTTCCTTGTATTGCTAACTGGCAGAGAAGAGTGGTTTGCTTGGCTTTGCATTCCCAGACCGCTCTTCCTATACTGCCATCACTGTGGGCAATATGCACTAAATTATGGGGTAACTTAGATAATTGTGGGTGAGCTTCAGGGGGCAAAAAGCAGCTTTTTTTTCCTGACAAAAATCACCCACAAAGTTTAAAGAAGAATGAAACCAGGGGCAGAGGGAAGCCCCTGAGAATGCTGGGCTCCATGTGAGCTGGGCTTTCCCACGGGGAATCCCACCAGTAGCTCTGGGAGCTGAGCCTGCAGCCCCTCTGAGGCTCAGTCTGAGGGCAGTCCCCTGGTGTCGGGACCCCGTTTTCAGACAGGGCGTTTCTTTGGGCTCCAGGGGCTATTTCAGAGGAATCTGCAACAAACTGAGACAGGTGAATGCTGACCGTGGGGAAGGAGTGGGGCGGGGCAGAGGCAGCACCCCAGCAGTGGTGGTGATGGTGGAATCAGGCTCATAGCAGGGGCTTTTGCTGCCCCTTCCCCTCCACACTTCCTACTCAGGGTCAGGTGCCAAAGTTTTCCACTAAATCTGAAACCATTCTGCACCCGGGTTCCCTCTCCCAGCTCCTGCTGGCACGTGCAGCAGCTCTGAAAGCAGAAGAGCTTTGTTCCAGCCCCTGCTCCCCTCCCACGATCCCAGGCTGGGTGCCACTTGTTCCACAAAGGACTTCCCCCATGCCTGTAACCACTTCTTTCTAAACCCTTCCTAACCCTCTAAGACCAGCCATGTGCAAACTTCCTCCTGCTTCTTCCCCTTGCAGATCATTTCCCGCTGTGACATCATGTTGCTGATGGAGATAAAGGACAGCAAGAGCCGTGTTTGTCCTCTCCTGGTGGAGAAGCTCACCAGGTAGGGTGGCCATGGGCAAACGGACAAATATTGGGAAGAGCCTGTGCTCTGCTCAGTGCCACCTTACTGGGGCAAAATCTTAGGATCTGAGCTCTGTCTCAGTGTCAAGGAAGGACCAGGCTCTGGCAGTCTTGCTGAGGGACAGGAGCAAAGCCAGTTCCAGACCACTGCAGAACACATTTTATAATCAGTATAACCAAATCAAATTCAAATTGGTACAGAGAAGTTCCCAAAGGAGAAAAAAAAGATGGGGAAATGGCACCAGGCTGCAGCCACCTTCAGGGCTCGGAACTGCTTTAGGTTAGGGATTGCCTGCCTGGAATGACAATCCAGAGGAAACAGCAGTGTTCAGCTAGCTGGACATGAGACCCAGCTGAAGGAGAGACAGAGGCTGCAATGAGCAGGGAGAGGGTGAAAAGAGTGATGGAGCAGGAGTCCAGCTCTTGAGAGGGTTTAGTGTCTGTACCCACCTGCCTCTGAGGTCAGGCAGGCAACACCCAGACCCTTGGGCACAGGCAAAATTATGTCCCTCTCAGTCCCTTGTGAGTGCAGAAATAAACTCAGAACACCACTTTCCTTCCAGCCAGCTGACGGGGCCAAAGGAGGAGTACGGGTGTGTGGCCAGCAAGAGGCTGGGAAGGAACAGCTACAAGGAGCAGTATGTCTTCATCTACAGGTGGGTGAGCCCCCTTTGCCAACAAGCCAGCCCCTCCCCCTGCCCTCCGGGCACAGCCCCCTGGAGATGGGCTGGACATGGTGGTGGCTTTGCTCTGAGGGAGCCGGAGAGGTGCAGGCTGTGCGAGGGGGTTGTGCTGTGCCTGGATGTGGGGATCATCCCAGCACAGCCACCAGTGTGGCTGTATCCATCCCACACTATGGCCTGGGGCCCAAGTCAGAGCATGGAGTCAGTGCTGGACATGGCCCAGTGAGCCACGAGTGTGACGTCCCCTGTCCCGTTCATTCTGCTGCAGGCAAAATCAGGTATCGGTGAAACAAACCTACCAGTACCCTGACACCCAGCCTGGGGACGAGGATGTCTTCTCCAGAGAGCCCTTCGCCATCTGGTGGCAGTCTCCCAAAACCGGTAAGGTGTTTGAGAAACAAGTCGTTGTCCCCCTGTGAGGGCACGGCAGCACTGGCTGGACCCGAGCACGTCGGAGGGCAGGCTCAAGGGGCTGCACCCAGACCCCACACTGCTTTTCCTTCCAAGAGCAGCATTTTCCCTTCGGGACCTCTGCCTTTGGGAAAGCCCACAGCCCTGCATATGCCCTGCTGGGAAAGCCTCTGCTGCGGCCATGGGCAGTGGGTTGGTGGATGAATTCCGTGCTGCTGGCGTAGCCTGGGAGCAGTTTCTGTGTGGGTGCTGCGTCAGCGTTTGCCTGCACTGGCACAGCTCAGGCTCAGCTGAGCGCCTGGAGGGGAACACTGTGCAACCACATAGATCACCCCGGTCCACAGTCACAGCAGAAGCTGTTTCTTCCTCAGAAAAACCCTTTTGCTTAGAAGTCAGTCTCTGTTTCTTTGTGACTCATCCTCTGTTTAACCATTACATTTTTCCTGTTGTTCCTCCTTGTTTTGAAGCTGTCAGTGAGTTTGCTATTATCCCTCTGCACACCACACCAGACACAGCAGTGCGGGAGATTGATGAGCTCTATGATGTGTACTTAGATGTCAAACAGCGCTGGAAAACCGAGGTTGGTTGCCACATCTATGTCACTAACAGGGCTTTGGTACCGAGTCACTGGCCACGTTATTCGCTATTCAGAGCTGAAAACCTTAAACTCATTGATAATGAGCCCCAGGTTTTGAGTATCTCTTTGGTGTATTTTCATTGAGTTCTCCACATTTTATACAGTAAACCCGATCACCTAATAAAACTATTATCAGCATGCCCTGGTGTGCCCAGCAGAAAGGAGAAGCCCCACTGCATCCATGGACCATAAAAAACCTCATTGGTCTTCTTTTGAAAATCCGTCCTCATGATTACATTTGGAAACCCTCCTACCTTCCAGAACTTCATCTTCATGGGGGACTTCAATGCTGGGTGTAGCTATGTTCCCCAAAAGCAGTGGAAGAACATCCGTCTGAGGACTTACTCCGAATTCCTCTGGCTAATTGGTGACAAAAATGACACAACGGTGAAGAACAGCACAAGATGCGCATATGACAGGTAAAGGGCTCACTGCCAAACCACCCGCTGGTTATGACTCTCCAGGAGAAAAATTGTATCAAAAGGTGTCAGTGACCAACAGAGAGAACAAATGTACATGAGGCCATCAAAGATAAAACAGCGTCCAGGGGAAATGTGATCCAAATGCTCCTAGTCAGGAGCACAAAGCCCTTTGCAGACCAGACTGGGCAGGATTTACACAGAACCAGCCACTGCTGTGGCTCAGGTAGGGACAGCCAGCAGCACTTCTCATCTGCAGGGAGCCCTGCAGACACCTGGCAGGAGGTGCTGCTGCCTTCTCCGTGCCAGCTTTGCACCGTGGCTTTTGCGCTCATATTTGTAATTCGGATTGACAGATGCACAGTGAGGTTCTGCTCGAGGAGGGGACACCTCACCTTGCCCTGGACATGTGGCAAGTCCTGCTGCCACTGCAGTTCCCTCGGCAGGGACAAGAATACATCGGCTATTAGAGCCCGGAGTCCTCTTGAAGGACGAGTTTCTGGATCTGAGCAGGATACTCCAGATACTTCACTGATACTCCAGTCGTTGTGGTCCTGTGATTTTTGTATCCAAAGCCGGGCTTTGAAATTTGCAGCATTGTTGGGTGGGTTTAGACAGAAGTCATTTAATGTTGGTTCCAAGGCCAGTGCACACCAAGATATTTATGTGCCTTGCTGCCAAGGAGGCACCTAAAGGAGCTGACACCTCTGGGTGGGCAGCCCGTGGGTAAGGACAAATCCCACACAGCTGTGACTTCCTCAGAGCCACCTCTCTGGCCACCAGCTCAGTGCAGAGTGGCTGCCACAGGTCAGGCACCCCATCACAGCACCCCATTCCCTTGCTCCTTGCAGGATTGTGGTCAGCGGACAGAAGCTCATCCAGGCTGTGGTGCCACACTCTGCCAATATCTTTGATTTCCTGGAGGAGTTTCAGGTGACCGAGGAGCAGGTAGGCACAGCACAGCCTCTGCAGCAGCGGGGAAGGGCTGACACGGGACCACAGAGCCAGCACTGTCCAGGCAGTGCTGAACACAGACCTGGCTGTAAAACCAGGTCACTGGTGATCATCGCTCCCTAACTGATGCAATGCTCATGTGCCACCTCCCCACATCCAAGCACTGCACATCCACCTTCCACCCAGGCAGGGCTTGGAGAGAGTATGGGTGGCTCCCAACCTTCTGTGCCATTGTCTTGCAGGCGCTGGGGGTGAGCGACCATTTCCCAGTGGAATTCGAGTTAAAAGCAAAAGGTGGCTTCTTCAACTGGCTGAGATCGAAGTTTTCAAGGAAGAGGAGACCAAAGAAGAGCCGCCGATCGAGATCATGAGTGTGCTGAGTCCTCCTACAGGGCATGGAAATACACAGATGCCAACAGAGCTTGTAGAAGACTGCTGTAGATATACTCACAGCAAGTGCAATTTTTAGTGGGAAAAAAAACCCCTAATATTTTGTTAGAGTTCAAATATTTTGAGTGAGAAGGCAAACTACACCTTCAGGATGTTTTTTCTTCATTGTCTACAGAAATAAATCAGCTAGAAGCAGCACACTGTACTGGTCACAAATGTAAGGAGCTACTTAGGGGCTAAAATACTTCTGTGTGCTTTACCTGCAACACCTGAAGGGCAGGGAGCCATGTTCCCATGGGCTCTGGAGCTCTGTCATTCCTCTGCAGGGGCAGAAGGATTAAAAGGACCTTTTTGCATCGTGTGTGTGTCTGTGTGTGTTTACGCTTCAGAGCTGCAAGCAGTGGGACATGAGTCTGTACCTGGTTGTTTGCAATGTAGAATGTTGCTGAATTTAGAGTATTTCTCAGTGAGGGGTTTAAATTGCTCACAGCATCCAAGGATTGGGGAAAGACAGAAAGAAAAGACGGAGGGGCACGCAGTGAGAGCCCCTTTTCTGCACTGCCCCAGCTCAGGGCAGCAGGAAGCTGGTGGCTCTCGCCCCTGCCCACCTGCAAACCTCAGGCGAGAAGTCCTAGGGATCCCAGGTGTCACTGCTGCCAACAGAGTGTCATAAAATTCACATTAAAATCTGATTTCAGCATCCTGACATGGAAGTGAACTGCATCCCTCCCTCCAAAAAAAAAAATCTCCATAGCAGCCCACAGTCCTCTGATGAACCAGACTTTAATGATGACTATTTAATGTAATAGTGCAGCAATCTGTTTTCCTAGCTCAGGCTGTATTTAGTGCAAACCAAACCCTGTCACACAGATGGCATCTGGGGAGTGGGAATAATCCAACAGTTAGCACAGACAAATATTCACCTCCCTCCATCAATGCACCCCAGGTTGCCTGCTGAAGGGGCAGGGAGGGCAGGCGAGTGAGAGAGGCTTTGTGGGGAGGGAAACAGTTTGGCCTTTGTGAAACCCACTATTCAGGGAGAAGAATTTGAGGAAAGAAACTAAATCAAGAGAAAATTATCCCCAGGGGGTGTGTGCAAGGCAGACAAAAAATCCTCCAACTTTCAGTAGCAATTAAACTTGAAATGATCCAGCATTTCATATGCTCCCCCACTTATACTGCAGTCAACGCAAAGGAAAAAGCCTGATTTAGAACAAATATTTACATTGGGATTTTTATAGAGGTGCCACCGTCTGGCTGACATCAGTGATGGTTCATGTGAAGGCTGAAATCAGTCTGAGTCTTTGCACTCACATCTTGCTCCTATGTAAGCACTGTCTGTCTCCTGGCTTTCAGAAAGGAGCAGTGCACAGAGAAAGAAATCACCCTCCAGAAAAGCAATAATGGACACATTCAGTCATGAAAGAGATGTAATTACAGCTAAGTTTTACTGAAAATATTTGTCCTTATTTGCAATATTGTGTATAGCCCTTTATCTAGCACTTGAAGATAAGAGATGTGGGCAGAGAGCAGCCTTGGGAGTGATGTCAGTGGCTGTCGATCCAGAGCAGCATGCTGGGTTTGGCTGGGATGGAGTGAATTTTCACAGTAGTTGCATGGAGCTGTGTCTTGGATTTGTGCTGAAAACCATGTTGATAACACAAGGATGTTTTTGTTACTGCTGAGCAGTGCTTACACAGAGTCAAGGCATTTTCCACCTCTCACCCCACCAGCGAGTTGGCTGGGGATGCACAAGAAATTGGGAGGGGACGCAGCCACGACAGCTGATTCCCACTGACCCAAGGGATATCCCATACCAAATGGATCCTACTCAGCACTCAAAGCTTGGGGAAGAAGAAGGGTTCATCTTGCAGAGATGCTGAGCATCTGACCAACAGAGAGACATCTTAATGGAAAATGATGCTCCTCCATGGAGAGCTGGGACACAGTTTTGTGGGATTCACAGCAGAGAGACAGCATCTGCACTCAGACTGTATGTTTGATAGGGGCGGGGAGTTGTCCCAAACTCCTACCGTCAGCACAGTCCGTCTCTACAGATATTCATTAGACAATATTATAATTACATCCTAAAATATTTAACAGTTCATGCCATCTCTAGATTTTCCCCACTGAGGATCATTACGCAGCTGTCCCGACTGCAAAGGGGTTTTTAAGTTGTTCCAGCCTGCAGGAGCCTCAATATATTCTGCAGCCAGAACAAAGTTTCTCTTTTTGATGAATAAGGCTTCTTGAGCTTTATTTATGATCAAACAGAAGTTTTTCACTGGGAATCCAAAATTCCTGGAGAGACTTTGTCTTGTGCAAGCCAGGTGTCAGATCACGGCTGGGAGAGAAACAAAGAGGCTCTTCAGAAGCTGAAAACTCTGCTTCCTCCCCAGCAGCCCTGTTCAGGCGAGAACACAGAGCAGAGAAGGTTCAGCTGAACAAAAAGTGCTAAGACCCCCAATCCCTCAGGTTGGGGTCCTTGGGAAGCCCTTCTCCAGTGCATGGTACTGGGCATCCTCGCTTCCCGCAGACCTAAGGTCTCCGCTGCCCCACAGAGAGACCCCTCCCCAGCCCACAGAAGGTCTCTCTGCCCCTCACCCCACAGAAACCCACACAAGGAAGGTTTTTACTGCCCTGGGGGTGGGAGTCCCTTGGCAGGGAAACCCCCAGGAACCCACAGCAGCAGCCCAAAGCAGGACTGCCTCTTCTCTAAAGCTTCAATCATCTCCCCCGGACAGGTTTGTCCATCTGCACCTTCACCTGAAGAGGGCTCACGTCCTCTTCCTGCCCTTGGCACTGCTCCCCACTAACCCACAGCCCGGACACCTCCCTGCCTGCACCACAGCGTGAGAGACCCTTTGGCCCAGGGCAAAGCTCTGCCTACCTCCTTTTGCCTCTTTTGAGCTACTGGCAGCAATGAGGACACAGGAGAGCTGGTACAAAACCCCACAGGGACCCACCAGGCTTCTTCTTTCAAGGTCTGTACCTAATATCCAATCTAAACCTCCCCTGGTGCAACTTGAGGCTGTTTCCTCGTCCTGTCACTTGTTACTTGGGAGAAAAGACCAACCCCCACCTGGCTACACCCTCCTGTCAGGTGTTGTAGAGTGATAAGGTCCCCCCTGAGCCTCCTTTCCTCGAGGCTGAACAACCCCTCCCTCAGCTACTCCTCATGAAACTTGTGCTCCAGACCAGATGTACACATGTACAGATGTTTGGCCTCATACAGATGTGCAGCAAACAACTGAGCTGCAGCCTACAGAAGGGTTGTGTTGTGCTGTCACACAGGAGGCCCGGTAGCACTGATAGCAAAATCAAAGGCAGAAAAATCAAAGAGCCTATCAGTGTGATACCAGCAGCTGGTCCAAGCCCGGCTGTTTCAGGCCTCCCTCAGCCTCTGGAGGGAGTGTGGGAAGCACTCGTGCCCCAGGCTGGAGTCGGTCACTCACTGACCAAGCATCTGCCACGGAAAAGGAGCACGAGTGGAGCAGGGGCTTCCTGGGCAGTGCTCATGTGGCACTCTGGGGGAGCTTCTTTCAGCACCCCGTAGCACAGAGCTCAGTGGTCCCTGCGGGGGCTTTTCTCTGCCGAGCAAGCCTGGGAGAAGGAGAGCAGGAGGTGAGGGCAGCAGTCATCGTTCTCCTGCCTCTAGTCAAAAGAAAAACAATTTTAGAAATCAGTTTTTTTCCCTCCATCTATGGGTCGTTAAAAGCACATGCAAGCTCCCATCAGCCCCTTGCCCAGAATAACGCGTTTTTCCCTCCTGCCCTACGGAGCCAGGCACACATCAACTATTATTAGGGCCCCCTCTGGTGGCATCACTGTAAGTCCCGGTTGTCCGGGGGATTCCCGTGGAATTCACACCCAGACCCCTCAGCACGGCTAGCAAACCCAGCCGCGGCGAGGAATCGGAATTTCACCCTCCTCAGCTGGGAGCTCCTGGATCTGCATCACCCCATGTTCTCCACACAGACCTCTTCACTCACTGCAGACAGCCCATGGCTGACCCCAAGGAGTCCCTGGGCCCAATGTGTTTCTAAATGAGTTTTGCAATAAAGAGGGAGCACTGTGTTGGCTCCAGGCCTGGTTATTCATGGCCCACAGTTATTTAGCTGGGAAGCACGCTGTGATGACCCTCACGAGGCGGCAGCAGCTCCCAGGACCAGGTGCTGGCAGGTTACAGGGCACATCCACCCCTGGGAACCCTTGGTGTCCCTGCCATACCTGCACCAGGAGCACCCGGGCAGCTGGCTTGGTCCAGCAGCGACCACAGCCTTTCCTGGCTGTCCAGCCCCTGTGATGTCTTCTAGTGACTGTGCTTCTGCTCCTTGGTGGTTTGTACCTGGTTTTGGGGAAGATGTGAGGCCGTTCTGGTACCAGTGCCACCATCCCCTCTGTCACAGATGCCACTGACCCCTTCCCCAGTGCCAGGGGAAACTGCAATTTGGATCAGAGGCTCTTTCTGCAACCACAAAATTGTAGAATATCCTGAGTTGAAAGGGACCCACAAAAATCATCAAATCCAACTCCTGGCCCTGCCCACAACAACCCCAAAATTCACATCTTGTGCCTGATGTCCAAAGGGTTTGTGAACTCTGGCAGGCTTGGGGCCGTGACCACTTCCCTAGGGAGCCTATTCCTGTGCTCAACCACCCTCTGGGTGAAAAACGTTTTCCTAATATCCAACCTAAACTTCCCTGAGTTGGGCTTAGCCCATGTTCCTCTCCATCATCCTGAGGGTTCAGGGACACAACCTCCGCACTCTCCCCTGGTATAAAACCACAAGCGCCCTTTCTCTGCAGGCTGGTTTTCCAGCCAGTGTGAAAAACAAGGTTAAATACTTTGTGTGTCATTTTAAATACAGAGTCTCAGCTGTCAGTGTTTGCAGGGGCAATTTTCTAGTAGAAAGAAGACAGATTTATAGGAATTAATTTCCATATTGGCAAAGTAACCAAAAACCTCCCCTGAAAAGCTCTGCAAATGCTGGCATTGAGACTTGAAGGCTTTCTGTGCCTCTCTGCTGGGAGGAGAGCCTGACCCCAGCCATTTTTGGGCAAGCCAGATGCAAAATCCCACCCCCCAAACAAAACACCCTAGCTGGACATCACTGTCAGAAGGAAATACCCCCCCAGCAAGGCCAGCTCCTCCATGGGGCCCGAAGGACTCAGGCTTCCAGCTCAGCAGGGATGTAAATATTTGCAGTACCAAGGTCCTGCAGAAAGGCAGCTCAGTACAGGAAAGAGCTGTCAAACATACCTCTAGGTCCTTCTAAATCATATTTTCCTATTAATTTTTTTAAAAAATCATATATACTAGCTTTTCATTCATGTCATTTAAAGAATGTGCTTTAAATCTCAGTCAAATTAACAGCGACAAGAGCTATAAATCCAACCTGATTTACTGACAATATTTTTTCTAAGCATGCAATATAAATTCACAACTATGACAATTAACTCTGAAAGTCTGAGAAATTCTGAAAAGCCTTTTAAAAGCTTTTTCCCAGGAGGCCCTGGGGAAACAACCCCGCACAAGAGAGGAGCCTGGCAGCAAGGCTGTTTTGATAACCTTCAGTGAAAGGGACCTGAGAATATTAACCATTACTGGAGGCTCTGGAGGAAAAAAATGCTGTAGCCCTCTCAGCTGCTTTCCCAGCTCGGATGGAGCTGTGAAGATGTGGCATCTGGGATGGGGATGGGAATATCTCTAAGTTACTGTAACACCAGGAAAAATTACTTTTAAAAACAAACATTTGTTTAGAGGAGTTTGGGAGCTTGAGAGTTCGATGCTGAAAAGTTCAGGTACCAGGTGGGTTTGGTCCCAGCAGGGTTGGGTGCTCCAGTGCATGTTCTGCACTGCTGCTGTCAGCAGCAAAATTCCAAACACTCTTTTCCGCTGCTCTGGATGTGGACAGATGTGATAAATAAGGACAAAAAATAAGAAAAAGAAGATCCTCTGAGCCTCCAAGCTGGCACAAAGCACAGATAAACACCTGGGGATGCTGCCAGGAGTTTTGCAAGGCCCCATTTCTTGGGTGCCAGAGCTGTCCCTGACCTGGCAGAGGATGAACTGGGCAACCAGTTTCATTTGGCTCATGGGAGAGCATGGCACAGCCGGCTGTCATAATAACAAATGGTTTGGAAAGAGTCTTTCCTCAAACAAATGAAAAACACTGTGTAAAAAAGCATTGTGCCATTCCCTGAATTAAGTTTCATGCCAGTTAAACTCCATCCCAGTTTCTGTCAAGTGATGTCTGTTTATATGTAACCACCTTGGATAGGCTTTTACATGTGATTTATACATAGTTTGTTCTTTTTTTTTCCCAGGTGAAAAAGGTGCATTGTCTGCACTGCAAGTACATTTCAATTTGGAGTAAAAAAAATAATTGGGGAAAAAAAAAATCAAGTAAGTTTAAAACAAATAAATGCAGAAGTTAAAAGTGAGTAGAGAAAAAAGCAGTTTCTGGATTAGAAATTTCACAATCTCATTTTCAACAGACAATTAGAGGGAAAAGTAATTACAGGGTTTGCATAATCTGACCAAACCCAGAGCCCTGCTAAGCAACAGCCCCAGCGCCCACATTGTCAATGCACCTGGCAGACGTCAGAGCAGGTCAGGGCTTTTTGGGGGTGAAGGGAGATCCACCTTGGACACACAAAGTGCTCTGCACAGGCCCAGGCCTGGAGACTGACCACTACAGCAACATGGACAAAAAAATTAAGTATACTGGATCACCTTTACATATATATATATACATATATATATAATGATTCAAGGATTATGTAAAGATTTAATCTAAAGATTAATTGTGTAAATATTAAATAATTTGAATTATTAAAATAAATAGTACATTTTAAATCATTTAAATTATATTAAATATTTAAAAGTTAAAGTTATTCTAATAATTTAAACACATATATTTAATTTATTATAGATACTCACAGCTGCACAAGGCGAAATGCAATTCTCAGTTTTGAGCAACACCCCAGTATATGAGGTATTTGCCATGCTGGCTGCAGAGATGGCCATCAAAACACAGAGCCAAGGCCATGGACAGCCAGAGGGGGCTCAAGAGGGAACTCCAATAGCTCCCCAAACCAAAGGAGACGGCCAGTGGGCAACCAGTGCAAGTGAGACCCCAAGGTATGGCAGGAACAAGCACAGGCCAGGGTCAGGGATGGCTACAGGGCAGACTTGAGCTGCAGGGTGAGAAGGACAGGCTGAGTGTATGGGTTGTGAGGAGCTCCAGGACATCATCTCCAAAGACCCCTTCTCTTTGCCCATGAAGATGTACAAATGCATCCCACCAACACCAGGCAGGAGGATGGAATGCTCTGGAGTTACCATCCCATGGCAACTGCTGTGCTGCAGGGACTCACCTTCCACCACCCACCAAAATGCCCAGTGAACCTCCCAGATGTGCCATGGGTCCCAGCCTGTGTTCCCGTGTGGCAGTGCCCTGCCCTGGGGCTGCCCTGGGTCACTGGCCAGCAGCAGGCAGGGCTCCAGCTGGCTACCAGGGCACTGCCAGATCTGGTGCAGTGCTTGCAGGACAGCTCGGGCCAGCTGCCGGGGGGACGGGGGAGTTCCCAGTGGCACTCACAGGGACTAAGTGGCCAAATCCTACTGCAAACCACCACCAAGGAGAGAGACTATAAACAAAGAAAAAGAACTTAAGTTCAACCAAATTGGTAGAAAAGCACTTCCACACCTAAAGGTAAAAAACTGATACCAGTTCTCTTTCTATACTGAAGAAAGTGCATCTTGTACCATTGCAAGTCTACCCAGCAGGAGGCACTGGGACACCAGTAAGCCAGTACACGACACACCAGCCCCACTGCACTTAGAAACCTCTGTCAAGGTGCCAAAAGCAGAGCACCCGTCCCCGAAAGCACCGATCTGTGCCCAACACAAAGTCAGTCCTCAGCTGGCAGAGCTGCTGGGGTTAGCTGAATGTTGTTGCCCAAAATCAACTCCACCAAGAAGCTCTTCCTGTCACCACCACTGGGTGCTTGCTGTCCTTAGCAAGGTAATTTTTGTGGCCACTGCACAGCTGTCAGTGCTCGGGCCAGGCAGAGTTGGTCACTTGAAGCAGAGCTCAGTTTTTATTGGAGGTAACCCCAGTGATGGTAACAACCAGGGTCCATCAACTTCACAGCCAACTCCTGCTAATTTCAGCCAGTGTCATTAAACCAAGACAAGGGGCAACAGGCAAGAGAAGGCCAGACAAGAGCAGGGTGACTGGGACACAGGAGTTACACAGGTGAGACCCTCTCAAGGTTTACTCACCCCAACAGCTGTATCCAGGTTTTTTTGTTTTGTTTAAAAACATTGAATAGGAGGCTCACGCTGACGTAGCACAAGGCTAATGAAACACAGTTAACTATAAAAAGGAAATAATCTGATAAACCTGGGGCAGGAAAGTCCTTGGCAGTCACTGCATCTCAGGTTTCACCGGGGCTTTCAGCAGGAGAGTGTTTGGGAAAACATCTGCCGGTTTCCATGGCTGTGCCTGGAGGTGCTGGCCCCAGGTGCAGGGAGACACCTTCTGCAAACAACCCCAGGGATCTCGGGGGGAGCCGTGGGTGCCAGGAGCACCCCAGGATCACCGCCCAGCTGGCAGCTCTGGGGACACAGCACTGCCCCCATGCCTGGGGTCTGCACAGGGCAAGCCAGCACAGCTGTGTAATGCCCCATCCACTGCACCCCGTACATTTATGCCATGGCTTAAACTTCTGCCATTTTGTTTTAAAGGAAAAAAAAAAGGTTTCAGGGAAAAAAATTAACGGTGCTGAGGTTCTGCCCAGATTTTCATGGCTACCTGCACAGCCCATAGGCTATTTGGTCTGCCTGAAGCTGCTGTGTGGTGTAGTTTCAGTCTGAACTTTACTGACTACATATGAAAAGAATCCGATGTTGTTTTTAACATGCACATTTTAATGAAGCAAACATTTCTATTTAATAAGTTATAAGATACAATTTTACAATCCTGCATTTTATTCCAGTTTATTTTGGTTTTACTTTCTAGTTTACAATGTAGTGAGCATTTCACATTAAGGCACAAAAAAAGCACAGTAAAAAAACCCCCAACCTTCCTTTATTTTCCCAATAACTGTGCTGGAGAGTAGTGCATTCACACATAACTACAGAACCGTAAGCATGAACTTCTCCTGAGGGACAGTGACATATCAACAGGTTTCCAACAAATCCTACCTCCTCCAAATTGCAGAGTTAGAGCTCATCAAGAGAGTTTACTAAAGCCCCAGCAGCTAACAGCAATTCAGATATGCACTTGGGAAGTAGTACAGAGTAATCCGGGACAAACAGACAAGTTACAAGGAAGTTTCCACTCCCTAACCCTCAGCAGCAACGCCTGTTGCAGCACGAAGGGGATTTCAGGAAAGATGAGTTTGCTTCAGGCATGTCCTTGGACTGAGATACAATAAAACACCTTGCACCAAAGAGGGGTTTGTTCATTGATACTGCTATTATTGGTATTGCTATTACTGGTAACTTCACAGACCCACCCCTGTGTCCCACTGCAGATGTAGGTCCCATTCTCAGGATGGCTTCTTCGCCCCATCTCAGCCACTGGCCTGGCCTGCAGCCTCCAGGGAAACCACTGGTCATCTTCTCAACACACCATGGTGCTCTGGACTGCAGTGATTCTGGGTCTCAGAGGTGACAGCCATGCCTGTCTCGGCAAGTTCAGGGGCTTCACTTAACCCAACCAACCCAGGGCTTGTTCTTAAATAAAAAAGAGTGTGAGGGGGTTACCTGTAAAGTTACAGAAACATTACCAGCATCCCAAGTTTATTAAAAACCACATTACTAGCATCATGGCCAAAAGCTACCTGTCTATAGAGTTACAAAGCGTTAACATAGAGAGGCTGAAAGTTTACAAGAAGTCATTTTCAGTCTGCTTTTGGTTTGCTATAAAAGAGAAACTTTTTCTAAATGTAAACCATTAGCAAAGCATTTTCAGAAACATTTTAAATTTGAGTGGTAAAGCTACTTATAGTAGCTTTTCATAACGTTAAGCGTTAAAATTGATCAAGTATACAAAGGCACCTATTATAGTACCAGTTTCACCTCATTTCTTTACAGAAAAGAATTTGAACTGGGGACAGCCCAAGTCATATTCCATAACTAAAATGTAAAGTCTCCAGTCAAATAAAATCAGTAGTTAAGATACCCAATTACAAAGACAAATTCCAGTTTTCAATTAACATCTAAAGTCTTTAACATCCGCAAGGGAAATTAGTGTCTAGTCATCCACCTGATTCTCCAAACATTAACAGTGACCCGGACAGTACTACAAAGGTACAATTTGAGGAGATATTAAATAGATTGACATTAGGTTGGTAAGTAGGATAGAAGTGAAATGCTTGTAAAAACAGTTACAGAGTTTATGTCTGACTACTGAAATGTGAGCCGTGTGTATCTAAAAACTGCATTTTGCAACAGGACTGCACCCAGTACAACTCTACATCTGAACTGCGAACGCAGAGAGCGCCTGACACTCAGCAGGGTTATGGAACGGTGACATGGAAGGGACTCCCAGGAATGTGCTCGTCACCCCACTTCACTGCCAGGACATAGTCACCCCTTTCCTTGACGACATAAGTGACATTGTACTGATGGCTGCCCAAATGCTTGATGGACACCTCTTCGCACGGTATTGTAGGTCCGTGGACGCCAACTAACAGCATGTTGGAACCTACAGCAAAACACACCACTGTTAATATTCCTGAGCTTAAGCAAGGCAGCGTGGCTGTACCATAATATGTTGGCTCTGTAACACATGGATTTTGTTATTTTAATTCACAGAGTAGTAGCTGAGCCATACCTCAGATTAATTTGGTATAAGAAGGAATTGTATATTAAAAAGCTTTCAACCTCAGAGGTGAGGGTTTATCTGTGCTTTTTGCCAGACCTGACAGGTTACCACAATCTAACTACAGGTTACCACTATCAAAGTAGAGCACAGGAGACCTCAATGCTGCTTGTGAAAACAAGCTGGCATTGCTTTACAAGTACTTCATCAGAAGTTAATAGCAGAGGCCAGTGGACACAGCTGGCCTGTAATCCACCCACTACAGAGCTCCCAGATGATGATGATGAGCATCAAAATGTTACAGGAACACGGTGCATTACATGCTACAACGCACCACAAGGGTTGCTTAAGTTCAGCAACCTGTTAGTTCTCATGCCATAAGCCTGTGGTTCTTTCAGGTGTACCTGGCTCAGATGAAGCCATTTGGAGAGGAACTGGCATCTTTACAGGCTCTGTATTAGGACTCGGTGAGCACAGTACAGTATTTAGTGTTTTTCTTTAGTACCAGATCATTACCTCAAGCTCTGAATTTTAACTCTGCAAGTTGATTTAGGGAAAAAAATGCCCAGCTAAACCACCCACCCTGAACATCCATCTGGTTCCTGTATCCATACCTGCTTTGCTGCAGTCCACAGAGAAGGAGCTTTTCTGACCCACAAAAGCCTTTGAGAGTCCTGCTCCCCGGGAAACCACTTTGCTGGCATCCGAGGTGGATTTGGGAATGGCGCTATAGCAAGTTTCAGTCGATGACCTTGTCACCGACTCTACCAGGATGGAAGAGGTTTCGTTGGCACTGCCCGGACCAACCAGTCGCTGCCCTGGAAACAGAAAAGGTTTCTCACATTCAGATTCGCCCCATCTGAAAGGCATTCACAAGGAGGTTTCGAAACCCTCCTAATGACTAGCATGCATTCTGCATCCAAAATGCATTTTTGGAGAGGAGCAATTCCCTACTTGGGTTTTTAAGCGGACATCTTCCAGCACGGCTGGCAACAATCCCATCCCAGAGCCCTCAAGTGGCTAAAGGACCACAGGAACTTCAGGATTCATTAAGCAAAGCTGGCTGCTTAAGAAGAGTTAATTGTGCTCCAATCACCAAATGCCAAAAATGACTTGAGTTGGCAGAAAAGCAGGTGCAATTTTGCAATAACACATTTTGAAAGCAGAGTATCCCAGCCTGGGGGAGCGCAGTCCCTGTCACCCTCTCCCAAGAACATCACCACGCCATGGGCACCACAAGAAGGTTCATGTCACTAGCTCAGGGGCAGCAGTAGAGATGAGCTTCAGCCTGTGCTTAAACACAGTGCTGGAGAGAGAACAAGCTTCCTCAACCAGCCTTCCTCACTTCACCTAGAAGCCTCCCAGACGTTACTGACCTTTGCTAGGTGTTATCTGCACCAAAATGAGACCAAGAGAGGCAACACATGCTACAAGTGAGCAGGTTTCAGGCTTTGAGGGTAGGGGGAAATGGGTAAATAAGTCATATTTCCCTGCTACCAATGCAAGACCCTAGCACTAGACTAGGACTTAATATTACCCCATAAAGCTGTTTATGGGCCACCACTGAGTCAAGCTGCCAAGCTCCATGACTACTGCTTTTGTAGCTGCTCCTGAGACCCCTCATCTAGGTTTTGGAGGTGATGGAGAGAAATGTTTTGCTTCTCATGTTTTTGGGCATCTAGACCAGAACACTACATTGTCTCGGAGGGATGTTTTTGCTGAATGACATGACCTGCTTCAGGCACAGAGTAAATACTAATTAGCTTTTTACCTGTAACCTTTGCCTTGAAGGGGCTGCCCACTATATGGTTAGGTCCACCATATTTAACTCCAATTAAATAGTTTCCTGGAGCCATGGGTGTGTACATGACTTTGTAACCTTCTGGAGTTTCCTGGCAGTCCATTTTCACCTTTGATGGCCCTTCAATTGTAACAGAGAGGGTACCTGGACCAGCCTTGGTCGTGTTAATGAAAAACTCCGATTGCAGTCCTAGAAAGATGTAGCACAGTGAGACACACTCTTCCTCACACCCGATGTTACACACACAGCCTCAGGCATTAAATAAGGGGTAATTCGGCGCAAGGTCAGGCTGCCCAGGGCTGCAGGCAGGGAGGGACACCACATCCACCCCAGCAGCCTTGGACGGGCCAGCCCCAAATGAAGCTCTGCACCCCTGGCAGCCTCCCCGGCTTCATCCTGCTCCCTCCTCCAGTTAGGTTATGTGACTGTGTGGGAGAAAGGGTCATAAGAGCCCTTCAGGACTGAAATGGAAGTAATTTGGTATCAAAAAACTGGATTAGAGAGAAAACAGGGCTTTTCTGCTGGGCATCAGAGCCTACACCCACACAGCTCCAGCATGGCTAAGTTTGGGAGAGCTCAGAGCTGTCTCGCTGCCTGGACTGTAAATCAGCAGTGAAGGGCCCACAAGAAAGCAGGAGAGACAAGGGACAGGACATGGTCTGGAGGAGATGGGTGTTTGAACTGCTCAGCAACAGCACTCCAAGCAGTTTGTGGAAACAAAAGCTTGTTTAATTACAGCATCTGGTTAACACAGCTGAATTATTGCTGCTAATACTAAGCCAATGACACAATGCCAGCAACACAAGAAAAAATTAAATAAGGCTTTCAGCCCCCAAATAATTTACTGTCAGAATCTGGCCTCAAATATTTATGATCTTTGGGCTGTTGCATGAGACACTGTTGAGAAGGAATAAAGTGCTCGGGCTCACTCAAAACCAGGACAGCCATGGGAAAGTTTACTGCTGCTGCGATGAAAGCATGAAGACGTGGGAATAAACTTGGGAGAAGTTTCTAGCCTCCCCACAAAAGAGGCTGCTCTGTCGCAATGCTGGAAGAGCCCAGCGCCCACAGAGGATTGTGCCATCTTCCAGCGCTCCAGCAGCCCATCCCCCTGGCACCGCCCGCCCAGGAGGTCAGGCATCAGCCCGCAATGCCCTGCTCAACTGGAGAGAAGTTAATTCTCAAAGCCAGCAAGCTTCACAGCTTCTCGCTAAGAGTTCTTGCTCCAGCGGCACTGCTTTTTCCTGTGCCTCAAATGAAGGCTCGCATTGTTGGAGGCTGCAGACGCTCAGCCCTCCCGGGGGGATGGTTCAGGTGCTCAGCCACTGAAACCCCTACACTGGGTCATTGTTCCGAAACGCTGCTCAGCAGCTCCCAGGGCACCGCGCTTTTGGCAGTGGCCAGGATTCAACAACAGGGCACAGAGCAGCTTTGCTGAAATTAAGCAGTCTATTTAGATTAAAAACAACCCCAAGCACCTTTATAGATGAAGAACTATTCCCCTGTCCCTGATGCATCACTGGCTGGTATTAATGAGTGCTTTTGTTTCCACTTATTAAAGCAGCTCAAGCTATATCTTTATTTTATAGAGTGTATCTGCATGTTTCCAAAACCAACTGCCTGGTTCCTCCAGAACAGCAGAGGCTTTGACTGAATAACTGCAGTATTTTTTTTTCCACAGTGAGAAAAAAGGTATGAAATAGAACCCACAAGAGACAGCAGTGGATAGGATAAGATGAACCAGCTATTCCCTTACACAACAAAAGGAAAGAAAAATAATCAGTTATACTCTGCTATTTACCTGTGTGTGTGGCCTGAGCAAGAACACAGTTAAATAAATCAAAGTGCATATCCTGGAATGTTTTCATACTTTCTTAACTAAGGCCACAAATCACAGAAATGAAAAAACAAACCCTAAACCCTACATTCTTGAGCTGAGAACTATCAGATGAGGCATCGACAGCAGACAACGAGGTGTCAGATTTCCAAGAAGAGACTGTTCACACTGCATCTGGAGCATGCATAGCACACTACCAACAGAACAACCCACCTTCTCCCTAGGGTTTACACATCCTACTGCATTTCACTTGAGATTTCTTAGAGGTGCAAGCACCAAAGGGAAGGTAACAGGGTACACCCTCCTACTCATTTAATTAACACAAGTTAAACAAGATTCCTTCATCTAGACAGCCAACTCAGACATCATGTTCATGTGTGGAAGGGAGCCAGAGCATCTCTGGAGCTCGAGGGACCACCGACACGGAGCTAAGCTAACCAGCAGAGCTGTAGCCCAGCTGCTAACCAGCAGTTCAGTGAATGCGTGTTGCAGTTGCTGATTTACAGAAGTTTTAAGTTTGTTAAGGCTCAGTATAGGCTGCAGACTTGTGAGTGATGGTTATAAGACATGAGGAGCATGCTAGAAAGCAAAATTAGCCTGCACTCAGGTCAGCAGAAAATGTGGGTTAGTTCAGCTGCCTTAGCAGGTGAAGTCATGTAAAAGTATGCCTAGAAATAGGTTCTGTGTGTCTCAGAGCCCAAGAGCAAGCAGGGCTGTAGGAGAAGGGTTACCCGTGGTGCCACTCTCCAGGCCGGATCCGTACGCCGTGACGAGGGCGGGGTTGCCCGCCTGGCCGGGCTCGCCCACGCGCACCTTGAAAGGGCTGCCCACCACATGGCTCCCGTTGAACTTCACATCGATGGAGTGGATGCCGTTCTCGTGGGGGATGAACCGAACGGCGTATTTATCTGCAAGGGAGAAGGGGCTCTTCTGACAAATCAGAGGCAACAATCCAACCATAAACTACCAATTAAACCCAATGCAGGGCTGATTATCAACCCAAGCTTCTGAAAGGCTTTGATGTATTTTGGTCCCAGCTTAAGTGAACTCAGCTACATGAGCTGCTAAACTTGTATTTAAGCAGGAAAATGCTGTATTTACCACAGAAGGTTTTACATCTTAAGTTTTCACCTTGTACACCAGGACTTGATCTCAGCTGTCATCCAGTCTACAGGGTGAATTTTAGGATTATTTGCCTCACTTGTGCACTAAACATGACAACTGAATCACAGCCCAATCTGTCGGCAGCTGAGGGAGCAGTGAAGAGAAGAAAAGCAGCTGGTCAGAGCAAGCCAAATCTTACCAGCGAGCTGAGTGTGCTGCTCTGGCACCACACCTTTATCTAATGAAGTCATTTAGCAATTTGCTGATATTTCACATTTTTGATTGCGTGTTAACTCAGAGGCGGGACTGATCTCCCCCAGCTGGACAGCTGCTGTCTGTTCATAGTACAGACCATAACTCATACAGACTTCAAGTGAAAAAGAAAAGCTCATTGCTGAAACAGGTGTTGAACTTTCTGTAGTGTTTGCTTATAGACAGCTTCTTTGACATTTCATGTGAAGGAGTGAGTGCGAGTTAAAAATAAACTATTAGTCAAAGATCGAAGGACAGCTTTGAAAAATAAACTTCTTCGCTGGTTAAATTCAACAACCACATCGTATTTCACCTATTACTAATGTCACTGTACCTTCACTGGCAAGCCAAGACTTAAATATTTCTATCTTACACAAGCTGGGGCTCACTCAGTTCATGGAAAAGCATGGACATAACCCTGATTGAACAACTCTTGACACCAAAAAGTAATTTTCCAAGCAACGTGCTCATCCCTAGGACATACACACAGTAAGCCAAAGGAACTGAATTCCCTATGGGGCAGCAAGTGCTTTGGAGGTCATGCAATTGTGTTCATCATCATCAAGCTGTGCTCACCTGGTTCCAGCTCAGACACATGGCACTCTTCAACAGCTCCGGAGGGGCTGTGGACTTTAGCATCGATCTTGCCCTTTGCCCCGTTCAGCCTTATAGCAAAGGATGCTGGCTGATTAACTTTTAATCCAGACTCCTGAGAATGCAACAGTCAGATTATCAAATTTAAACTCTCATTTCAGACAGCACAAGATTTGTAGCAGGGAAATAACCACTTCAGCAAGAGGGTTTTTTAGATTTTAACAAAAGGCCTAAAGTTGTGACTTGCATTAACTCTCAAATCAGAAGCTCTCTCCCTCTTGTGGGGTGGTTGATTCAGAAGTCACCCACGTTGGCTAGGCTGACTTTTCCCATGGTAACAGACTATTTTTGGAAGTCAGACTTTGTGCCACATCAAAGAGAGGCAGGTTTACAATACTAGTCACCCGTTATCACTGAGGTCAGCCCTCGGTATTCAAGCTCTTGATTTAATGGATGCTCAAGCTATAGCTCCATTTTCAGCCCATTCATTCATTCCAGATTCATTCAGGGAAAAGCCTCTGATAATCCAGTTGTCTGAAAGAGTAATATGCATGTTTATATTTGCCACAAGAGGCTGCATTTAGAACGCCACCACAAGATGTCTTAAACATGAGAAAGTAATTTAAAACACGAAACCAGATGTTGTGGTGCTGTCAGGCCATTGGTGGAAGGCGAGGCAGCTCCACATCTGAGCCACAGTGGTCCTCGACCAGCACAGCCCATGCAGCTATCCAGCAGTAATATCTCATGTTTAACATACTTTACCTCATTTTGTTTTCAACTAAATCCTGAAGAGGGAAATAAATGCAACTGAGTAGAACTGAGGTACAATGTATAAACAAGTCCCTGATGTGGGTTTAGTGGAGGCTGATGCTGCACAATGCACTCTGTTACCGAATACTCAGCTTTATCTGCCTCTCCAGGACTTAATTGAAGTGAGAATTCCTGTCAAAGAGTCTTTAAATGAAACACAAGGCAAACATCAATACCACAGTGACTAATTAACGCCCTTGTAACTCCTGGTTAGAAGAGATACTATCGGATCAGGCTGTCATGGTTCATTTACACAGCCAAGGTGGAGAATTCCTGCAGCCCAGGCAAACTCCTGGGGATCACAGCTGGGATATGGCCAAAAAAAAGCCTCAACTGAAGTACTAATCACCACTCAAGGAGGACTGAGGTACAGTATATTTAGACACAGATTCTCAGTCTCACATCCAAGCTTCTGGCTTTGGAGATTTCAGTCAGGCCTTTAATGTTACTTGTATTTTAATGCCTGTAACCACACACATACACAAATTATATGGTGAGGTTTCCAGATGAGCCCAGACCAGCTACAAAGCTGTGATTCACTCTGAGATTCACTACTGTTCATGAATCATCTGAGCTGTGACTCTGTGGTTTTGTGACATCAGCCAGAGCAAATCTGCACCCTGACCTCATGGTGGGGCCACCTCTGCCCGGCCAGGCTGCAGTGATGTCCCAGCCATGCAGCCCTGCACTACCTCACCCATGGAAATGCAGCTCTTCGTCCACGTGCCAAACGAGGAACTTGGTACCAGCATGATCACTGGTGGTTCACCTGAGTTTCAGTTCTCCTTGGCCTTCCCCTGGCTAATGGCATGGGAAACATGTCTTAGCTCCTCCAGTGCTATTTCTGGAGCCTCTCATTTCTATTTCCCAAGTGTTATCACTTGTAACACACTCAGTTGAGCCTTCTGCCTTTGAACTCTGGCTAGCCAGAGTTACCCAGGGGCCAGCTGCCAAAAATCTCTGGCTGCAAGCTGAGCTTGAAAACAAGCATCAACCAAGGCAAGGCTATTACTAAGAAGAAAGGACAACCATTTTGGTTTTGGAGAACAAGGACAAAATCAGTCTCTGTGGTAAGTTGTAGAGATGTTTCCTTATGTCTCACCTGAAGACTAGTGACAGTGAGCCTGCGAGCATCATCGGAGGGGGCGATGACAGGAACCAGGTAGGGGCTTTCAGGAATGTGCTCATCATTGAACTTTATCGACACCTCATAGTTGCCTGCAGAGAGAAGAGAAGCAGTGAGTGTCCTTAGTTTCTTTGAAAGTCACATTCAGTCTTGTTTCCACATGATTTGGTCTCAGTACATACCTGGCTCTTGAACTATATATGATGCACCACAAGATCCATCTTTATGGTCATCAAAGGTGATTTCTGCTTTACTTGGGCCTTCTACAGCAATAGACAGTCCTCCAGCTCCAGCTTCCCGTGTCCATATGCTGAACTCAGCTGTTGAAGCACATGAGAGCACACACAAGATTAAGTTTGCTGCTGCTGCTGGGTTGCAGCTCAGCTTCCTCCTAACAGACTGTAAAGTTCCACACTTGAGTGTATTTGAAGAATGGTAACTCATCCCATCATCCTGGGAGATACTGCTTAGCAGTTTCTCCAGGAGGCTGCTGTTAGCCAAAACACTGCACTGCAGACCTGCACACAGCAGATCCTGGAGCCCAGTGAGGGCAGAGGACTCACCTGGAACACCCGTCTCTCCACGCTCCAGCCCTGGGCCTCCAGCTCTCACTTTATGGGCTCCTCCCTCGCCCAGTGGCCCCACGGTGAACTGGAAGGGGCTGCCTGGCACCGGCTGCCCTTTGTATTTGACATCCACAGTGTGGACCCCCATTTCTTGTGGCACAAAGCGGACACAGTAGGTGTTTTTGTCACACTCTACAATTTCGGCATCGAAGTTTCTCCCAGAGGGACTAGTTACCTGGGCTGTCATATCAGCACAATCAATTTCTAGAAAGAAGAGAATAAAAAAACACAGATTAGAAAGTGACAAAGGGTTTTGGAAGCAGGACCTGAGCTCAAGTGATTACCCAGGACAAATGACAGAAGAGGCTTCATGTGTGCTTCTGAGCAGCAAACCCGGCCAGCTGCAGCTTCCCAGGTGCTACAGAGGCAGATGAAGTGGCTGGATAAGTGCAACCAGCTAAGCCTGGCCTACATGATTCACAGTTTCCAGACAGCAGTACAAACATTTAACAGCCAACAGGATGATCTTAAAACCCTAGAGCTGGGGTGAGCTGTGCAGCCCATTCTCCAGCCTGCTGTACACAGAATAAATTAAATTAAGGCCTCACCAGTATTTATTTCTCCATGCGTTGATCATGGTTATGCTTATTTTTAACCGTTTGAAAAGACACACTACCAGTGTTTCTTCCCTAAGATATATTAGTATGAGGATGTCTTTACAACACTGAAGTTTGTATTTTCCCTGCTTCAGGTACACCCATGCTACACAAGTGCAAGTTGTGGTTTTGGGGATAAGGATGTTGTTGCTTACCTGGGATTTTTAGGTTCAGATCACATATGCTTCCTACTGTTGCAACCGAGGGAGCCCGTCTTGTTCGTGTGATGCTCTCCTTAACTCTTCCTTCACCACTTATCTTCACACTAAATGGGCTGCCTGTAAGTATCACAGCACGTCATTCCTCCTCTGCTCATTACACACTCCATTGAGGGCAGAAATGAAAGCTTCCTCTGACTTGTAGGGGATCATAGGGGAACTTTTACAGCCAACTAACCAAGTCAAATACACCCACGTAACCAGAACAGTTTTGGATGCTTGCTGCTTGGGGAGAACCTCCTTGAATCTTTGGGACTTACAGTCTAAGCTAGATCACACAGCCTATCCACAGTTCCAGAGCACTGCTCAGCCAGCTAAGACTTCTGTTGTATTAACCAAAAATGTGCCCAACACTTCTGCTTACCTGGAATGTGTTCGTCTGCAAATTTAGTGGACACAATGTACACACCAGGTACAGTTGGAAAATAGGACACTTTGCAAGTTCCATCTTCTAGATCTTCAGTTTGGATCTCTACCTTGCTGGGTCCTTCAACTGCCAGTGAGATCCCACCATAACCTACAATATAGATAAGTTAGCCTCAGATTTCCATAACTCTACTCTAAATCTGCCATAAAGTAGTCCAAACCCATAGCAGGCGCTAATTGGTAGCTTTGTATCATAATGGGCACATGGGAGTTGCATGATGCCTTAATGGCATTTCCGTACTCATCAGTCAGATGTTAAGGCACAGCATGGATTCAGCTCCTAAAATTATCTGACCATATCCCTTTTATTTCACTGATACTGAAAAGTTATCTTCCAAGCTAAAAAGTTATCCAAGGCTCCAAATTAAACCAACAGGAAAATAAGTATCTTCTTCATTTTCTTCTTGCTGTACCAAATGATACTAGAGCCAGCACCACCAAATGAAAAAGTTTCATCAGTGCCCCCGTGGCAATCCCTGTTGGTTGTAACAAAGACATGAGCCAGGACCTTACAAAGCATATACGAAGTTAATAGCACTGTCTGTGGTTAATAACTGACAATAATGACTGTGTTTAATGGCAGCTGCTGCTTTGCAGCTTGCGACCTGACGGTCGCATGCTGAGGGAGGCAGTGCTCTCATGTAGAGTCATATATATCTCACAGCATCTCATGGCCCCTTTGTGAGGGAACTAACCTGCATCTCTTGTGTCTACAATGAAGTCACACATTTCAAAGGTTCGTCCTTCTACCAAGCCACGTCCAAAAACTCTTGCCCGTCTGGCATCCCCGATCTCAGACTGGACCACCATGATTGTTACAGGGCTGTTTGGTACATGGCTCCCATTTTTCTTGATGCTAACCAGATGTTCTCCCACTTCCCGTGGAATGAATGAGATGCCTACAAAGCAGAGAAATGTGAGAAATTTATTCAGTTTTCACTCATGTTATACTTGATTTAAATGCCTTAATCACACCAAGAAATGAAATACTGCAAGAGCAATCTCTTTACTCATGTTGAAATGTTGCTGTCAAGTGGACCACAAAGCCATTCATATATGCTGACAAAACTCACTTCAATCGCAACCTGGCACGTCACATGCAAGCTAAGAAAAGAGGTCATTCTTCATACTTTTCTGTCTTTGGACAACTGTAGCAAACACTATCAACTACTTGGTTGGACAACACTCTTCTGGAAAGGAGCACAGAAGTCAGTCATTTTACACAGCAAAGCAAATTGGAGTAAAGGCTACCACAGTAATCTTTCAGAGCTTACCAATGTGGTTATTGGGCAGCCTCTTCAGAAGACAAGGCTCATCACGACCAGATGGGGCTTTAATGCTGGCTGTTAGGAGACTGAGATCAGTCTCATTGATGTCCAACATGAAGTCAGCAGCAGAACCAAGCTTAACCTGAGACCGTCTTCTGTTATCATCTGAATACATAAAGAGAAACGAGTCACAAAACATTACAAGGTTAAGTGCAAAAGAAGTCAGAGGACTTCAAATTCCTGCCACAAAGCAGGTTCCCCATGCTATCAGAGGTTAATTTCTAATATGAAGTGCTTCCAGAAGTTTAAACTTTATACCTGTGATCTTGGCTGTGAATGGACTGCCTGGAATGTGTTTGTCATTGTATTTGACCAGGATGCTGTAGTTCCCAGGTAGAGTAGGCAGGTACGTGACTGTGCAAGTCCCATCTTTGTTATCAATGCAGCTGATCTCTGCTTTTGAAGGTCCTTCAATAGCCAAGTCCAGCCCACCTAGGAAAAAAGTAGAGTGGCACTTCCGTACATCTTTGTGAACACCAGGTCCAAAGACTTGGTCCAAAGAGAAATATCCAGTACCTGATACAGAAAACTGAGATCAAATGCGTGTTTTCAAAGGACAGCAGCAAAAGTAGCTCAGGCCAATCCACTAAGGCCACAGCTCTATTCAGTCTTTAGATTTACCTAACACTGATTCCACACCCAGTCATCATCCACTAGATTTAAGCTGCTTTCAGGTTTTTTTAAATTAAGCAAACAATTTTCACCCTGTACCACAGGGTACATCTACTGCTCTCAGGAAGGGGTAATAAACCAGTTTTTACTGCAAGTTACAGCCTGATATTTGCTTAAGTCATTCATGTCACATCAGAGATTCAGAGTTGGACAGATGAATCCAAATTAAAGCCAATGTGCATTACACTACCAAGAAGTTCCTAGCTTAGGGTAAGATGGGTTTAAAGAACTGACTTACCCTCTCCTGCATCTTCTGTGACAATGGTGAAAGTCGCTGGTTTATTGGCAACCCCATAAATGAGGCCAGGTCCATAAGCAGACACACTGCCGCTGTTGGGGTAATTGACATAGAACTGCAGAGGGCTCTCTAAAGGGAAAAAAACCAAAAAGAAGTACTTTTAAGGATGGGTGGTCTGGACTAAAAGAACTGATGCCCATGTTCTTGAATGCCCTTCTCATTACGTAGTATCTGAAAAACCTTATTGTGACTGTAATGCACTTAAAAACCAAATAAGCCTCCATTTCCATCCTCAAAAGACACTTCTCTACAATTTGTGTCACATTCAGTCCTGGAAGAGTAAGCGTTACCCTAGTTACCAGAGATAAGCTTAAATGATGTTGTAAAAGTTCTTGTTCATTGCAAGTTTATTTTTAGCACATTAAATCAGAACATGACTCAGAGGCAGGCTTTCAATTCAGCCCCTGATTCCGAATTTTGGTAGCTCAGAATTAGGAATTAGCACAGCACATTGTCTGACTCAATGAACCTGAACTAGCAAATTTGAAGGGTATCCAAAAATGTATTTGCCAGCCTCAGATTAGCTAAGCTGGTGCACAAGAACAAAAAGTACAGTCACCAACAGCCAATAATGGTTTCAAAAAAAGGCACGGATAGCTCTTCAGTCTAAAGTTAGATTTTGCAGCTGAGACAGTAAAAAGCTTGGTTCACAACCTTCAAGAAAGAAACATTATGGCACATCATCTTTCTATCCCACCACAGGGTAATGGTCTTAGTGATCAATACATCAGACAGGTCAGCACCTATGGAGGTGCTAATATCCATAAAGTGCTGAAGAGACTGAAGCAGCACCATGCATCACATCACTGAACTCCCTACTTCAGCCTAAGTTATCCTGCGTTTCTGTACCAGCGGAACCAGCAGTCCCTCTCAGGCAGTGCTGAAGGTATTTTGTCTCATGTTTACACATCCTTCTACAGGTCTGCCCCTTTCTGCCCAGCCCCCCACAGCCAGCATGCCCTGAGACCCGCAGGGCAGCCACAGCCTCCAGGCGAGGCAGCCTGCTTCCGCTGGGGAGCTGGTGAAGCAAGGACAAAAGAAGAGAATGGAATGAAAGGCAGTGGTTTCTGTTTGTTAAGAAGCAGCCAGGAAGAAAGAAAGATTACAGCATAATGTGCATGTGTGTTTTATTTTATTGCAATCAGATGGAAAGAGTAACTATAGTATTTTAGCCAATCAGTTCTCCCCAGAGTTTTGAGATTTTTTTGCCAATGCAGCTTTAAGGATAAACACACACTGTAACCAGTAGTTTTGTTGAGCACCATGGCAGTAAACTTCAACCTGAAAAACTGGTAGTTAGAAAATTGTATGTTTCTTCATCATAATAAAATGCCACAGAAGCTAGTTTCCCAAAATCAAAATCCATTTTAAGCCTGGATGGTACTATTAAACCACAATGGCCGCTCATATGTGCCAGCATGTACTACTCCTTTGCTTTAGTTCTCTCTGGACTGCTTGCAGAGAAAGGGCTGCTGAATGGTACAATATCCTGGGCAGATCTTTTCACAGCATGTACAACTCAGCTACAGAACCTCATCAGGGAGCAGATACATCAACAAGACTCTGCACTTGGACTTGCTTCGCCTGCTTTGTCAGACTTACCTGGGATGTGATTTCCCATGTATTTTATGTGCATTTCATGCAGCCCAACCTCAGTAGGAGCATATTTCACTGTTACTGTGCCATCTTTGTTATCCACGATATCTGGTGTATCCGTCTTTCCAGAGGGCATGTGTACTTCACCTACAAAAGGCCACCATGGGAGTTACAGAAGGAGAAGCTGCCTGCTTCCCCTCTCCCACCCACAGAGAATTGTCTAGCCATTTTAAACAAGTGTTTTAAATTGTTAAATTCCTTACCCACAGGCACAAATAGGAGACTAATGGGAACACTAACCAGACATGTTTTCTACTTAAGCTACATGAATACAAGGCAGTGGTAGACATCTGGCAAACAGTCCTGTGACCTTACAAACCCTACAGGCAGGGCTGTTTGCTGCAGCCATGGAGCTTTCCACAGCAAGCTGCAGAAAAAGCACTGATCTACCTCATGGCAAGATGCTCCATCTTCTGCTGCACTTCTGAAAAGTAAAGATTGACTGTTCCTTCAAGCGTAAAGATTGACTGTTCCTTCAAGCTGGGACAGGCCAGGGCTTGAGGTGGGATTGCTGAGCTAGGTGGCAAAGGGGACATAGGCTTTGTGTGCAGGAGCTTAGCGCAACCAGGGTGCTACTGGAGCAATGCTCTCAGCTGCCAGACCTGTAGAAGAGGGGTCACCTGCTTTGGAGAAGGTATGTAACAGGAATGCAGAATTAACTGCTTTACAGCATCTGCACAAAAGAAATAATGGAGCTTATCAAAGATGCACGTAGCTGCTCCAGAAGGGAAAAAGCATCAACAGGCCCTACAGTGCAGTAGCTCACAGCCTAGCACTAAGGGCCACAGCAGCACCAAAATCCCCTCATTTAACTCAAACCACTGAAGGGGCGTATCCTACTCATCCTCAGCAGGTGCCACTCGATGTGAAATTAAAGAACTAAGCTGCTGGCAGGATACAAACATCCCCCACATTCTGTGGTCTAGACCACCCAGTCTGTTAGCTGCAAATGGATAAACACACTAACAAAAAGCATAAACCTCCCTGAGAGGCACTCCAGGTACCTGTTATTTCGCCTTTCCTTACAGCAAAGGGGATAACCATATCAAAGGGCCTGAACCCCATGCCGTTCATGTCTCCAACTGGGACATAAGCTTCTTCTGTAACCTAAAGCAAGCAAAAAGATGGGTCACTTCAAAAAGGATGGTAGAGCCAAATGAATGCTGAGCAACTCCACTGCAAGCACAAGCAGAAGAGAGTGTGCGGTGATTATTGCAGCCAGCCAAGGACTGGGCTCAACCAGAGCAGTGTCCGGCCAAGCTCTCCTTCACAACACCACACCGCAGAGCAGAGCAAATCAAACACGGCGCGGATGGAAGACATGCTGGAAAAAAGCTAGAGATAAAAATGGAACACAAAGGGATGGAAGACAATGTAGCACACACAAGACCCAAAGTGGCTCCATCTGAAAGGATTTAGTTGCTTAAGGCCTGGAAGAGAAAGTGATTTTTAGATGGGGCAGAATGATTGCAACACAAAATGGACAAAAGAAACAAGTTTCACAATGCAACTCTGAACTCAAGACACTGTGATTTTACTGGGAAAACAAAGCAGTGCACTCAGGGTGCTTTTGCCAACAGTAGACATTTCAGAAGTGGAAGCTGTGGGTGCAATGATCCTCTTCATGTTTACATGAGTTTATTTGGAGACTCCCTTCAAGCAGCAAAGAAAAAACAAGGTCTGGATCCCAAGAACAATTGATGAAACAGAAAGAATGAACACAACGACCAGAGCGATCAAGCAGTCCCAAGAAGCAGGCTGTCATCTGAAATGGAACACAGATGGGGAAAAAACAGCTGAAAAATGTAAAAATTGTGTACCCAAGGGCGGAATCCGGGCGGGGAAGCGCCCACTGGCTCCTGCGACCGTGCGGCGACATCATCTGCATCTACAGCCTGGGCAGGGGTAGAGGCAGGTTAGTTGTTACTAGATGTTATTCTGGCATGGAGGCATTCCCACCTTTCACAGTTCAGAACACACAGCTCCTTCTAGTTCAACACCTCCTCCCACCGTGTAGCCCTCCCAGTCCTCTCACCACAGCAAAGACCTGGATCCAGTCAGGGAAGCTGGGAAACTGCCCTTATCCACAGGTGCTGGGGGAAGCCACCAGTGGCACAGCAAAGGGACAAAGCCAGTATGTGCCGTTGTTGGATGCTTGGGAGGGAAGCGGAAAGCTGTGCCTGAACACTGGTGTAATTGAATATCAGAGTTGCTTTCTTATGGGACTGATGCAGTGAGGGAAGGGAGAGGTTTAAACCGAAGATGAGAGTCCCCGAGCGCTGCACAGCATGACGTGCCAGCGGGGAGGCAGGGGAGCCGGCTGTCATGGGAAGGCTGCTCCAGCTCATGCACTTGGGTGAATGACCCAGCCCACATCCAGCCATAGCAGCAAAGCCATTCTTCTGATTCATAGCTGGGACTGCGTCGTCAAGACACCGAATGTGTTTTCCCCTGGCGTAGCCGCTCTTCTCACCAGGCGTGCCAAGAGGATGACTTGTAAATTCCCATCTCTCCCATTAACCCGACAAAAGCGGCTGGGACTGACACCCACACAGGCAGCTCCCCCAGGCTCAGCCATCCCAGCCCCTCTTGCCCATTTACACCACTGCAAACCATCCTAAAGAAATAACCCATTGGAAACTTCTGCATGGATGGACTCCACTAAGAAAACCAATGCAAAACAGAAAGGCTGCTGTTTCAGTGCTCTCTGTCCCCAGCTGAGACACCCAAGTCAAACACATACTGTATCAGGCAGCTGGGAAGTGGGAATTTTGGCTGGCCAGGACTGGGCTTCCTGACCTTGAGAGGCATTTCCTGTGGTGAACCTTGAGCAGTGACCAAGGGAGTAGTTTCTCTCAAGGAAACCTTCAGACATCCATAGCAATCTGCCAGGATGACAGGTAGGAAGAGCCAGAATTGCTGGCCCAAAGGACTTGCCCATGAGCTCCATCCGGACTCAGCACAAGTACAGTCCTGCGATTTCATGGACTGAGATGCACCAGAGGTTGCTTTGGCTGAGATTACAAGACCAGGAATTGTTTTGCCAACATAGAGAGATGTTCTTCATAAGAAGGGCTTCTGTGAGCCCTGAGAGTTCTGTGAGTCTTCTTCTCAGGGGGCTGGGGTATTGTTTGTTAACTATGGAGTACTGCACATTGGAAAGAAGATAATTAGAAGTAGGGGGAATTTGACTATAACAGTTTAACTAGCACTTACAAGTAATTTTTAAGTGTGAGCTAACAGTCTGCTTCCCTGGGATCTGTCAGCAGACCGTTCCTTATTTTGGGGTCAACTTAATAAAAAGTGAGAGACACAGATGGCAGAGCACTGTATCTGACAATGGCTAACGTAATTAGTTGTAGGAGCTGATTACAACCACGCTTACATCATTTAGAAAAAGAACTACATGGTCAGGAAATGAAAAACAAATTTCTTCAGAAAAGCCAAGTCTTCATCCTCTGATGGCTTCTATCCCACTTCACTTAACCGTATGGCCTGCTCAAAATAAGCTCTGCAAAGAACAAGGATTCATTAGCTCCTGCTAGCCTAATAAATATCTGAACAAACATTTACACACAGAGTTAACCTATCGCTAAATAAAACATGGCAGCAGGAATCTGAGTGGGAGGTACTTCTGGAGCAGAACTGGCTTACCATGACGGTGAAAGGACTGTTGGGAATGTCCACCCCACCAAAGCGGACATAAATCACATAGGTTCCTGGTTTGGCAGCGGTGTAGAAGATATCGTAAGTCCCGTCCTCATTTTCAACAACATCTGCTTCAGCTTCTGTCCCATCTGGCGTGAGGACGGTGCACGTCACTTTTCCCTTCCCTGCTGATTTGGCGTCTACCACAAAACCAACCTCCTCACCAGTCTTCACAGTGGGTGCAATTCCAGGACCTACAAGGTAATTTTTATTACAGAAAGTGTTCAGAGCACAGTTTTCCCAGGCAGGCCGCCTGCGAGGCGCCTGGGGAGCATGGCACCAAGACATTGGTCCTGGGGAGCCACAGATGTGGTTTTGGGAACAGATGTACAGCAAGGGACACTTGTAAAATTGGTCAGCACAGCGGTATGCAAGAGCTGGCTAACCAGCTCTCCTTCTCCTCTGCAATCACAGAGGCTGGATGGGAACAGAGAGGAAAACAGCTATGTTTGAAGAAAGCAATGCCTTAACCCATACTCTTATCATCCTACTCCTTTCATGCAGAGCCAAAGGCACTTTCTTCTGCCCAGCCAGAAACTTGGCTGCACTGCTTTAACATAAACCTCCCTGTGTAAGCAGCTATAAAAGGACACAGTAGCAGCCATGGCCACATTTCCTCCACCATTATCCACAAACAATTTTCCACTGTTCTGCCACACATCCCAAAAAAAGAACATCATGCAACAATGCTGAAATTGTAGCAATCAGATCTAGCTTGAAGAACACTGTGTTTAAATGAGAACTATTATGTCTTATTTGCAATAGTACATATTGAATACTCCTGCTTCTGACCCGCACTTGTTACCAGGTAAATGGCTCATTTTCAAGTGGCAACGAACCTGCTGGTTTAATACCTTGGCAGTATTCCAGCACTTACTCCTAAGGTGATTGTATTTCAGCTTTACAGCACTGAATCAGAAGCACTTCTTGGAAAAGGGAAATTTTGGCTGGCATCTGGCAGTAATCTCCATCTCAGTTACTTTGAATAGTAAGTGACTTGAGTTACTTGGGAGAGTATCAGATTTACCCATTAAGGCATCTTTTAAACAAATTTTGAGGCAAAGGGGATACCTCTTCTTTTCTTCCATTGTGTCAGGAATGTATTTCTGTTTAAAACAACTTGAAAGCAGCCAGCTCCTGGACAGGCTTCAGGTGCACTCTAATTGCACAATGTCCAGGTCCAGCACAATGCCCACACACTCTCACAGGTCTACAACAAAAAATTAGGTTTCCCTGTTCAATTTGGCCTTGCCTACTTTATTTATTTATTCTACAATCAAGGAACTTAATGTTCAGTGGCATTCTTGTAACTAGTTCCTGTCACTTCTGCTCCCTGCCACAGCCTTCTGGGAGGTGAGAGCATGCCACGGTGACCAGCCCAAAGTCATGTGATGAACACCCATCCTTAGAACCAGTAAGGGACAAAGCTGTGTGCTCCTACAGCAACCAATTTGGAGTCTCTCCCCTACACCAAGGCAATGACTTTTTGAATCATAGTAATATCTTATCTTTAGGTTCTCTCCTTCCCAAAAGCCTGTTCAGACCCAGGCCAACCTTGACCAGACAGAAAAGCAGCAGAAACCTCCACTAATAAGACCCAGCCCGAACAAGCTTTGCTAATATAGAAGCACATGGCCAGCTATATACATCCTCAGAATTAATTCTGTCCTAGCTTGGAATGAAAAGCTTCTTGCAACACTCACTGTGCAAGGAGCATGATGTAGTGGACACACACATACATGTTATTTATTTTTAAATCAGCCTCACGGAAGTTCTCAGCTAGATTTATTGATGCCAAAATAAGCATTGGGCAGTTGCATCTGGCTGTTTGTAACAGCCCAGGCAGTTTGACAGATTTTGCTAGAGGCTGCAAGAGATCCCTGCTCACCCACAGGGTGGACACTTCTTTATGTTTAGGAAAACCCCTTCTGTAAGAGCAGCCAGATTACACAAGTCTCAAGCACGTCTTCTACACCCATCACATCCACTGTACTATGCTCAGAAGGCAGCTTTACACCCAGAACAAACAACAGCAAAGAGAGGAGTCAAACACTCACCCGTGGCCAAACACTTGCTGGCATCCCCAGCTGGAGATGCCCGGATTCGATAGGGAGAGGCCGGGATATCATCTCCACCATACTTAACGCCAATCGTATAGCGGCCTGTTTTGTCAGGGACGTAGGTGACTGTGTAAGTGCCATCCTTGTTGTCATGAATGTCCACTCTCTTGGGTTTGCCCTCTTGGTCCTGAGGAATGCAAACCAGAAGATTTAGGCACTCTGAAGGTTTTGAATTTCCTGAGCTGGGCATCAAATGTGTTCACAGCCATACTTAGGTGGTCTCAAACAGATACAGAACTGTAGATTTTTTAATTTTAAATATAATTTGCTCAAAGACTAGTAAGAAAAGTAGACTATTAGGAGGAAAAAGGTATCAGACCACTATAAATCAATCAGTGCTATCATTAACTACTCTTTGGTTGATATGAGAATGTTTATAAGAGCAGCAAGGCATTTTAATAAAATTTATATTAATTGTAAGAAGTTCAGGCTTCACGGTCATACTGCTGTTGGACCTGCTCCCAGGTCCCTGAGGCACAGATGGGCAGTCAGACTGTGCAGCTCTGTCCTGAGAAAGCATCGGGTAGCCTTGGGCAGCTGCTCCCTGACAGGTCAGAGGGCAGGGGGAAGCATTTCTGGAGTCTGCTGTCAACCCTCCTGCATGAGGCATCCTGCTGCTGGCACACTGCAAAGTCTACAGTTAAAAGCAGATCTATGCAGCCCCTTCAACTACCATTTCTCATCAGCTGCAAAGCACGAAGCATTTTAGAAAGTCTTCCAAGCCTGCTTAGAAGGAATCACATGTTGACTCCATTTTGTATTTTATGACTTAACACTGCCTGGGCTACAGTATAAGCTGCAAAGGACTTGCGATTTTAGGTACAGCACGAAAGAGCTTACTTCTTTCAGGAAGGCTTGTGAAACATTTGACATTCAACAGCTCAGAACAAGAAGCAAACAAATGCTGCCAGGAGGATCACCTATGCACTTCCACCATACCGGACTTGTGAAACTTCATCTTCAAAGCCGCAATCAGGCTGGGAGCTCTGATAAGCATTTTGGATCCTTTAAGAGCACACTTGCATGCCAGAATAATGGCAACTGCTTTGGTGCACCTGAGCAGGCACTGAGACAGGACAGGAGCAAGAATGCAGAAGGGCAAGTACAACCAGCCATGCCATGACCTAGGTATGCCAGAGCTGAGCTATGTGCTTTATGGTCCACTAACCAGACACCTTTTTGCTGAGGCCACAGAGTCCAGGCACCAGAAACTTCAGAAAGAGTAGTAACAAAGACAAATCAAAACATTCCTGCAGTATCTCCTTAAGCAGCTTATGACTTCTGGCAACCTTGAGAGACACGTGAGGTAATTTATCATAATGTGAGTGAGTGGTCGTTATCAGAGTGGTCGTTATCTCATGGCCTTGCTGAAATACACTGCTAGAACACTGTTTCCATTTCAAATGCCAGTATTTTCATAATCTTACAAGCAACTATTTATCTCATTTTGGGCATTTGCAGAGTGTAAGGTTAGGCAAGAGCCAAATAGAGCATAGCTGATGACTTTAAGACAGAAGTTTCACAAAAGCACTCTCAAGAGCTTCACAAATGCAGAGTTCACGACTTTCCTGTACCAGACCTTAGGGTCCAGCCAGCAGCCCAGTATCCAGGACACTGGATATGTGAGGATAAAGCTGTGGACATTTCTGAAAGGAGAGACTCATGCCCACCTAGAAAATATGTTTCCTGTCCTGCTTAGTTTTGTTACTTACCGTGATCTGTACAGCCAGAAGTCCCTGCCCAGCATCCTTAGCATCCACAGCAAACTCCACAGGCAGGCTGGCTAGAATGCCATAGGAACTGAGCCCTGGTCCACTCGCTGTCACTTTACTGGCATCATACGTAGGAAGCACCTTCACCTTGAAGGGACTTAAAGAGAAACCCATTATTTCCCCTCCTCCCAAGTCAATGGCTGCTAGTTGCTGCAGTACATGCTGAGGTACATGTGGATACATTCCTCCTACAGTGTCTGCTGCAGGTGCAGTGGGCTCAAAACGCCACTGAACCCTGAAGCTGTGCAAGAAACTGCACTGGTTAAGCAGAAAGGACCACAGCCAGTCCTTAAATGGTGCTCATGTGCCAGGAGAACACACTTGGATTGTTAAATCTTCAGTTCTCCAAAGTTTCTCTCATCACCTTACCTTCGAGGAATCTCTTCATCAGCGTATTTGACAGAGATCATGTAGGGTCCCTCCTGCATAGGGGTGTACACCACCGTGTGGGTGCCATCTCCATTGTCTACCACATTAACAGGTCCCATAACTCCTAAAAAAGCAACAAATGTTTTTCTTAGCTGTGCTATTAAAATACAGTCATCTGCTGCACAAAGCTACAAGATGCACTGCTCATTTACAGCTGGCAACAAGCTAAATTTCAATGTTGTTTTTTTTTTAACAAAAGCAACAGGCATGGATCAATGATCAGTTTCCCTTATTTTGTATTCAAAGCCATTGACTTGAGATAAGATTTATTATCCACTGCTCCCTGGGCTCCCATCTTCTTGCTGTAAACAAAAGCTAGCATGAAAATACTGGAGAAAGATCTGCCCTTCGGTACAGTCTAGGCCAATTGCTAAAAGTGCATTGAAGATCTTTCAAGACAGAAAATGAGTAATGCTTATAATTGTCTGAACTGTCATTTGCAAGATTACTTATTATTACTGGGATTCACTGCACAGAATTGAGCCCTAAAGCCAGTTGGTGTGTAGCATTCACCAGCTGAGTCTTTCACAATCAGGTGTTTGGAAAGGCAGGCTTGCTGCCTAGGCAGGAACACCCTGCAAGCTGCCAAAGATCTAAGAAAGCAGGATCAATCATTTCAATTTGCATTAAGCTAAATCTACAACAGATTATGTGACATATCAGTTCAGATCAACACACAAAGCAGTCTACAATTACAAGCTGGCTTTAAAACACAGAAAGGATTAGTAGTAAAGCAAGCACAAAAGAAGTGTATACAGTTGCCATGCACAGCCTAGAAGCGACACCGTCGGTTCCCATTCCCTCCTCCAGATGATTCTTGCTGCTGCCAACCGGATATCCAAGAGCCAAAATTGCCAGTAGTTAGTGAGAGTTCAAACCTGTCTCAGTGTCACCCTTTGGACCACCTTTAAAGAAATCCGAAATTGCTTTCAATGGGGAGCGCCATCCCTGGGAATCCGTCTCATCCGCTAGAATTAAAGAAGTGTTACCTGCGGGGCACCTGCACAGCAGGACCTGACACTCCAGTGGGGAGGCAGCTCTCCCCTCCCAGCAAGGTGAGACTGGCAGCCAACAGGTACTCACTGCCAAGATACTCTGCCACTGAGACACGGCTTTCTAGGTTAATGCAAACACCATTAATGCTATCACTCGAGGGCCGTGTTGCTCTCTGGGGACCACTGCACAGTTTCACTATGATTCAGAGACTCCTACAATCCACTGACACAGGTTTCCCAAGTCACTGCTCACATGTTAGCCTTTGGATTTACTTTCTGATGTCTAAAACTTAACACACAATTGTTCACCAGTGATGGTTACTCACATCACTTCTCCCAGCCCCGAAGATTAGGCTAAAGCCATCAGAGACACTGTCCAAAGCAGTACTACCTAGGACACAGCTCTCCTTTCACAGCATGATATATGGGTCAGCTGCCAAGGGGCACATGCCAGATGAATAGGAACAGAGGGAAATGGTCATTCAAATGGCATTGCCACCTTTGCAAGCAGGGCCAGGATCATGTTACCTGCCCAAACACAGATATGGGCACAGTCAGATGGAATACTTTGGTTCTTACCTCTGGGTCCTGTCACCACCACCTCAAGAGGTGCTATTCCTGCCTTGCTGGCGTCTACAGTAAAGGACTGGGGGATTTTGGCTCGAACAGCTGTTCCTAGACCTGGTCCTGCTATCTTCACCTTGCTGGGATCCACAACATCCTTCACAGGGACCTTGAAAGGACTGCCTGGAAGTTGACGTAGCAAGTGTTAAGTACCACAAAGTTAACAGTTACAGAGAACAAAAGGTCTTTTTTTCCTACTTTTCCTTAGGCTTTTTTATTACTATCCCTCTGCTGCAGGCAGGAATGACAACCCCACAGCCTCCACACTATCCCTCTGCTTCTGCAAAAGCCAGAAGTGTCATGATGGTGCTTCTACATTTTCACAGAATTGTTGACAACAATTCTGTCGCGATCCATCTGCTTCTCACACCTCAGGAAAAAAAACAAACATGAAAGAAACCAGAAGGGCGTATGAAGCATCATGGAGGCAATGCATTTCCTTCATTTCTTACCAAGTTCAGTATGTCAACAAAGCGAACGGGATCAACAGGAAACATACAGTGCCAATGCATGCACAGGTACATGTCTGGTTTAGGGAACAGTTACTATGCTTTCTGCAGCAACCAAAGATTGCAGTGTTTAACAAAATCCCCATGACAGGATCACCCATTAGACCCTCTTACTGCAGAACAGGATCTTTAATGTATCCACATACCAAAGGGCTATTTTCATGGCATAAAGTATTACACACCACTTGTGCATAATACTAGTTATTTGTCAAGGGTTAGTGTCCCTTTCCCTGTCCCATTCATCTGTACGCATTTGAGCAAATGCCACTGCCTTTTCTGCCTGAATTTTGAGGAAAAGCAGAAAGTCAAAATCACATCAACATCCCATAGCACAAGGGAGATGCAGCCAACTGAGAACTCCGAGTCCTTAGTTTGACTTCTTCCCTCTTCTGAAAGCCACTGAGCAAGAGCTCTTACCAGGAATATGCTCTCCCCCATACGTGATGTTAACATCGTAATCTCCTGGAACATAAGGAACGTACTCGGCACTGCAGCTCCCATCTTTGTTATCTTTACAGCTAATTTTAGATTCTGAAGGTCCTTCAACAGTTATTCCAAGGCCACCAATTCCTGCCCCTCTGCAAGACAGAAACACACATTGTTCGAATCACCTGCTTCTAACAGCAGCTTTGTAGCCTTCACGTGCTGGCTGCATTTTCATTCTTTTTGGAAATGTGGTACTCTGACTTGTGATGTTCAGCCTTCAGCATGTGCTGGCATTCAAAGCTGTTCAGTGCCACTCACTCACATTTTCCTAGAATTTTCTCCTCAGTAACTATCAATCCCTAATGTCAAATGTTTGCAGAGCAGAGGTAGCAGATGATGAGGTAGCACATAGTCATCAGCTGGATGCAGCTTGGCTTTTTTATAAATATTTGTATGGAGTTTAGCACCCTGCATGGCGCACACCACTACACTCCTCCCCCCCTCAGATATTCTTTCAAGATCAAACAGGCCCTGTCACCTGGTGACAACCGAAAAGGCATTTGGCTGATTTGTGAAAGCTTCTGTGAGTCCAGGTCCTTGTGCCTTCACACGTGATGGATGGCAGCCCTCTGTGACATTCACTCTGAAGGGACTATTCAGCACAGGCACACCATCATACGTCACGCTGACTGTGTGCGGACCTGTTAAGAAGAGGGAAACATCTCCTGAATTCCCTAAACGTGCTCATCACTTAACATCATTCTACAAGATGTTACAGACTTAAACGTCAGTATATGGATAACGGTTTCCTCTTGCATTTCACAAGACTTCACTAGTGTTTTGTAACTGAGATGCCATCTACACGCTGTTCTTCTAAAGCCAAGTTACTGTACAAGTCAGTTCTTCAAGTTCAAATAGAGCTACTTCCTGCAGCATGAGCTCCTCTACTGGCAGACCTCTTGCAAAGATGCCAACAAGTTACTGGCAGACCTCAGGGGTTTGCCAAATGAAAGTGGCAGAAGAGCTGCTTGCTCTTGGTTTTCCCCTTTCAAGTAAAAGAAAACAAGCCCAGCGGTTACCCTTTTCAAACGGCGTGTACTCCACTGAATATGTTCCATCGGCGTTGTCTTGGACGAGACAGTCTGTGGGGGAGCCAGATGGGCTCGTGATCTGTGTCCTGATGTGGTCACCACCAGCCTTTGTCAGAGGTCGAGCATCCACAGTGAACTCAGTTGTAGCTTCTCGGAAGACATCTGCAGGAAATGTTTTGAAGAGTCACTTCAAGAAGTGCATATATTCCCAACAACAAAACATTTGGTGAAGCAGCATGATGAACAACTTATTTGGGAACATGAGACTCCCGCCTGTCCAAGGATCACCATGGAAACATGCAAGGCTTTTACAACTTTCAATGCTCAGAATACTCAGAAAGAACTGCAAGTCCTATAAACTCTGATAACAACAATTATTCTCACCTTTTCCTTCCACTCCTGGCCCAAACACTTTAATTCTGCTTGTGTCCACAGCTGGCTCCACTTTGACCCGGGCTGGGAATTTAGGAACTTGCTCTCCTCCGTATCTCATCTTGATTGTGTACATGCCAGCCGAGAGTGGCACGTAGGTAACGACATAGGTCCCGTCTTTGTTATCATCAATCTGGACCTCGGCTTTGGAACCAGTATCTGACACCATGTCCACCCGCAGGTCGCCAGGACCTGCTTCCGTGCAGTCGACATTCAGCAGCCCTGCCTCGCCTACTTTACCGCGCTCCAGACCTGGGCCCGTGGCAATGACTTTAGAGACATCAAATGGCATTTCTATATCTGCCTTAAAGGGTGAACCAGGAATGTGAACTTCTTCGAAGAGGATGTTTACAAAATACTCTCCAGGCTTCGTAGGCAGGTAGGAGACAGAGCAGGTTCCATCACCGTTGTCTGAACATTCAATTTTAGCTTCACATGGGCCTTCTACTGTCAAACCCAAACCTCCAGTTCCTGCCCCTTTAGTATCTATTGTGAACTGGGCTGGTTTTCCAACGAGGCCACCTCGAAGACCTGGACCATGAGCTTTTACCTAGAAGAGAATATGGAGTTTAGCTAAAGTGCCTTTTCCAGGTTATTGCCAGAAGACTGCCTAGTTAGACTTGCTTGTATGTGGGACTCGATTAACAGGCTCTTAAAAATACACAGAAGGCACTGTCTCCTTGCCACTCATCCCATTTTTACTGTAAAGTTGGTACTTCTCCTCCAAAGAGGTTTCTAGGCAAGGATATTTATAATCTCACCATAGCTGTTTTTATATAGCCATGGGAAATAAAAGGTAGAAATGTTAATATATTTGATGGCTGTACACACGTTTTTCTTGAAATGTATTTCCTTAGAAAAAAGCATCTTAATACATCAGATGCTTATCAGACAGACTTCTATTAAATTAGGAGCAATGCTTAAATTTGCCACACTATGCAGGATGCTTGCCATATTTTTGATTAGTTCCATGTTTTTTTTTCAAATACAGTGTTACTTGAATGAATTCTACAAGTCACAGAGGCTGCAAAAGGAATCACCGAGTGCTCTGAGTAAGGATGTTCTGGGGTATGTTTTGGCCAAGACCAAGCCAAGTCTCATGCAATAGCCCACAATTCAGTTTTCAGGTATCAGTTGCTGTTACAGCCCGATACCACTAACTTACCTTGGAGGGGTCTGGAGGTAATGTGGCCTCCACAGTGTAGGGGCTCCCTGGGATTGGGTTGCCATCATAACTCACATCCACCACATACAGTCCTTCTTCCCGTGGGATGTATTTTGCAGTGCTGCACTCCTTACCCAGAAGTGGTTCCACCAGACATGGCACAGCCTTCCTCAGAGGACTGGAAATATTAACCTCCAGTTTACCCTGCCCACCAGCTCCTTTGGTATCAATTACAAATTCCTGATCCTTCCCTACTTCCACTCCTGAAAAAGATAAAACCCATATTACATTACTTGCTTAACATCAGACAGTGGTCCAAGGAATCTCCCATGCACATATGACTGAGAGAGCAGGTACTGCCAGAATGTTGCCCAGTCTGCATCCCTCTGCAGGCAAAAACCATCCCAAGCCAAACAAAAAAAACCCCAGCCAAAACCAAATACTTTAGTTAATTGACTCTACAAAGATACAGAGGAAAACAAGCCTGTAAAATGTGCTCTGACAGTATCAGAGGCTCATTTCAGGAAAGCAACATATTTCACTGCCTTAAGTTCTTCCAATTTTGGAAAACAAAAAGACTGTATGAATGACACTGTGCACTGTAGCAGTTTGATACATTTAAACAAACAGCCATCTAGCCCTCAGGAAAACAGATTTCATCAGTGAGTGCTCAGCCTAGTAAAGCATCCAGCTCTGTTCACCACAAAGGACCAAACCCCAAACACATGTTTTGACCACATAACTATGTAATCTTTGCAAAAAAGAAAAGAAAATCTCTAAATTAAAATTCAGTCCTTAAGAGGACCACCTAAATAAGAGTGGTCAAGCTATAAAGTTGGAGCTGGTTGATCCCCAACTGTAGCAAGTTTAAAAGGAAATTGTTTTGCCTACTCCTGTTCCAGCAGGACATGTTGGCTATCACCCAGACTCCAAAGACCCTTCAGAGGCTTCCAGCCCACAGGTACTTACTGTTTTCGAGTCCATTGACCTTAACTTTGCTTAGGTCTAGCGGAGCAGCAACGCCCACAGTGAAAGGGCTTTTAGGGATAGGATCACCACCGTAAGTTACCAAAACCTTCATCGGACCCTAGTTGGAGAATTTACAAGTTAGCTCAGTTCCTCACTTCGTACAGACACACCAACACCCAAGCAGTACGTAACCACATCAACTAATCCATTTTATCTGGTCACAGCCAAACTTACCGGTTTATGGACACTAAAGCTCTCACATCACTGCAGCCCTTCAAAGTACTAAATGGTTTTTATTTAATACAGGAAGAGAGAAAAAGACAGTTCTTTCCAACATTTAATTAGACTATATCCAAGCTGCCTGGCAAAGGCTCCAGCTCAGGTTGGCTCCCACAGTCCCGACACTCAGACCCGACAGCTGAATGAATGTCCCACTGCTCCAGGCCAGGTATCCCCTTCCACCACATGGAGAGGCCAGAGCTAAGGCTGCAAAGAGGCTGTATTATTACAGCATCTGAAATACCAGGGGTTTAAGCTCTACAAGTCAGAAAGATTAATGCTCTTGTGTATTTTGGCTGGAATGCTGCACAGCCATGGCAAGCTCCAGCCCATGATGTGTGCTCCTTTTATTCTTTCCTACCGCAGTCCATATTTTAGCTATATTCACTGTTTGCTTACTTTTCATTCTTGGCCGGTTCGGCTCCCAAGTGAAATAATCATGGATGTTTCATGCAAGCTAGTGAATAGCTTCCATGATTATTTTTGGTTGTTTTTAGAAAACACACACACGGGTAGCTGTAGCAACACCACGAGATAGATAAGGCCGAATAAACAGCATTAAACCAAGGCTGCTCTGCGGCTGACGCTGCCCCTCAGGAATTTAACTACCTACTCCATCATTCCCCTGCTCTGAAGAGTCGAGAGTCTCATTCATAAGCTACTGCTTAGGAACCTGAGCAAGACAGGGTCCAGGAAAGACCTATGTGTTCACAGCATGGAGGGACAATGAGGCTACTCTAATTACTGAGCAGTCTATTTGCACCTCTTTCTAACCATTGCTCTCCTGCCACTGCCATCTGCAAGCACCTCCTGTAAGCCCACAGCTCCTCCATGACCCATGGTACTTCTCCAGATGGAAGACCCAAGTGAGAAACCCAGTCTGGGCATCCTGGCTTGTTTCACCAGTGCTTTTCAGGTGAAACACAGCAATCTGGTACTGCTCACAAACAAATGCATGGAGTACAGAGGAGTGCTCCCTTCTGCATACCAACCCTGACGGAACAAGCCAAAGCCTCTCCAAACAGGCACGCCAGCCACATCCTGAGATCATGCAACTGCTTTATCCAAAAACAAATGCTAGCTCTGTGGTGCTTCCAAGAATTCTAATCCAGCATTATCAGCTATATAATACTGCAGTCCTCCTTATCAGTCCACTTTTACATAGCTCCATTCAAGGAAGGTGGGGCAGATGACCTAGTAGCTCATTTGGTTGTTCAGGAGAACAAGAACAGCAAAACACTTTCATCTCAGAACCAGAGCATCTACATCCTCAGAAGTACAAAATTCGTGCATTCTGGTGTTTAGTGGCCCCTTACAAACATGCAAGTACAGCATAAAGAAAAATACTTCCAGTTATTAGCAGTTTCCACTTTCAGCTCTTTAATGGTGTTGCTAGGAAGCATCTCTCTGTGAACCAAACCAAGTCGGACTCGATTTTTTCTAACCTAAGGGCAAACCTCAAATGCGGACAAATACTTTGATGCATTTCATCTGTAGCTCAGCTTCCCTCCTCAGCACCAACTTCTTCACTTTCCTACTGGGAACTAGTGCAGCATCACCCAAACTCTTCTTTTTGTCCCTGCTCAGGTTTGCACTCCAGCTCCTTTGACACCAGCAGCTTGCTGACAGGCAGCACACCACAGCCCCAACTCTGCAGGACTGTGGCAGCCCAGAGCAGCTGGGGCAGCAGTCAGCTCCATTGTGGAGTCTGGGAAACTTTGCCGCCTTTCTTCTTCAACTGATAAGGTATGGAATGATGATGTGAGCTGTGTGCTACTGCTTCAATATCTCTCTTTTCCACAGAAAAGAAAACAGTGGCAGACTATCAATAACTACACCAGAAAAACTGCATTACCGCTTTCCAATTCCTGTTGTACTGCAGGCTTTAGGGATCCTGGGGAACAGGACACCCTGGCACTTTTTTCTGCTTTTTTGTCTGTGCATAGGTACTAGGGAGGGAGGTCATTGCACTACAGCAACATGAGCTGTTCACTCTTGTACTGCTGCAGGAGTCGGACCTACCTGCTGTACAGGCGTGTACCTAACAGTGTGGGAATAGTCATAGTTGTCAATGATATCCAGATCCATCACTGCCTCTCCCGGCACTGAGCTGCTGAACTGCACATCCAGTGGTGCTTTTCCAGCTCCCTTGGTGAACACGGTGAAGTGTGTTGGTTTGCCATTTTCCACACCTGAAGAAATATGTTAATTCTAATTTACACACAGCTCACACACAGAAACTCTTCTCAAGAAGCATTCAGTACCAATAAGGCCCAGTTAAGCAAAATGCCAAAGGAAAGGCATTGTTTCCAACTGCCTGACACCCCACCCTGCTGCTGCATCTCAGCAATGCTCAGCCAGGCTGTGACCACCCTGAAACAGCTCCTCATGATCCAGTACCAGCCACACTACATGAACCCAGCTCTCACCAGTTTTGTTCAGCCCAGGTCCTTCAGCTTTCACTTTGCTGGCATCATGCGAGGGGTCCACTTTTACTCTGAATGGGCTTGCAGGAATTTCCTGCAACAGAAACACAATGCCAAAAATAACCATGTCACTTCACTAGCCAAAATTAGATAATAATTTTAAAATAATTCTGCTCTAATTCCAGCATCTTGAGTAAAATTTCACCTCACTTAAACATTGCCTTACTGAGTAGGATAATTCAAAATCTAGGGCAAAATTAACAGCTGGAAGTTTGTCCCTCTCTGTTTTTCATTTTTAAGGAAAACTTTTTTCCCCCTGTTTTCCTTGAAAAGTCACTTAGGTTTTTTACCTTTAGAAAGCAGCCTTGCCCCACCATGGAGACCACACTCATTATGCCAGACCAACACATCACACTTAAACTTCAGTGTCCCCAGCCAACTCCTCTCACTTGCATACACCCAAGTATTACAAAAGAAGTTTCAGTTTTTTACACTGTTATAGAAACAGTGACCAGACCAAGTGCATGTGAACTGACATGGAAGGAGCCAGCTGTGAACTGGCACATGCACAGTGATCAAAGAGCAGATAAGCAGATTCTAGAAACATCAGGCTGCAAAACGAAGATTACAAACCTCTCCTGCAAAAAGTACTTTAATAGTGTAGCGCCCAGCGGCAGGTGGTGAGTATTTCACTGTGAACGTATCATTAGCATTGTGGATGATGTCGAAATCTATGTCCTCTTCCTCATTGCTGACCACACGAGCATCACACTTAATTCCAACACTGACATCACCTAGGAAAAGCAAGTGGAGGTTTTGCTACTGGACAGCACAGACATTGCCAGCCAAACAGCCAGACCATTCCCATTTCTATTTGTTGAGTCACCATGTTAACTAATGTAACAGACCAGGTCACAGCTCACTCCAATGTTCTGCTTCCCAAGGTTTTTCCACTAAATAAGGAAAACCAGCATGGAACAGTACATAATCCTCTCCTTGCATGACTTGTGATTCTGATACCACCGAACAGCCCAGGCTGCCTTTACCTTCTCCTGCATCTGTGCAGTCCACAGTGAAGTGGGTCGGCTCACTTGCTTTCAGGCCAGTTCTCTCCACACCAGGTCCAAACACTTTGACTTTCTGAGGATGACTCCCTTGACCTATAAGGACCTACACAAATTCACAAAGGTCAGAATCACACGTATCTGTCACACTCGATATCACAGCCAAGTCAGAGCATTGCTTGGAGAGGAGCTACAGGAAAACAGATGCAAATGAATGGTCCCAAATCTCCCAGGCTGCAGCTGGGCTGATAGGAGACCACCGTGTGAGCTTGTAAAAACAGAAAGACTTACACAAGTGGATAGATTCCTAAAAAAATGGAGCAGAAGGGCACACCTTCTTTAAGTTCACAGAAGGGTTTTATCATCCTAACAAGTAGTTGTGAGCACCAGTGTTCTATTTGGCTAGAACTATTTATCTCTGTACTTACCCTAAATGGACTATTGGGCACATTGGCTCCTCCCCAGACAACTGAAATTGTATGTTTGATTGGTTTAACTGGTACATAGGAGCAGGCAAACACACCATCAGGCTTGCTCTTTATCTGGATATCAATAGGGTTTCCTTCTCCATCCTAAAAAGCAGTAACACAAGAAGAAGGTTCAGGCACTTCAAAAATCTTTGCATAGTTTGAACAGCCCAAGACTGTTCCAAAATGTGTCAGGTTTTTTTTTTTTCAGAACTGCAGCTCAGAAATACTGAAGAAACGTGAGATCTACACTCTTGTAAGTCTTCCTCATCTAACACTTGCTCATTCATACACCATCCTACAACACAGAAAATTCACAGGCTCAGAGACACTTCAGTGCTTCCAAATGACAACTCAAGGAAATTACACCTTGCTTTGCTGAGGAGACTCCAAGTAAGGAAGCAAAGCCATGTACGTCACATACCACAGAGAAGTCACTTTGTCTTCAGTTGTTGCCTGACTACATTACGCAGATCAAAGCAGAGAGCTTTGAGTGAATTACACGTGCCCAGAATTAAGTGGCATGTAAGCGAGTAGAAATACTTAAGGCATTTTTCTAAACACTATTAAAGCCCTTTTGCTGCAGTTTCACACAGCTGCCTTTGGCCTTTTACCTGTGCATACATCTTCAGAGGTGCTTTCCCAGCATCCTTGGTTTCAACTGTGAATTCAGCAGGATTGTTCACTATACAGCCAGTCCTCTCCAAGCCTGGGCCATAAGCCTTCACCTAAAAGAGCACCTCAAGAGTATTAGTTCGCAGTTCAGAAAGAGAAGCAAAACTAAGTGATTTATGTATGAAGACCTGCCCCCTCCACAAACCCCATGAAGCATGTGATACTACTTCAGCAAGTTTTCATTACATTAAATCAAAACCACAACAGTGTTATTAGAAAAAGCTGGGGAATATCTGGCTGGGTAGTATCTTGGCAAATTCAGAGCTTTAAGCAGAGGCAGCTTAAAGAGTCTGCTACCAGAATCCTTCATAAACACCTCTACTGTAGTTACACCAAAGACATGCTACGCCATGGGTGAACTCCTATGCCCCACCTTATCCGCGTTGAAGTCTCCTGAAGCCGGGCGAATGAAGGCCATGTAAGGGCTGTCTTTTATGTCCTCATCATCGCACATGATGTGCACAGCATATTCACCAGGCTCTTTAGGCCAGTACTTCACATCACATGAGCCATCGTTCTTGTCATCACACTCAATTTTAGCCTGAGAAGGGCCTTCTATTGCAAAGCCTGAAAAAGGAAGAAGTAGGTTCCTCATGTTAGGTTTGTGGGGGCTGCTAATTTAACACCACCCACAAATAGCTTTTTGTTAACCATAACCACACCTGATCTCTCAATCACCCTTCTTCAGCAATACAGGAGATAATCCATCATCCATCATTCCCTTCTGGATCTCATCCCACAAAACCATAGATTAACACTCTCCATTACACATACTCCTCTCTCTAGGACTTGCCTTTGATACTCTGATAGACGTTTATGTTTAGACCACAACGTCTTACAGACGTGGTTTTTTTACTGTTGGGAAACCTGTTGTTTCTCATGAGTTCGTTGCTAGCATTGCAGGATACAAATATTTCAGGGAAACTAAGTCAAGTAACATACCAAGAGAGCCAACTTCTGTACCAATGGACTCGACCACAAAGTCAGCTGACTTGCCCACAATTCCCTCATGGAGTCCTGGCCCCCAGGCTCGCACTTTCTGAGGACCTGCTTCATGACCCACTTGAACTTCAAAGGGGCTACAAGAGAAAAACGAAGCAAGGTATTAGAAATGAGGACAAATACAGCATCTATGTTTTTCCCCAGGCATTTTAATGAGGCTTTACATTGGATTTTCCAAATTAATAGATGCTACCATGTGGTGGCACAGTGCCCAGCAGAGTGTCTTTCTAGCAGAGAGGTCATCCAACCCATCATGTGCTTACATCTTCCACCACAAATCCTGAGTGTCAAATACTCGCTCTGCTTGCTATAGCCCTGGACACTGAAATAACATATCCCTTCAAAATCTTACAGCAAAGTCCAAGCTGCATGTTCCACCACGTTTTACTAGTTTTTTTGTTCATGATTTTGGGTTAGAAAGATTGATGCAAGTCACCCTTCAGAGCTTTGTCAAGCCACTGCAGTCACAAAACAGGCTGTTAAAAATAAAGCGTTACAACAACAATTTGCCACTAACTTGTCTCCCCAGTGCTTCTTCAAAGGTCAGCGCTGCTTTAAAAGCCCACCAACTACACAACCCACTGAAGGACACAAAAATGGCCAAAAAGCTACTTTTAACTCACCTTTTTGGGATGTTTTGTCCACCCCATGTAATTGTGACAACGTACTTCCCTGGGGTAGCTGGATAATATTCAAATGCATATATACCATCCATAAAGCCTTTTTGTTTCACCAACTCCTCCAAGCCCTCTGTTGAAAGATCAGTTCAGCATTGAACTTAAGAGTTTCCATCCTGCTTTCAATTACTCAGACAAGTTCATGTTTTCTAGTATTTATTTTAGCTTGCAAGAATAAATTTCTTCCACCAGCAAAAAAAGGGTCAGGTTATAAGGGAAGTTAGTTCTAGCTGCCCTCTAGGACTAAGACAGCAAACACTTCTAGAAGAAATACAGCAGAAAGTATTTTAAGTTACCAGACTTAATAAGTTCCCCTGTGTTTTATTTTCTTAGTCTGCAGTATGATGCGTGTCATATGTTAAAACAAAAAAGCTTAACATTTGTCAGACTTTGTAACCACAAGTATGCAGGGAATGCCTACTTTTCATTTTCTTCAAGATGAAGAATTTAGGAAGAAAAGCTTAATACGCTAAAATTTACATCGATACGTCTGTTGATTTTTTTCTCCCCAGCCTCTCGAAGCCACACAGTCAGAGCTCTGTGTGTGTGGAGGAGGTGAAGGCAATAACAATGCACCTTTGAATGCTGCGCTAGGCAGGGGGAGGTGGCAGGCTCAGAGTACCAAACAGGGACTGCTGCTGGCAGCCACATGAGCCGGCAGCCCCTGTGCTCCCATCCTCCCAGCCTGCCAGGCAGAGGGCCACATCCAGAGCTCAGGACACACCCAAGGACCTGAGGATGGATCCTGACAGATGGTCTCTGTCAGCCTGTATGTTCCTTTCCTCCCCTGCTTGTGTGCCCAAGCAGCTAGTGCCACCAGGAATACTGCTCTGAGCCATTCCCAGCTTTAGGAGCGCAGGATTTCCATCCTGTCACAGACCCTGGCATGTGACTTGCTTCCACAGCTTGGATGAAGATGCAATGTGTACCCATAAAGCTTGGCGGCCACGGCGGGCAGATGCATGAATTTCCTCAGTTTTGCTAACTGATGCATTAAAATGGAAGGAACTAAAACCAGATATAATCTTAACCAGATATAATCTTACCCAGCCCTGCAGATCAAAACCTCCCCACCAGACACAAAGTACCAATAAACCCTTCTGAAATCTGGCTTTTTATACAGATCCCATCAGTTCCATCAGGACACCATCTCCTTCCTGCTCTTCCTTTTCCCAGGCTCTGCTCCTTCCCTTTCTCCAAAACACATGCACAGCACAGATTCACTCCAGCACTTACTTGGTCCCTTTATAGTCACCCCAAGGTCTCCACTCCCTGCTGCTCTTGTATCAACCTTGAAGTCGGCCGTCTCCCTGATGCGGATGCCCTTGGGCTGCAGACCTCGGCCAGTGGCACGACACGCGTTGGGGTTGCAGGCTGCAAGGCAATTTCAGGCATTACTACAGTCTCTGATTTCAACATACAGGTAGCCTAGTCAGCCTGGGACAACCTTTAGTTTAATGTTGACTCAGGGCAACCACAGCTTAGCTTTCAGCACAAGGTTATAGCAGTAAGGCGGAGAGACAGGAGTCTGCCCAGCCGCTGTCTATGCCCCCTGGCTTTTAGGCAGTAGCAGTCAGTGCAGCCAGGCAACACTGACCCTCTCCAAGGCCATTTTTTAGAATGATTGCAAACACTGAAATCCTACTGTTTTCCAATTCAATGCCAGTTATCAATACAAGAGTTTTACACAGCTATCACATAGAGATATTTACCACAGACACAACCTTCCTGATGCCTTTCACACTGAGGCCCACTGCAGCATGGGGTGAAGGGTCTCTTTTGCAGATAAGCCCCAGTATTATTGTGCTGGTCTTTCAGAAGCACAACTGGGATAACTGCTATCAGCAAAGCTGAGTTTTGCCTGTGCTTCGTTAAAAGATGTCGCATCAAACCCCCCCTTGCTTATCACAGTTCACACTTTCACAGAAGCAAAGCCACCAAGCCCTCTGCAGACTGAAGCAGCCATGGGTAGGGGCAGGAGATTACACATGGCTTAGGCTTATCTTGGCCTCTCTACTCCAAGCACTTCTCTGGACTGCAGAGTGGCTACAGAAATAAAGTACCACGCACTTATGAACAGTTTCCATTACACAATCCCAGCTGTCATAAAGTCTTCAACGCCAGAGACCTGAGAGGTTTGAAGAGACCTACAAATGACCACAGCTTCCCAGCACTGTAAACCGAACACACATTTTCCCCAAACATGCTGTGCTTACAGCAGGAGCACAAGTCTGTCAAGCAGTTTGTTAGGTTTTCACTCACTACAACAGCTTACAGGTTTTCCCCTCACCCCTGCAGCAGCCAACATCGCCCCGTGTCCTACACCGGACGGTGTGAGCGGGGATCGTGTGCCATCTGCCAGCTCTGAAAGCTCAGTGGGAACACACAGGAACGTGGCTGACGTGGAGTGGGAACAGCTTGCAGAGCACTTACACAGCTGCGTCAGGCAGCTTGTGGTTAAGCCAGTTTCACTGACTGGGTCACACAAAGCTTCAGTTTGCTTGCAACTTTCCTCCCCATCCCCAACAAAACCAAAAACCCTTTTGGCTGAGACAAGCTGCAGGCTAGAAGCTTACAAAAAGCAAACATGACAGAGCATCCTGCACACCTCTTACCAACTATGAAGCCATTAGCAGTGAAGTCCAAAATTCCACAAATGGAGGGTAGCTCAGGAGAGATGAGCAGAGATCTAAAAGCATAGGAGCACGTAAGGATGGAACAGAAAGCAAATTAGGTGTCCGTTAAGGAGGAAAACAGTAAATATAGTCATTTGAGGAACAAGGGTGGAAAACAGCAAGACACCGCACAGCTGCATAAATTACTCAAAAAAATACAAAGGGCAGCTTAACATTTGTAAGTCTAGGCAGAAAGGAAACTAGCAACAAAAGCCATATTACTGTTAGAGAGCACTGGTTTACCCTGAGAGTATCCAGGTGACCCATTGAAATAGGACCAAGATGTTGAAAGGTACAGAGAATGTAAAAGGCAAGATCCAAGCATTTTCTGTGATCACATCGAAAGAGAAAAGTGGCCATCTACATTTATATGCATTTTTAAAAAGCATACCCTCTCCAACGAGAACAGTGCAAGGAGTTTTGGGAATTGCCTCCCCAGCAAAAGTCACTTTGACAATGTGAGGACCGGCTTGAACAGGTTTGTAGGTGCAACGGTAGACTTGGTTGCCTTTGTCTTCCACTACAACTTCAGCAAGGCTTCTCCCCTGAGGATCCTCCACTTCCACAACTACGTCACCCACACCAGCACCTGCAAAAGAAGTAAGTCCAGCTGAGCCTTGGCTTCCCCACCAGCAACAGGCACCGTGCTTCAGACCACCACCAGCTGTCTGGGCTCAGCCAGCCATCCTCTGCTGCCAGTCCTAGGCACAGCCTCCATGCTCAGCTTTTGCTGACAGCAACCAAACATTTGAGCAGGGAGTGGGCAAGACAGGATGGTGGCATGTCCATCAAGTCAAACTGACAGGGCTCTGCTGCTCCAGGTTTCACAACAACAGGGTTTCACAACACAGTACTGAATGTACACAGCCTGGTTACCCTATGGCTACCACCCTGTATCACCTCTATCTCAGATCAGCCCACAGTTTTACCAGTCAGTTCAATCTCTCAAGCTTTGAAGTGGTTTAGATTAAGAGATTGGACAAATGAATGCTGGTCTGACAAAAATCCTCTCTGATGGACTATATGTATTCACTTTTGTTCAGACACCTGCTCCTCTCACATCTTATTCAACTCATCATACAACAAAAACAGTTTTCTATACATTTTCAGAGGTCAGACATGTCTTTACATGATTCAGACCACTCCCTCTCCCAATTAGAGGCTGAACATAATACTTCCCTCACTATAACCACATTTAATTTTATTCCTAAGATCCCCCAGGCAGAAGGCAATTTAAAATATGCTACTCAGCATATTTTGGTGTTTAAATGCTACAAGTAACTGCCCTAAGTAGTTTCACATTGTTCTAAATGAATTAACATTTGTAGCATCTTATTGACTCATTCCTCTAGGCTACAGCATTGGCCTAATAGCAGGTAACAAATAATGTGATGGAGATGCCCTAATGAAGATGATAGCCCTCTAATAATTACAATAGAGGTTGAAACCAGTTCATCATTGAAGTATGAACTCAAAGTAGCACTGCAGCAGGTTCTTTCTGTAGAGCTAAACACGAAACACACTATGCGTTTACAGTTCGCTCACAGTTTATCCTTCACATTTATGTTCAACCTGTCACATTCCTGTTTAAAAGGAGTCAGGGAAAGAAACCGGCCAGAGATTTGACTGCTGCCACCCAGCAAATTCATGGCAAATTTCTGGGTCAGGCTTAGCATCCTCTTGCCCCAGCTCAGCTCCACACTTCAGATACTTCATACACAGCTGAAGCCTTCAGAGCAGCCCAGCTGTTATTTCACCTATGAGCTTGATGAGGCTACAAACCTCCATCCACTTTTCAGCTTTTTCATTTCTCCAAGGCCTTAGGGTCTCACATTTGAGGAAACTGCAGGATTTCCATCATCATTCATCCTGCTTACCTGCTGTGTAGAGGTCAAAGTAGGTAGGCTTATTGGCAATGCTCCCTGCTGCCTCCAGTCCCGGTCCCTTTGCTGTCACTTTGCTTGCATCTCCCTGGGCTTTGTCAACATTCACTTCAAATGGGCTCTTCGAGATGTGCTGCCCAGCAAACAGGACTGAAACCTAGAGACAGACAGCATCAGCTCAGACCCACCAGGCAGAGACAGAGCTCAGATCACCACTATAAAGCCAAGCACAGGGTCAAGCACCTGCATTCCTAACACCAAGTCTTTCCCTCAGAGGTGAGGGACAATCCATCCCACAACCCTCATCACATCCATGCAGTCTAACTGCTGGCCACCTCCTTAAAGTCCTGTTGATTACAGAGTCAGCCACACCAGCATAGAAGCTTGAATCAGAATGTGCCAATACAAGGCGGATCTTCATCCAGCAATAAAGTGGCAGCAGAAGTTGCATTTTATCTTTTCAGGCTGGCTGTGGGGACCAGCCACCCTGGGAAGTGTCAAAGCAATAGGATCCCCCATCATAAACCTGCTTCTGTGTGCATCCAGGGACAAAGGGAGGGAATCCTTCTCTGCAAAACCCCTACAGTGTACAGTACCATCAGCAAAGAGATACCTTATAGAAACAACCTGTTGTTTTCATCTGCGTCTCTGTAACAACCCACAAAACTGGCTTTGTGAGTTGCACAAAGTGGCCCCACGTGAGAGAAGAGCCAGCTGTAGCACTAGATATCCAAACACAAATGCACTTCTCCCAACATACACTTCTTTCCCCCTTGAGAAGGGAGCAGCCCAAAAGCCAGATGGAGAACTAAGGCCACATCAATTTAACTTTTCTTCAGGATGCCTGGGGTGGTTCTTACCCATTGGTGAACAGGGAGCCCTCAGGGGCTCATGCTAACAACCAGCAGAGCAGTGTGTCTAGCAAGAGAATACTGGCTACTGACACACAACCCACCTTGTGAGGTCCAGTAACCCTTGGAACATACTGCACTGAGTAGGTCTTGTTTTTGTCACTGGACGGCGTTATCTTCGCCTAGGAGAGAAAACACATTCATCGTCGAGCTGTGCCTACGCACGCCAGCTAGACTCTTTTCTGATACTGCAAACTATTTCCAGAGTCAGCAACATTAGACACTTGTTGCTGTGAGAGCAGGGATCCTTGCTATGCCCTCTTCTCACATGGAAAAACACCCCATTGGTTTTGTCTTTACAAGAGAGGAAGCAAGCCACCTTCTCCCCACCCCAGCCCTTTCCTTTGCTGTTAATTGCTCTATTGTGGCAGGCCAAAAATGAGGAGACAGTAAGTCCAATGTACAGCTGTATTTTTCTGGAATGTTGTAACATGATCAAGTGGAACACTTGGATGAGAAGTTTCTATAAACATTAAAACCAGCATTTTAACTCAAAATTATTCATGGCATCTAAATAGCTGCTTTAGCCATTTTTGCAGAACGAGTAAAGGCAGACAGTGATTTAGTGATATATGTTATCTAAAAGCAGGTCAGGGTGTACTTGGCCAGTCAAGCTAAAGCTCTGCAACTACTGGACACCGGAGTTGTGTTGCTTAGTTGCAGATAGTGACTTTTTTTCAAGGCAATTATGAAGAAAAGCTTGAGGCTTCTTGCACTTTAGATAAATGGTATTTTGCAATTTCTTTTAAAATTACTTATTTGTTAAGAACGCACTTCTGAAAGATGAAGGTTACTGCAAAAACTACAGCATTCAGACCAACTTTACTTTTCCGTACAAGACACTTTACATACCTCCTCTCTGTTTCCTTCTGGATCTTCTATGAAGACCATCAAGTCACCCTGCCCAGCACTGATGGTGTCCACTGTGAAGATGGCAGGCTGCTTCACCATGTTTCCATGAGGCTCAATCCCTGTGAGGCAGATACAGAACGGCACATTAGCTGCTGCCACAAAATCTGAAAGATAGTTTGGAGGCTACCCAAAGGCTGTCCAACCCATTCTCCCAGGCAAGCCACCAGAACCAGTTTCCCCAGACTCCTGCACAACACATCTTTACCCTCTGCCCAGGGTATCATGCTCACAATAAGGCCTTCTCTTACAATATAAGCATTTTTAAAAATTGAATTGGTTGAATCATCAGCACCCAACTCATCTTACAATCTCTGACCAAGTCAGAAACCCAGCTGCTATCTGGATTCAGGTGAAAGCAAGTTACCCTTACAGGTACTGAGGGTCACCCCCACTGCTGGTGAGTGTAAGGCTGATGCCGACAGCAAGCGGGATATGTGCATGAGCTGCTCTGCTTCACACAGCTAAATGTTTAAGTGTGCTGCACCACAGGACGGGTGACTAGAGACGCAGGAGAGAAATTCTGGGAAGCCCTTAGATGAAGGCAATACCCTAGAGCCAAGGGTAAAAGACTTACTTTAAGCAAGACAATTTTTACCTATACTGTCCCATCTTACTCCATTTTCAAAACTCAGCAGTACAGATACTTCTCAGATTTGCTATTCTTTGAAATCTGCTCCGACTACCTGGCCAGAGTGAACACTGTACAAATGGCATGCAGGAACCTCTCAAAACCATAAAAATCTTGCTACTCGGTGTGATTTCCACTTAACTTTTAATCAGTTTCCTTATTCCTCAGCACAGGGCCTGCTACAGCATGCATTTACCAGCAGGGTTTCATCATCTCCCTGTACATAGTCCCAGGTCATGACATCTGTCATGGTGGCGTCAGACTGAGTGGGTGGAAGAACTTCCCAAAGTTGCTGATTCCAGGCTAGCCCAAACACATATACTGTTCCGTCCAAGGCAATTACTCCTTGGCTGATTCATAAAACCGTGGGCACTACTGCTCTGTAGCACAATTAGTGGAAAATGCAACGTCTGATAGATTATAAAGGAAGTGGTTGTGAACAACAGAATTCCTGAGCTTGTTTATCTTTAGAAAACAGTAACTTGAGAGCAATGCAAGGAAGATCATGTTTTTGCTCGGAAATCTGAGCATTCTGATAAGGTGTTAACAATTGACATATTCATTCTTTCAAACTAAACCCTAGATTATCATCTAGCTGAAACTGCTATGAATTTGCTCTGCGTCTCTTCAGTCCATCCCACAAGCATTAGGATATGGTATTCAAGTTAAGTATCCCGCCTTCTGCAAGCACAAGGAGAAGGATTGATTATCCTCCTCTGAAGACAATTTCAGCCAGGACAGCATCAGTTACAACACTTTCTTAGCCTACACTTCATCTTCTGGATTTTACTATCTTAGCAGTGGTCTGCTTTGGACGGTTAAATGAGAACTCCTAGTGCACCACTGATGACCTGCACAACTCTGTACTGTCATTTCACACCAGCTTTACATATGGCTGTCCTCGGCACAAACCCCCACAGTGCCCAGGGTGGTGTGCTACAGCTAAGACTCATGTTGGGAGGTTATGAGCAGCCTACATGAAAAATGGTAATAAAAAGAGCTAAGACTGACCCACTTCACACTTGACAGTCATCTTTTTCTGGAAGCACAAAAACCTGTTTTTCATCTGTCCAAAAGACCCTGCTCAGTCAAGGACTAAGCCCCTTGCTGCTGGAATCACCTTCCAGTTTTGACATATCTTAGCAGTCAGAATTATCAATTAGTATATTTAGTGACTCTGTTTTAGCAATCAACTTCAGGAAAACATCAATCTTTCAAGAAGAGCCACTCACTCTAAAGCAGTTTCCATTACAATGGCTCCAGAGCGCCACACACATGAAAGTAGACAACAAAGTAATTCCAGTTTTTGAATGAATAAAAACATGACTAAAGCCAGACCTGACAGATTGAGGCAGGCTGATCAGTCATTTACACATTTGCGGCCTGAAAAATGTGTCTGTGTCTTGTGGTTTGCTATGGAAGGCACCAACAAAGGACATAAATCCCAGGCTGGATAGGTGCTAAACCCACTCTGACTGTAGCAACTGCTCTCAAGTGCACAAATAATGTCCATGTCCATTGTCATGGGTTGAAACTGAGTTGATTGACAAGCCTTTAAGCCAATGCGCTTTTGTGAATTTTGCATATTTAAACCCCGTGCACGGGCGGGAAGTTCCTCTCTGGTTCCCGGCCTGGGCTCCTGCCTGCCCTTCCCTCTCCCTTCCTTCAGAGCCGCAAGCAGCTAAACTAACTATGGGCTGCCCGATAGCCGAATTCCCCCGGCTCGGCTTCTGAATCAGGAGGGGCCTCCCCTCCCCCTTCATGCAGCCCGGGGGAGCCTCCTCTCCCCCTCATGCAGCCCGCGCAGACCCAGCGGGACCAGCGGAGCCTCCTTTTCCAGCCTGCACAGCTCGCACCGAACTGAACAGCAGCGCAGCCCGTGGGGAAAGACGTGAGGGAGAAGAACATGGAGGCTGCACGGTCAGAGAGAAAGAGAAAGTCAGTCACGTGGGACGACGCTGAGATGGCGGCGGGAGAAAAGGGCGTGTGCGTTCCGGCGCCAGTCTTAAAATCCCTTCTAGCAGCTGCGGAGGACTGAACTCTTTAAATCATTATAAAAGTATGGGG
>VZTE01002015.1:536488-572209 GCA_013397775.1 Eulacestoma nigropectus | reverse complement strand
GGGGAGTTTTTGCTTGGAGAGTGCTGGAGGGAAGAGGGTTTTGCTTTCACTTCTTTTTATTTCTTGTTACTTTTAATTCTGTTAGTAATAAACTTCTTTATATTCTTTAAAGTTTTTAGGCCTGCTTTGCATTTCTTCTCATCCTTATCTCACAAAGTGAAAAGCATGTGATCAAACCACTACACTAAATTGGTGTTTCCGCCCGGTTGGCAAACCAAACCCGCTACATCCATTCATTCCACTAATTAAGTTTCAATGGAAAATCAAGTTTAAAAAAAACAAAGCAAGTAAGAAAACCAGAAAAAAATAAGGAAAATTTTGTTTCTTTTCATTTCACTCTTGTACACCCAATTCTGAAACTCACTCATTCTAAAAATCTTGAAGGACCAACAGCAGCCCCAGATGTAAAAAAAAAAAAAAAAAAAATTTAAGATGGAATGGAGAGCCAGGTGTAATGCCAAAGAGATGCCTTCCAAAATACCAATCATGTTAGAGGTGAAAATCTGTTACTTACTCAATTGTGACTGTGCACCCGTCTAGAAAAGAACCTCATCAATAATCATATGAAATTATCAATTTAAAAGGTCAGCTAAAATAAGAATGCCTATGTAGATCTACAGTTGCATAAACATCTATGGACAAGTCCTTCCAATCAGCAAATACAGCCTTTCCAACAAAGGCTCAGCACTTTTTAAGTGCTGTCTCAAGGCTTACCAACCTATCTTTGTACGTGTGCAAAGTATTCAACACTACCAATCAATTCAAGTAAGTCATTTAGAATTAGCCCACTCCAACACACATCAAGCCTGAGAAATGGAAAACTGTCTCTACAGAGAGCCTGCTCAGAGAGACAGTGAGGTGATGAGGTTTGTTCTCTTTTAAGGAGTGCTTTCTCACAAGAAGCATTCATTGCTAGATCATCACCCATCAGCAGCAATACTGCTGGCCTGAATTCCACACTAAGGTTGTTTTAGCCTCATATCATGCTACTTCTTCCAGCTGTGGACGGGAGGCTGGCAGCTTGCAGAACAGGTTCAGACTGGGGAATTTACATGTTAGAACTAGGAGTGTCTTTTGGACTATATCCATGTATTTCTGAAACCAGGCACCACACCAAGAGTATACAAGTGAAACTTTGAAGTCAGTTAGTTACAGTAGGTCTGAAGTTCAACATAAGCAGAAAACCCCACCCAGCTTTCTGAAGAGTTACTGCTCCATGCAGCTTCAGCTCACCAAGTCCTTACCTCTGCCATAAGCCCTTGCTTTCTTTGGATTCAGTTTGGGTTTTAAAGGAGCTCCTGGTTTCAGCTTGGCTTTGGGGAACTGGGACAGGTAAGTCATCACAGAGTGCTCATCCACATCAGGGTGGATAATTTCTTCAGGAGTAATAACCTGAAAGACAGTGCAATTAAGTATATTGTACCAGTGCTTGGTTACCGCATGTCAACACAGAAAACAGAGCTATGACACAGACTTAGATTTCAAAACTCCCACATGCTAATGAGATTTCTCACATTTATTTTTCCTTTGATACACACAACATCATTTATTATCTCAGGTAATGAAATCAAGAAGCTCATTATCGTCCCAGTGTGGTTTGGGGGCTTTTTGTGCCTTGATTATTAGGGGTTCTCAGGAGACTGCAACAAGCTTAATAGTATCAAGGCAAGACGACAGTTGTTATGTTCTCCTTGAAAATTGACATGGGAATAATTGATACTGAAAAAATTAGTAATTCATAATCCTGTATGCTACAGCTCTGAACTGCAAGGCTTGCAAAGTAAAACCTGTGACCAGTCTCTTCTCCTGCTTCCATAATACAAGCTGTTTCAGAGACTTCTGGAATTCTGTCCAACTTTATCAGCATGAAAACAATTCCATTTGTAAATACATTGCTCTCTGTCTGAACATTATCATTGCAGGTGATTTCCTAGGCCAGTAAGTTTTTCTTCTGTGGAATTCAATGCAGCAAAACAAATTCACTCCATGAACAACAGATCAGGCACCACCACATAGGCCCTTTCCTCCTACCTTACATGCTGCAACAGCAGCTATCTTCAGCAGAGACACCTACACAAAATCTTACAACCAGAGCTCTGAAATGTAATAGTGCGTTTCATTACAGTGTACCCTTTCTCAGGCAACTCTACATGAGTTAACTGTAACTTTTTGGAGCATCCAAGCAGCTTCACCTGCTTTCCTCAGTTTTAACTCTAGCTAGTCACAAGGCCAAAGCTGGTCACTGTGCTCCCCACAGGCAGCCCATGTCTTGGTGGCCTTACCTGCGGCACACCCAGCCAGTCGTCCGCCTGCTGCATAGCTTCCCGAGCGTTGTCCACGGGCTTCTTCGGGTCCCAAGTCTCCCAGTCAGGGCACAAACCTGCAAGCACATTTTAGTTATGTGTTACCTGCCAAGGTGCTTCCTTAGCTGAAGAAACCAAGAACAAACTCCACATCCCCTTGTGTTACACGGTTTCACAGAAAGACATTCAGAGCGTTGCAGAAGTAACCAAAACAAGACAAGCATAAGCTGATCACTGAAACACCTCTAAGACAACAACCAGTGTAGAGTCATAGAATGGGTTAGGCTGGAAGGAATCTTTAAAGGTCATCTAGACTGACCCCCCTGCAATGAGCAGTGACATCTTCAACGAGCCCTGTGCAACCTGACCTTGAATGTTTCCAGAGATGGGACATCTACCACCTCTCTGGGTAACTTGTGCAAGATACCACTCTAAATTTAGCATAAATACATCTACCATCCTTTATGTTTCACTGGTTCTCCTACAGTATATTTGGTAAAGAAAATTTCAACCGCTTGTCACAGCAGCCCAGATTGCATTAGATGAGCACAAGCAATCACACTAGCAAGGCTGTTTTATAAGAAGGTGAGGAAATTTTGCCTTTTTCACACTTTATCAAATTATTTGCCTTAAGCAGCTCAGTCTCAGCTTGCTAAACACTGAAGTTGCAGGTAGTGTGCAGCTTTTGGCTGCTCTGTGCTCCCTCTGCAATCCTATTTCAGGAGAACACATGAAGTCTCCCACTGCACCCTGAAGTTGAAAGGTTGTTGGCACTTGCCGTGGGAACAATCCTTTCTTCGATTTAGGAGCCAGCATTTGTGCCTTTGTCCCTTGCACCCAATACAAAGCTTAGATGTGGCGCCTCCCATAATGCAATCATACATTCTGCTTCAGGCCAGAATTTCTCTTGGCCAAGTAGTTTACAACTTGCTGCTTCCTGCAGCTGGTCTCTTTGGACTCTTGGTTTTCTTGAAAGCCTCATTCCAGTCTCTAGCTCAGCAGTGAAAACCTCCTCCCATAGGAAAAGCAGCCACAAGGACAACAAGCAAGGAAAACACTGGGCATCAGAACAAAGGACTTACCTGGAGCACAGCTGTCAACAAGAGCACCCAGTGCTTTGCCATCCTGCCAGTTCTGATTGAAGTTTGTGATTGGCAAGTAAGGAATTTTGTTCTGGATCCAGCCCAGCAGTCTCTGCTTAGGGGTCTGCTTCTTTGCATCATCATCACCTTCATCCTCCCACACTGGCATAGAAATGGAGTAGTGGAGGATAAGGGTCCATATCAGGCCAAGGATCAACTTCAGGTTTCCATCAACTATGGCTTTACTATCTGGAAGACAAAAGACATACAATTGATTATTTGCCATTCTAAAGGAAAGAGGTGTGTTTTTAAAACAGTGTGCCTGCACTCATGCACAGATAATCAAGGACAAGAAAACTGACCCGGGCCACTGCAGGCATTTGTGCAGGTAGAGACACCATTCCTCATGGGGTGCATTAGACAGGACAAAAACAGAGGAGTCAAAGGACTCAGTGCTCTCCAGTTGTCTTGAGAGATCAGTGCTCTCCAAGACTGTGACTTGCCCTTCAGCTTTACAATCTTAGCTTAGGAGAATTGGCAGTTTAAGATCTCTGGTATTTTGATTTGGATAAGTACCACCTGGTATTTTGTAATGGCATTTGTATCTTATGAAAAGGCCAAACAGCATGTGATGGAGTTCACAAAAACAGCATCCCAACAGGCAAGAAACACCCCAGAGCATAGCTAAAAGCATCATTTAGGAAACAGCATTTATATACAGAAACATGTCTCCCACACACATCAATAATTTGCCTTAAAAATTGTAGGGAAAAAAAAGTGCTGCTATGCAGTGAAGAGAAGCAAATACAGACTTTGGAATTAGTCTGGATATATCAAGACCTGTGTACAGTCAGCGAAGTGGGCAGTGGAGGTCCATGAAGGAGCCTTTGCACCATCCCACAAGATGTCATCCCTTCACACTACAAATTCAGAGTTACAGAAAAGAAGAGCCGGCTTTGGCTTTTCCGGATCATGCTCCAGCTTAAGAAAAATTTATCACCAGAGTGGCCACGCTGCTGTTCTGCTTTATGACACACTATGGAGCTAAGTTTAAGGCCGCTGGGTATCAAGATCAGATTTTTGTAAGCAATGACTACAGGGGCAGGATGCTTTTCTGCATGCATCAGTTGTGCGTCAGTTTGGCCTTGTGAAGTGACCACTACAGTTTTGTGAATTCTTGTGCAAGTTACTTTAGCTTTAATGAGTCACAGATTGGATGCCCTCCCTCCCTTTGAGCTTGTAGTTGTTACTCAGGTTGTATTACACTAACAGCTCCAGTTTTTTCAAGCTCACCCAAACCAGAGCTTTTCTGCAATGTTTCAGGATGCTCTCAGCCTGACAGTTCCTCTTACGACAGTTCCTCAGCCGCATGTTACAGCACAGCATTTTTCTGTTCTTTCCTCCATTTCAAGCGCAAACTGTTAGAGAAATCCATTTTCAGCCAACAGAAGTTACAAGTGACCTGGAAGCTTTTGTCTACTCTCCAGCTCCTGCAGCAGACGCTGGAGTAAAGACAACTACAGCTGTATAAACTCCCTTTCATGCCACAAGAATTATTCTACAGGGATCTTACAGAGTCCTAGCTAGCAAAGTAAAAGTGTTCGGTAATTGGATTGCACTCTCCAGTTCAAAGTCGGTGTTAACATGCAAAGTCCTCCAAGGTGACCCTCCCTGTGCCCAACATCCACTGGGCATGCCTTACCTGCTCCTCTTCAGCTACAGAGATCACAGCAGCAACCTAGCACCATCTTAGCAATGCAAAAAGATCTACTGACTTCCAAAACAAGTGATTATACAGAATAGTGACCAAGAACAGTAATCACCAGGGTGTTCCCTTTAACCCAATGCTCAAGCAAAGCGGTTAATATTTACATGGTTTCACAATAGAGTGGTATATCCTAAACAGATAATAATGTAACTTCAGACCTTGAATGGCATTCAGACTTTCTGGATAGTTAGTGTCTGGTTTCCACTCAGATTTCATTTGTTTTTAACAAATGGGGATTTAGGGATTTTTTTAACACCAGTTTTGACTAACGTTACAGGATTACGATACGTGTCTGCCACTTGACTGTTCACTGGTGATTGCACATCCAGTCCAAGATACACAATAGATAGCTATGGGGTGATTAAGCCCCATTGGGTTTTAATTACAGGTTCCAAGGTAAAAGTCTACATCACGTAAGCAGTGGGTCTCCTAGCAACAACTAAACATGCCCTACTGTTACCCGTTTCAGTCCTCTTTCCAGCTGAGCTGCAAACTGCTCAGTGGTGAGAAGAGGCTTCCTTACACCAAACCGTCGGTGCAAATCCTCACTGCCCGCCTGACCCCTGTGCCAGCAGCCCCTCCATCCCACCCCATGGTACAACCACCAGGTTACACTGCGGTGCTGGAGCACTCCAATGGCCAGCCCATCTCTGCTCCAGAAATGCCTCCAAGCTTCAGTTTCAGATTTATATCGACATCGGCATTTTTACTAGAGGGACACAGCGATGATTTAGTATGCTACAAGCAAGCTCATTTCAGAAAGCTGTCCAGCATTTCCAGGGAGGGATGCCAGCAGGACAGAACCACCTTGAGTACAATGCTACACACACACTACTCGAGATAAAGAATGGCTCCTTTTATATTTATAGCACATAAATAATGTCTAGATGTGGCTGCACTGTGGCTACTGCAGCAACCAGCTGTGTCTTCAGAGCTTCCCCCAGCACCCCATTGCCCTCTCCAAAGGCACAGCAGGGCTGTGGTCCTGGACCTCAGGAAAAACAGCCTGTACAGGGCTTCACAGCAAGAGCAAGAATATCCCATCTCATCAGCCTCATCCAGAGAGGTTGGGCACAAGGTTACTGCCCTGATGACAGGAAGAGGTTGTCACAGGAACAGGACAGCTCTTCCTCTCTGGGGCTGGTGCCATTGCCACGACTGCACTTTGTTAGCAAGTTAGCAAGCTCTCACAGCCTCCCAGCTTCCTGACAGGCATAGGGATCTCATGATGTAATTTTTTCCAAGCGAAGGAGGAGGGCTTGTCTGCTTTCATTTGGGGTGGGGAGTAGGGAGGGAGAAGAACTCCTGGGCAGGACAGGAGACCTTATCAGCAGCCAGCAGAGCTGCCTGCATGCCCTTCTCGCAGGCACCCCACTTCCAGCACTGGCTCACAGTCTCTATCATTATATAAAAGAACCCTCCATGTTCAAGAGAAGACCAAAGTCCAGCTCACAGGAGGCTTAGCTTCCATGCACTGCTGTAAAGTTCAGCTCCACCTGAGCGCTCAGCCTCTCCAGAAGAGCCTCTGCTTTAGTGCTGCCTTTTTCACTAACTGACTAAAAATATTCAGTGGATTCTCCTCAAGGTCTCTTGGGCCTTAAGATGAAAGCGGCAACCAGGAAGACATGCATCCACTCACAGGTTCTTTACAGGGAGCACAGAGCTGGGCCTGAGAACACTCTTAGTACAACCAAATTTGCAAGCATCCCCCACCAACTCTGACTGCACACTGTCAGTGTAATACTGCCGAGGTGTTGGGATAGCGGAAAAAATAATATATTCCAATGATACTTAAGCACCAACAATCATTACTGCAGGCACTGCTTGTACCCCAGCTCAGCTGGCTTTCCACTGAATTCCCTCCATTCCCTGGTCTGCTTCAAGACACTTCCTGGCCATCTCAGGCTGGAAAACAGATTACATAAACAGCAGATTTCCACCACTGCTTTCCTACTACAAAAATTACTTTTAGGCATACTTATTACTCACACAATCAATACTTTACAGCTTTACAAAGTCATGTTTCTCAACTGCTCCGCTGGACTTCATAGTAAATTTACAACACAGAGATGCACACTTGTGGTCAGTGCTTCTGAACAGCAACAGCCTGGCCCCTTGACAATTCATCTCCACCACCTCCAGCTGCATTTGGCTTTCAGCTTCAATGAGTTAGGTGGACAGGAACAAACTGCCTGCTTTCAGCTCTGAGAGCGTGTTTACTCCATGGCACCAGCCATGTTTCCGCAGATTAAAGGAGTCTTCTCCATGCAGGAGACAGCCACTGGTCCCTGTCTTCCTGGGGCTTGGAGGAAGCGAGCTGTCAGATCTCATCTGCCGAGATCATTTAGCAGAGCTGAACCAACTCTTTACAGCATAATTATAGACAGCTTTAATCTAACCTTTCTTGGAGAAAGCACAGTCATCTGCATAATTTGTTTTCTACATGTCACAGTGCTTATGTTAACATCTGCAAGATGCACTTACAGGTGTGTCAGAGAGCAATGCTCCCTGGTTCCCGGTAGGAGATGTGTGCTTTGGAGATCAAAGTCCCTGCACAGCTGACTCATACCTGCTGACAGCCACTGGACTTCTGCTTTCAAAGGGCACATTTTTATGGGAAGCCCAGGTATGAAGCAGGAATCCATGCCACGGGACCTCTGTCTTGCCTCATACTAGTACTTGGGAGGACTTTAGCTCAACTGGAAACAGACAGCTTTAGAGATGCCATCTAGAAGAGCCAATGGATGAAGGGTTTGGAAAGAGGGTTTTGGGCTGGTTTTGGTGAGTTTGGGGGGTTTTTTATTATTATTAGAACTAAGAATTTTGTGGGTGCGATATGCCAAGTCCTCCTGACACTCTTGCTGTGGAGTCCAAAATTTTGAATGTTGTAAGGTGACCACTTTCAGACAGTCTGCAAGTTCTCATGGCTAGGCATGGTGTCCTGAACCAGCAGGAAGCAAAAAACACAGAAATTATCAAGTTCGGATTTAACACAAACCTTCATTCCCACCTACACTGTTCAACATGCATTTTAACTTCAACTCTCCAGCTCCAACTTGCTTTCCTCCTCTAGAAGTACCCGATGACAATCCAACATCAACAAAATAGCAGCAGCCATCAGCAAGACACAGCCTCATTCAGCTGCAGGCACGCAGGAGCCGTCTGCAGGGATGGGCTGCTGTCAGCCCACTGCCAAGGTCCTGCTGTCAGGGTGCATCTTGACATGACCTACATGCTGACTGCTGGGGAAAACCTGCCAGCCAGACTTAAGCTGTTCTGCAGAATCAACAACAGTATTGAACAAGCAAGCACTCACTTTCCTCAAAAAAAAAAAAAAAAGAAAAGAAGCCTATATATAGCCTACAACATTAAGTTTTATGTAGAAGTATCCTGCTTCTTAGTCAGCTATTAAGTGGCTGCCTAGTAGGTTGAAGAGGAAAACAGGCTGAACCAGAGCTCATTTGCTTCCCCCATCACACCTCTGAGTCTAGATTGTAATTCTTCCACTTTTATTATCCTATTACCTACATGGCAACCAGCCCAAAAAATGGATTATGGCAATTCCATAGGCCAGCAGTACATACCACCAGTCTCAGTCTTGAAAAGCAACCAAGTTTCAACCGCTCAAACTGATTTATAATTGTTGCTCTATACTAAATATTAATATGATATGTTACACTTGGACTGCTAAAATCACACTCCTCAAAGCAAAAAGAAAGACGTTAAAGTGCTAGGGCTTCAGCTAGCAATGTGACTAGTCTGAGCCAGCAGTGTGACCGTTTTGAGACAAACACGTGTCTTTTATGGCTGGGGCCACAAAAAACTTCCCAACCCAACCTACCAAGTGGAAAACTGCCAATGCTTGCTCCTCTGCATTTGTGCTTATAGCTGCCCCAGGAGCCAGTGCCAGAACTGAAACCTGGCACTGGTTTGAAGCTTGCATATTTATCTACTCCAGTAGAAATCCCTGAATTCTATTTGGAACACATGGCTTGAACTACATGACCTTTATTAGGTTTATAATTCTACAATTTTAAAAAAACCAAAAAAAAACCAAAAAAGCATTATTAACAAGTTTGTGACTAGTATCTTTTGCTCATATGCAAGTCTGCTCTGCATTCAGATTAAGTATAAGTACTACCAAAACTGTGGCAATGTTCCTTAAACTCTGCCCTACAGCAGAGCTGCAAGTCATTCTCTGTTGGACAATTAGTGGAAACAAGATAAGCTACCAAAGCAGACAGCTTCCTTACTAAATCGAGCTAGTCATACAGACTGTGGAAGTATTGCAAAACAAATGAAGGACTGAAAAAGCAGCTTTGGAGTAGTAAATTTTATTTTTTTTAAATAGTTTCATGGCTTAGGCTGCAGTCAATACAGCTTGATCACTATCTCACAAAGCCATCTCAGAAGCTTTGCTGTTGATTTTCACATAGAGAAGTTAAACCACAACCAGCACTGATATTTGCATCCACCTTCTCTAAAAAGTGGTAGTTTTCTTCATTTTTTTATGTCTTCCGTATTTAAACTTTCGTTCTATGCATTATATGGAGGGAGAACCCAAACCCATGGCTCTCAATACAAAACAAAGGAGCAGTCTCACCAACAGCCCTTACTCCTTATTTCCAGACATGGAAGGAATTTTGTATAGCACATACAAAGTTCATTTCAATTATGGATCAGTTATGAAGAGACTATAGGAATTTTAGATCTTAGTGCCTTTAAGTGTCTGAGCATTTCCCCACCTCTAGTTATTCTCACCTATTGTTAAATAGCTATAGCAGCTGGGGGACAGGAAAATTAAGCAATGATTAGGGTTTAATCTTCTGGAACAGAGAAAACACCACACTGAGCGAAGCCACATGCCAAACAGAAGTATGCAGACGAGATGGAGCTGAGCAAGCTGCCCAAGGAAATTCTTTGCTGAAGCATACAGTATGTGTTCACAGGCTTACTGTGCCTGCTAAAGACATTAGCAACATCCTTTGTAGGGATAATATGTCTTTAAATCAATTACAGGGGTTCCTCTGTGCTTTGAGAACATACTGCAACCATTTCCTCCAGTGTCCCTTAAGCCCAGGTCCACATCCCAGCTCCTCAGGGTCAGCACATCTCTTGTGTCCTGCCGCGTGCAGCCGCTCACCCACAGAAGCACAGGCTGTGCCTATGGCACAGAGCTGGTTGAACTCAGGCTGGTTTTGGGGATACCTGGCTGTGACCTGCCAGCCTCCAGCTGTGATGTGCTCCAGTCCCATTCCATCTCTGCCGTTCAACAGCGTTTGCAGGTGGTGCTGTGACCCCTAGGACAGCTGTTCCTCAGCATCCATCTTACCTGATCATCCCTGGGCTTTCAGCTCACTGGCTCCCAGCTGAGCTCCCACACCCTGCCAAGGCACAGCCACTCCTCAGCTTCACAGACGAGCCTCAGGGAGTTCGTCACCTGAGGAAGTGTATCTTTAGGAAGCCTAAGTGATACACCATGTACACACAGAGATCCACTAAGCTTTTTACAAGGTAGGTTTTCCAGAGGAGGAATGACTCTTCACTGGAGGGTTGTAAGAACAGTAACTGAGTGCTCATCTGGGCATGGACAGGAGGATGGAAAAGAATATGGGGTTTTATTTTTTTGCAAGGGACAGAAACCATTTTCTTCTAGGCTTACCACGGTGACTGGTTATTAAAAAAAAAAAAAAAAAGGAGTAAGATTCCTTTGTAAGACAAATCTTCAGATTTTAGATATTAAACATTACACTTCAGAAGGTTTTAAATAATTAAAATAGTGTTTACTTTAACTGGATTTGAAACCAATCATGTCAGAGAACTTCAGACCACTGTTGCATCCAACACCCTGTACAGTCTATTCGTGTATGTTGAGCCTCTAGAAAGGATCTCATGAGGTGGAACTGGCAACTGAAAAAATAAGTTCAAATCCAGTCCTTTCAGTGTAGGTTTGGCAAGAAAAAATATCACAGACTTTTCATACAGTAAAGAATAAAAATAATCAAACCAATGGAGCTCTCAGGAGCAAAATACAGGTTAAAATAGCTCTACCCTTAATAGGCACCCAGAGACCACTCATGTCTCACATCCAGAAGAGAAAGGCATAACACAAAGCAAGTTTAAGCCAGCAGTATAACAGCAACAGCAACCAACCCAGCTTCTCCAAGAGAAACTGCAATCACCCAACGGGGCTTGAAGCAGAAGTCAAGAATTTCAGAATTAGGAATTGTTAAGGCGGGTGGGGAAAAAAGTCAAACTGTGGGTGGCTTATGATCAAATTCCTTAATACTTTCAGTCTGAACACGCCTAGGTTTCTTCTGCCTTAAGTGCCACATCCCAAGTTAAGATACGAGAAGGTAAATGCATTACTCTTACGTCCAGGAAGAGCTGCAGGCAGGTGTTCGTGCACATCCAACCCTTGCTGTGAATACTGTCTGAGAGCAGCAGAAGGGCTCCACACTGCCGGCACACTGCTGGGATGGGCAGTGAGCAAGGATGCAATACAGAACAATACGAGCTGCTATTCACAGTGGCTATTTCAGATCCGGCTGCTCCCTGACAAGCAGGTCCCCACTCACAGCTGCAGGACTGCAGCACAGATACCCAGCTGAACCGCATACAGGAATGCTGCGCCCATTATCTGAGATCCTTTCGGGGTGGGGAAGAAAGGAAGGCGTCTGAATGTTCAGCCTTTGTAGAGCAGCAAGTTGCCATGAGTGCTGCTTTGTCCGCAGCCAGCGAGCCCCTCACCAGCCTGGCCGGGCAGCGCGCCAGCGCCACACTGACCCCAAAACCCCGGCTCGCCTCGAGAACTGGCGCGGCCGAGCACCCGGCAGCCAGGGGCCAAGAGGCATCACAAGGGGGTTCCCCCACTCCTGGACCCCCCGTGCCCCACCTGCAGCTCCCGCCCCGTACACGGCCAGCGGCACAGCGGGCTCTGGGACTGCCGCGGCACGACGCTGGCCATGGCATTCCTGCCAAAACCACCCCACAATGGGCCCTGTGAGCACGGCCCCTGCACCAGCAAAGCACATTCCCCGCTGCTGAGCTCATCCCAACGCCCCTCGGTGCTGCTGCCGGCCCCAGGAGTGGCTGGGACACCGCGGCTCCCACACGCCTATGGCGGGGACAGACAGTGCAGGCATCCTGCACCGGCACCAAACCAGCAGTTGACGTTCAATCCCTTCGATAGCACAGATCCACATTTCCAGGGAGGAATGAGTGGGAAGCTGGGTGGCAGAACAAGACAAGGTCTGCAGCCCCTTCATGCTTCAGTGTGCAAAGGGAGCCCAAGCCTGCATGGACAGTTCTGCTCCCCACGAGCTCAAGTCAATTCAGCAGCCCCCCATCCTCCAGGACAGCAGAGCTGGCAGCATGCCAAGACCGATTGCATCAACCTCAGAGACAGCAGGCAGGTTGGGAAAGCCCCCAGACAGCACCTGGCAGCATGGGATGGGGCTGTAGAGAAGGGCTTCAAGGTGGCACCCATGCAGACAGTCACCCTCAGCTGCCCCAGGTTCAGAGGCGGGTGGAGGGAAGCTCCAGGAAGCCATGGAGACAGCACAACACAAGGCACCCAAGTGCTGATTAATCATCCAGGAATAACTTGAGAAGGAAAGTCCCTACAGTGGGGAGTGAACATGCCAGAATTGGATTTCTGTTAAATGAGGGAGGGGGAAGAAGGCATCTGCCTGCCTTGCCACACTCTGCTGAGAAACACTTTGAAACCAAGTGACATGACACAAACTGCACCTCCCTCCTCCAGGCATGAGACAGGGTGAAAAGGGAATGATCCTACATCAGGTCTGTGCTCCCCAGGAGTCAGTACATTTACTACCATGGCACAGAAGGCTTCACCTTCCCATCAGAGCAGACAGCTACACCTGAGTCAGCAACCCCGCTAGCCAATACACAGGAAACGAGCTTCAGTTTAAGCAAGACATTAAAATTTTAGTCTAATGTAGAACTGTCTACACCTTGCACGAAATACATCTCTAGGAGCCCGATCAACTCAAGGTCGTTTCATTCACAGGTGCAAACAAAAAAAGCACCTCATCACAGCACCTCTTGTGCATACACAACTAGAAAGCCAAGCCTCAATCAGAAAGGCTGAACTGAAAAAAAACAGCTGTAGTGCCAGAATACTGCAAGTGACACAACAAAGGTACAAATTGTCTCTGAAGCCTAAGAGTTCTGTAACCACCTCTGTAGGATTAAGGTAATACTAAATCTCAGAGGTTACTTCAGGTCTCATCAAGGTCAAAAACCTGTCTAGTTCTAGCAAAGACCTCCCAGGGGCTGGCAGAGGCATTAGGTGACAAGCCATTAGCGCTGTGCTGTATCTCACATTACTGAAGGAACGTTACCAAGCTTCAGTGCAGGGGACAACAGGAAGGTCCACCCTCAGGCACCTCAGGCATTGCAGATGAAAGAGCTGCAAGAGACAGGGCTACAAAAAAAGACGCCTCAGCAAGACCAAAGAAGCAACGAATAATCCAGAGGTTTCCAGACACCAGAGTGACCTCTGTACTACTAACAGCATGTTTACTCACACTGGGGGTAGGTCAAGATAGTTACATGAAACAGAATGTAAAATCTTGCCGAGATAAATGAGCCTATTCAGATAAGGCTGTCTAACATCTTCTGTGCAGCAGACGCCAGGCACAAAAGCTGCAAGGGATGGACTTTATGAAGCCAAAACCAACACATTAGAAATTATCAGAAGTGATTACTGTTTGGGGAAATCCTTGGCCACAACATACACCAAGATTCAATTTTTCCATTTGAAACCAGAATTGCTACACTGACTGTGAATCACTGTGCACAGAGCTGTTCAAAGGAAATCCCCATTCATGCAGCCCTGCACAGCTCAACCCATCTCCACTCCACACTGCAGCACCAAAATACTGAGGACTGGAGCACATTTTGTGGTCTGAGGTTAGTAACACATCAGAAATGTATGCTGCCATTTCCTTTAGCTTTGCAAAAGATTTGTGGTTTGTCTCAGTTTTGATCATCTCTGATTCTGAGCATCTAACAGCACTGCTCTGTGCAGGCTTGTTTTGAAGCATATAAGCCCAGGTACCATGTTACAGATGCTCTGCAGTCCTCTGCAGCTTAATGACAGAGTAATTCCAGAATGTATCAGCAGGTCAGCTATCTCTGTCCAACCATTTTCCTGAGAAGTAACAGGAAAGGTAATTAAACTCTAACATGCTCTGCTCGGTTTGGCTGGGATAGAGTCAATTTTCTTCACAGTAGCTGGAATGGGGCTGGGTTTTGGATTTGTGCTGAAAACCATGTTGATAACACAAGGATGTTTTTGTTACTGCTGAGCAATGCTTACACAGAGTCAAGGCATTTTCCACCTCTCACCCCACCAGCGAGTTGGCTGGGGATGCACAAGAAATTGGGAGGGGACAGCAGACCCCCAGAGACTCAAGGGATATCCCATACCATATGGTGTCACACTCAACACAAAACCAGAAGAAGGAAGGGGGGGAATATTTGGAGTGATGTCACCTGTCTTCCCGAGTAACCTTTACATGTGATGGATGGCTGAACACCTTCCTGCCCTTAGGAAGTGGTGAATAAATGCCTTGTTTTGCTTTGCTTATTAAACTGTCTTCATCTCAACACATGAGTTTTCCTACTTTCACTCTTTCAATTCTCTCCCCCGTCCTACTGCAGGGAAGTGAGTGATTGGCTGTGTGGGGCTGAATTGCTCGCTGAGCTTAAACTATGACATATGCAATTGTACCCCCGGTGCAGAGAGGAACAGGCACTTTGGAGATACCCTCCAAATCTGAATTTCATTAGTTCATTTTGACATTCAGATATAGTACTCACTCAACACAAACACACAGCACCAGAAGTAGCCCGACACCCACGCACCCCGACACCAGAACTGTCTCACCAGGCCATTGCACTTTAGCACTGCTGTGATGATGTGAAACATCCAAAATGAGCCATCATCCTTCAAGCTCCAGCCATCACCACAGCATTGCCATGTGAGTGTCAATCAGGAGTGGGTGACACACAACCAGGCTGCTTTCTGCAGCTGCACACCAAGCGAAGATGTGCAGGACAGTCACTGCAAACACATGCATGGCCTGGAAGGCACTGCTGCTTTTCCATGACCATTATGAAGGTGTCTTCAAGCTTCTGTGTGTAAGGCAGCTAGATTTAATTCCCCATGAGCTTTCACATACAGACACCTATCCTCCCCCTTCACTAGAAACCATGACTACCCCTCTCCAAGAAGGAATGGGGTCACTTTCTTCCTGGAACGGCAATTCTTAAGTAAAAAATATTCAGTGTTGTGTAGCTGCATCTTGAAGGAAAAATGCTCTCCCTTCTTTCTGGGAAAACAATGAAGTTTAAACACATTTTTGTATGCTTGTGCAATGCAGCCATAAACACACTTCCATCTGCACATCACACAAGGCTCTCCCCTGCACCGTGTGGATTTGAGCCCTGTGTGTTTAACATCCCACACACGACAGTGCTGTGTTTATACGGTTTCAGCTACAAGCCGCTAACATAAGGAATAGACGCTTGGCTTGAGGCCCAGGTAATTCATCCAACTGTGGCAGCCACTATCAGACAGACCTCTTTCAAGAGGAGCTTTCATGAGTGGGAACACAGTGGTGAATCTGCAGAGGCACAGTCTGCACGGGTGGTCTCCAAGCACCTTAAAGAGGACCATCTGGGATTAATGGTACAGCTTGAGCACACATTAGCCCCAGCTGTGCAACACCCCCTCATGCAGACCATGTACCCCCAACCTCCCACTCAAACTCAATCCCTGCACAGCAAAGCTTTGCTTCAAATGTGTGAGTTTTGCATGGCCCTGAGTAGTCTAAGTCCCCATCTCACCCCAGCTGCCATGGACTGGCCAGCCCCAGGCCCTGGAGCTACCCTCCTGCACGGTGGGTTCTGTGCCATGCCAGGGCTCTGCTCAGGGATCCTCCCACTCTCCTAGCAAGAGGCAGAGGCAGCTCTGCTCATTTGACACCATCAGCCTAATCCAACTTTGTCAGGAGCTGCTCAGCTGTAACAGGCTCTGGCTGCTAACAGAGTTTCCAAACTAGCCAACACTCAGAGGGATACTACCTTTTCTCTCCAGAGGCTGGACTTCAAATTCTTCAACTAAAGGCTTCACACAAGCCTTTCCAAACTTCACAAGCTTGCAGGTCTCTCAACAGTCTTCAGGGACAGCACTCCACCGCACACATGCTGACCAAGAAGGGTGCAGGCAATTACCCAAATCCTCACCAGCTGCAAGATCCCATTTTTAATCTGCAGTCTCCCATTGTTCACATTTGCAAGCCTATTGTATTTCACATTTTTAACACAACAGTAAAAACACAGAGCACTGGCTCTGGGGGCAATTTTTCTAGAGCTGGAATAGTTGCAGCAACTTCACAAGCTATGCTGCTCTGTCTGATCTCCCATACCTCTTCCAGTTACCTACCAGGCTTGGTGCAGTGTTAGACAACGTCGTTTGTTAGCAATTCCTCCATTTCACTGTGAAAAATGTTTACTGGCATACTATTACCTCCATCCAGATGCAACAAGAGCCCCACAGGTGTTTATCTTACTCCCAGAGGAAACCTGGGTTGCTTCTTTCAGCTTCTACATTTGAGCTTGGATACTCTTGCTAACCAGGTACTGCTTCAGAAGTTTTTCTTACAGGTAGAGTGAGAAATATTCTGCAGCTCATTAAAGCCTGTGTTTAAGTAATAAAGCTGGTTAATTAAAATATTTGAGCTTCCTCTGCCTTAGGCAGTGCTTTCAACCAATAGCTGCAGCACTATGTGTGAAGCAGTCCATTTTTCCTCTTTGCAAATAAAACCTTTCAAAGGGACATAGTTTTCTTCAGCTATTTATCTATATCAGAAGAAATATTTCTCTATTCAAACACAGAACTCAGAGCTAGGCTACAAAACCATAGCAAAATTTGAAGTGGCTTTGTTTAAGCAGGGTTTTATGCCACTAACTTCAGAGGGCTTCACTCTGAGTCAAGAGTCATTCAGCAGCGCTTTCCACACAGGAAATCCCTGACATCTCCACCATTTACAGAGCCTGAACTAGCAGCTCCTCACTCAAGTCTGCTGCTCCTGGTACTTTCACAGTAAAGCAAGCCTCCTCCATGAGACAACCCTTGCAGAGTAGCTCCAAACTGCTTCCTTCCAGAAAGTAGTACATTGAGATACACTCCAGTGAGAATCCCAGTGGAAATGCAGTTAATTCTCTGGGACAAGATCTTTGCAATACCCTTGTCCAGGGTATTGCACATGCTTCTATCTCTATAACTGCAGATGTCTGCAAGTCATTAGCATGCTCAGCAATGCTCACTGAGCAACCACGGATCATCCGGTGTCACAGCACCAAGGGCAGTGCTGAGCCACCCTGCTGTACAGTGGCTGTGAGCTGAATGCAATCAGTGTTTCTTCACTCATGTTTTTAGAGAGAAGCTGGACCACTAGAAGACTATCTCAGGCTCTTCTATGTTTTTTGGATGCAAAAAACATAACTGGCCACCTGGGAGCTCCACCTGCTTCTGCACGGCTCTAGGGAGCCCCAGAGCACACAGCAGCTTGGGGATCTGCAGGCACTCCTGGGTCACCTGACTTTGTGGCCTCCCATCAAGTAGACAACTCACTTGGTCATTGGCACCTTGATTGAGCTGGCAATCCCTGCTCCTGCTCAGCACTCAGGTTAGGCCAGAGAAGTACTATTAGTACAGGAGCTGTTTTATCAACATGCAGCAACCTCTGACAGCTGGGGTCTTCTCCAAAGCAGCTGTATTGGGCTATGGCAAGTTACCCTCCTCCCTCTGGCCACACATGTTTGATGTCGCTCTTTAGGTGTCCAGCACATACACTGCATCCTCTGTTAAGAGCATTGAACTCGCATCAGTCAGCACCAAATAGCAAAGGAATACATAATCACAAAGTACTGAGAGCATTAAGATGACACCACTACAGAGGGTCCTGCAGACCTGGTTTAAAAACCTCCATGTCTTTGTCCTGACTTCTGACAGTAGCAGTGTCCAGCACTAGTGAGCTCAGGCTGTGGCACTGGAAGTCACTGCCCTTTTAAGTGTCACCACAAATTTTCCTGGCAGCCTCCAGCCTAGTTTTTCTACTTCTTCATAGCTGCATTTTTACTACATGCCTAAAAGAGTTACCAAAACAAATAATCCCCAGAGACAACTAAAGCTGTTTCTATTTGACATTTAATTAGATCATTGATCTTGTTCTAGCGGTTACATGAGCTATCGGATATTTGCATGCAACCACACTGGTAATCAACAGCCAGAACAAAGCTGAAACAACACAATTAACATGCCAAGTCTTCCCACAGATGGTATTTTAAGTCTGCTCAGACACCAACTTGTCCCCCACAAGGAAATTTGATAACAAGCTGTATCTGAGCAAGTGACAACTACTCAGAGAGTCACTGCAATTAGAGAGACACCAGCAAACAGCAGGAACATCCAGGTGCTGGAGGAGGCTCAAAGACACCTAGTCTTCAGATTATTTGGGAGACCAACAAGCAGAATTACTTCTAGTCTTGCAGAGAAACCCTACAGAAATTCACTGTCTAGCTGTGATGGTGAGGTAACATGTGATATCTTGCACCATTCAAGATGACAGTTAGACACCAATTTTGTTTAGCAAGCCAGCATTTCCTGTTCTGTAGCAAGGATCAAAAGCAGAGATAAATCCAAGATTTGTGTCTTGCACCATGACAGATACAAGGTGTATTTATTATACTGTCAGTTCCCAGTGTGGAAGATGCATCAAAGACAAATATAGGACCCTGCACATATACCCCAGGTCAGGCTCTTTGCTCCTGTAGTCCGAGACCAGGGAAACCTGCTCCTACCACTCATATTATAACACAGGGAGGATCTGCACAAAGGCGAAACTCACCTCCAAGATGTACTCATCAGTGTTTTAGCACTGAGACCTAAACTAGTTCCAAGACCTGGCTTGCCAGTTATTTGCCTATGGAAAGTCCACTAAAACTGCTGCACCTACTGCTGCAAGGTTGTTGTGAGAAAAGGGAATGCAAAACAGTTAATTACACCAATTAAAGGAAACACAGATAGAGCAAGTTAGTATCTAGCCGAGGGGAACAGTATTTCCTCTTCTGTGTTTGAATAACCTTCAAATGCACATATCACGGGTGTTTGCTCAGCACAGCTCTGTATGCTGTGCCTTCTGCTGCAGGGCCCCAGAGCAGACGCGTACACAACGTAGCTCACCAGTTGCTCATTTTGGGCCTACCAACCACAACAGTGCCCTTTCATATAGGCTCAGAAATACAGAATACATTGTCTTCTTACAAGAGAGGCCACAGACTAATCAAAACCAGTAGGCAGCCACAAGCACACAGGGTAGCCCAAAATTGCCGTGGGCTGTGAGCTGCAGAGGAGAGCAGCCGCCAGCTTCCTACTCCCAAGTCAGGCTGGGGCAGCCCCCAGGTCCAGACGTGCTCACAGCATCAATGCAAAGGACAGGAGTTGGCATTTCAGAGCAACATGTAATAGCTCAGCCCAGAGCTCATCACACAGGTTTCAGAACAAAAAGCTGAACGCCCAGATTTCAGCACAAAACGTGGGTGGAAGCACACCAGCTATGGCCAGCAGTTGCCCCCAGTGCCTTCAGCTGCTGCTCTGCAGCAGAGCAGCCATGCAGAGGGCTGTGGCCAGTGTCACAAATGCCTGCACCCCACCCAGGCAAGCAGGAGGCAGCAAGAGCCACCCCAGCAGCATGGGGAGAGCAGAGGGCGGCTGGCAGTCTCAGCTAAGCACAGCACCCACACCATGCCAGAACCACCCGCAGCAATGCAACACTGGGACGTGCTGCTGCGACAGCCATTGTCCAATTTGCCCCTCTCAGCAGGCAGGCTGGGTGTCAGCATGGCAGTCTGTGCCCACCTCGCCCTCAGAGGACCCATCATTTGGGAACTGTGCTACCACACAGCCTGGCCAGCTCATGCCAGAGTAATTCAATGCTCTGACAAATAAATGTGTCATGATTTACAGCATGGCCTGAAGCAAGGGAGAAGGAGCCACAGCCCATGATGTCATTGCAGCCCACAGTAATTTTTGTGCTGTTACTGGGTAACGTCAGCAGGGGAGTTCATGCAACCTGCTGCTGCTGTAAGATGAAAACAGCTTGTCCCTTTGTAAGAAAGGCCCCAGCCTGGATGGTCAAAGCTCTGCCACTATCAACTCACCAGCCTGAACAGTAAAACTTGGTATATTTCAGTGACCCAGAGAAATTAACTCTGAAGTATCTGCTGAATTTATGCTTTAAAGTAAGAGACTGCCTTCTGTATTTATTGGTTCCTTCCCATTAGATTAGTTGTCTCCTTCTACAGGTTGTAAGGAACAGCAGAGGACCATCACCTGACCCAGAGAAAGCATCCCACTAGTAACCAGACAGTGCAGCAACCTGTGTGGCCACTCAGACACTTTAGAGGGACGTGGCTGATTTCTTTCCAGGGCAGTATCAGCAGGAGGTCCAAACAACTTCAACCCATCACGCCAGAGGAGACAGGATTCAGCTGCTCCACCCTCTGCCCACTCCCAGGCAGTCCAGGGCAGTGTCTGCTGCCTTACTCACCACAAGGGAGGATGTGTCAGGCAACCCTTGCTTCCCCAGGAACTTGGGCAAAGCTTCATTTGGCTGCTGTTTGAAGTGGCCTAGCTTGTTTTCACTAACATCAAAAAATCCAACTTATTCTTACAGTGGTATTATCCCAGTTGCCATATACAAGCACAGTAGAAACTAGACGTTGCATACATCTCACTATGGAAGTTAGACTTCAACTGCTTACAGCAGAATAGTGCTTACACAAGGAATTGCAATCCCTTAGATGAACTCAAAGCCCACCACAGCAGATCCAGTCCTCACTGTGATGTGCCAGATATTATGTAGGCATCTTCAAAATTCAAGGTTAGTTGCAGGAGAGACAGAGCCAAGCGAGGCTCACAGACAGGTTAGAGACCACATCAGAGCCCAGAGAACCATCTGGTTAAGATACAGCATACACTTACTGCAAGGCTTTTGAGTACAGAACTGGGATTTATCTCCTAATGATGACCTAGAAGAAAGTCCTCCCTACTAGATTACAGAGCACTAGTTCTTCCTCAGGAGGAACACAAACAGGCAGGAGCGCAACTACACAAACTTTTGCCTTGTGGGGAAAGAAAATCTGTGCCAAGACCCCAGAAGCAGGGCCTAGGGGGAAAAACTCACTAGAGTTTCATTGCACAAATCCAAATAAACAGGCAGAGCTTGCTTAGCCCATTGCACAGAACCTCAGATCTCAGTTGACTCAACTCTGAACCCGAGGTCAAGTTCCCAGGAAGAGCAAGGGTAGCTCTAGCCACCCCACCCGGTGGGTGGTTGCAAGAGGGTGGGTGAGTATCCACTTTTACCACACACACAGACAGACAACTACAGCAATCAGAAAAGATACAGAAGCAGCTAGCACAAGTTTCACAGACACAGTATTTTCATGAAACTGTTACTCTTATTCCTCCAAACACAATGTAAAGACACATATTGTTCCATCACCACCACTCCTAGACCATTAGCAGGAATTCAGCCTGCAACAAATTAAGCAGTGCCATATAGTGAAGGCTGTACCAGACTGCTCAGATCTCCTTACAAGGGTAGGCGGTGCCTTCCCTTAGTCTTTTCGACACTTATTTTGGGTTGGATTCTTCCCGCAGCAGTTAACATTCAGCTACACAGCATTTCCTTCCTCTGGCAGAGACACACTTGGTATATCCGATTCCGTTTTTCTTGCCACATCCAAGTTGATTGCAGCTACCTATTCTCACCTACCTTCACTCACCATGTGTGCCCATCACTACCGTGGTGCACTCTTCTCCCCATGGGTGGGTACTCTAGAACAGGACCCACAGTACTATCAGAGGACACACAAAAAGCAAGAAAACCCCACAGGCACCTACAGTTTGTCTACAGAAAGCCTGGCTACCTCACCAACAGCCAGAGTCAGGCTCAATGCTTTGTAAGCAAGAGCCACTGTGACAGGCTCTTCAGGGACACTGGTACCACACCAGATAGAGCCAAACACCAGGGCACTGAGCTCTGTGTCTTTTTTACTGTAATGACTTAAAAGTCAGGTGCCATATTCATGACCTCACTATCATGCCAGGCAGTAAAGGAAGACAGGGCCACCTGATGCTGGTAGCAGGGACCTGGCGAGTGTCACAGTACAGCAGAGTTCACTCCAGCATCACCTGCAACACACTTTCACTCTGGTATGCTTGCTAAACATGCGTTAGCAGTCTAAACTTAGCAGACCCTTGTTCAGGACCCAAGCTAGCTGCTCATCAAAGTCTGTTTCTGAGGGGCAGAGAGAAAACAGAATTCCTCTGCAGCCTGGGGGATTCAGAGACCATTGTTTTACTTCACATTGCTTGAAGCAGACAGAGAACAATGCTGGCAACACAGCAGCATGACCACACACAAGGCTAACCACATTCTTAGATTACAGTTGCAGGCTAGAAAAGAGTTATCCTAACCCCTTTAGATTTAAACATCTCCATGTAAGTCAATACAAGACATGGCATTAGAATATGGAGCAGTTAAGATTTCAGTCCATCTTGAATAGCTGGCATAGCCTCCAGTGCCTTAAATAAAAAAGCTGTTTAGCACATTAGGCTAACTGGCCCCAAGTAATTCTACCGAAGTTTGATCACTTTACAAGTTTCCGCTCATACGTAAAAGAATGCAAGAACAGTCTGTGTAAGTTACCTTAAAGTTTCCTGTAACTTGGAACTCATAGTTCAGGGAAAGGCACTTTTTCATTAGACCAGCAGTCCAACTACTGAAACAGAAGGCCCTGAGGAGACCAAGCACCCTCCAAAGCTGAAGCCACCCCCAGCAAAGAGGTCCACTGCCAGTCTATCAAAAATTATTTTCAAGGGCAAGGATTAAGTGTCATATTTCCAAGAAGCAGAAATCTGCTTCCAAGACACACTGGATACTTTCGTTTTCCAGAAAATAGCCTCCAGGGAAGTCACACATAAGTGGTAGACAAAATGCAAGTGTATTTTGACTACCTCCTTACAATGTGTTAATAGAACATTGAGTTAGGCAGAAGAACCCTTAAATGTACACAGGCTGAAAACACATTTTCTTTTTTCAGTTTTCAAGCACCTAGCTCTAAGCATTACAGGACAACACATTTACTGTGTTACAAGAGACTAGCTTTCCCTCTAGAAACGCACGGTTTGCTTTGTCACTCTTTAGTGTATCAACAGCCTAGGGAAGAAAGCTGAGTTTCAACTATTTTCCTAAAATGAGATTTCTATAAGGTCCTCAGACTCACAAGTCAAGATACTTTCACCTTTAGCACATTATAGGCCACAGTGTGTGCATCAAGTACTTGGTCATTAACCGAAACCCTGCCCAATACACAGGTCAGGATTGGTCAGTACTCCTGCAGCTGGGATATGCCAAGACCACCAAACTCTCCATGAGGCAAGTACCAACATACCATGATTATAACACTACCCTCTCCTTCCTGACACAGCTTAACTCCCTGCAGGCACTACAGCAGGACACACAACCACCACACAGACAAACCTGTAAACAAATCACACAACTGTAGCCAAGGGAGCACCAGATCCTACTGCCACGGCAGCAGACATGCCACTGCCCATCCATTTATTTGCATTGCCACTTGACATCCTGCCGTTGTAAGGCAAACCAGGTCAGCTCACTTACCTGCAACTTGGTGAAAGTGCAACTTGCCAGAGAAACCACATTTTTCAGTTTGCTCAATCTGACTGTAGCAGCCCAAGACTGCAGTTTTACCCAACAAGGTAGCTTGGTGCCCATCCTGCCTCTACCAGTGACACGAGGCTGAGGGTGAGCAGTGGCCACGAGAACACCGAAGCAGCATCAGAGTATGCACCTAGGACCCAGCTGCTGCAACTTGGGTGCAACTTGGCAGGTCTCACCCCAAAACCATTTGCCAGGCTTCAGCCACCCAACTCCTCTGTTTCTAAGCTACATCAGTTGACTCATATTGCCAGTTACCAGGGTTTCTAGGGACAAGCTCAGTGCCCAATTAGCTTCAACTCCCCCTCTTCTCTCCTAAGTAATCTGTAGAGTCGATCGGCCCCTTCAGCCATGAGAAAAACCCTTGTGCTCTACATTCCTGGCATCCTACTCCCAGTGCCTGTCATGCAGCATGCCACTCAGCACCCAGGAATTTGCAATTATCTCAGTCTAGCAGACAAGGAAAAAAGCTAGACTTAACAAGTGTTAACACTTGAGCAGCACAGCAGCCACCTCATGTTGAGCAGAAGGCTCCATGAAGCCACCTGCTCTCACAGCAGCTTTTTCAGAGCATTCACTCTGATCTTCACTGGATGGCACAAAGCACCTACGTGGTTCATGGCCTTCTTTACAGTAGAGCATATATGCAGTCAATTTTGCATTGAAGTGAAGACACTTCATGCCTAGAGGAAAAGCTTCCTGAAACTAGCAAAAGACTTTGAGCAGAGACTAAACAAGGGCTAACAGCAGCAGGAGAGGTTGGGCTGCTAATGTGCATCCAGAAAGGGTTGCGGTCAAACACTGTGTATAGGCAGATTTATTTTATATGGATAAACATTGAATGCCAAAAGCTTGCTACTGAAAAGGTTTTAAAATGTGGTTGCAGTACAGCAGCAGTAGCTGAGCCATAATACGTAGCTTCCAAAATGTTCCTGGAAGTTAAATAATAACTGGAACAGGCACTGCATCCACTTAGCAGAGGTCTGATGGCATTATTAATGCCAGAAATCCAGCAGGCGCAGCTGTCAGGTTTTCCCAGTTGATTTGGCTCAGAGTTGACCCTAAACACCCCAGGCCCTAAAGACCAACCTGATCATAAAAGTTCTCCACCTAAAGCATTTACTAGTTTATTTTTTTCACTTTAGTTCCAGGGCCTGCAATGGACCTGGTTTTGTTAAGCAACACAAAAGAGACTAAACAGTAGAAACAAAAGGAAAGGCTCAAGTTCTTCAGAACCTGCAAGGAAAAACACACCGGGGCAGGTAGTGATCCTAGCAGATGCTGCACCTGCAGGAGAGGTGCCGAGGGCTTCAGCCCTTCAACCCAGCGGAGCACTGCAAGGCTCATTCAGAAAGTCTTTCTTGGAAAGGGCATTCAGAATGTTTTTTCAGGACGGGCTCAGTTTATCCAGGACTGTACAGTAGGGCTCCTGTGCTACTCCTTGGCTCCAGCTCAGGTGGCAGAGCACTGATGGAGCTGTACACCCCTTCATGCAGAGGCTGGGATATAGCAAAAACCTTAGCAATCATAGTCATTCCATTCTCTCAAAGCTTCAAGTTTTCTCAGGTTTTGGGTTTTTTAACAGCCAACACAATGCAAGTAAGCTGTAAAAACAAACAGACGTGTCTTAAATGATTACAGCCACCCTGCAGCTCAGCCTAACCATGTAAAGGAGCTGTGCTGCTGCAGCAGCATTTCTAGAAAGGAAGTCCCTGAAAGCCAGACCTGACTGGAGTAGCCTTGATCTCCCAAACCCGTCACCCTCGGGAAGTTCCACAGACAAATAGGAAGGCAGCTGGAGCAACATTTTTCTAGGGAAAACAATACAATAGGAGGGGAGTGCTGGCCTGGTGTTGGAGCTAGTCCAGCAGCTGCCACAGAAAGGTGAGCTCTGATGTTAGCAAAAGCTCAGCCCAGGAATCAGCAGCTGCAATTCGAACCCCAGTGAGTGCAAAGGGAATCCATCTCTAAGTAAATAATTAGCACCAGCTTCATTCCCAGCTGCAAGTACACTAGCTGTTCTGCCCAGGGAGGACAATCAGCCACTCGGGACCAACAGCCCTCACTTCTTGTCCAAAGCTGCTTTTACACATTAGTAGAGAGGAACAAGAGGGTACCTAGCTACAGATTTCTGAAGAGGGCCAAGTCTCCCCCAAACTGGAGAAGTTTCTATTTTCTTGCTATTGTAGCTAAAGCCTTTGAAGAGAAACAGCTTTCACCTTGGCCAAGTATTTTCGACAACTGAGGAGAGCTGCACTCATCCAAATTCAGCTGTGCAATTCATCGAGGCCAGAGTCATCAGGAAGCAGGAGTTAGAGTTATCTGGCAAAGAGCTAAAAAAGGCATTCACATTCCTTCCCAGAGATCTCAGGCATTCAAATTACTGCTTTACAGACTATGTTGTGGCCACACCTGAGCTATTCCCCAAACGGTCACCGAATGCATTCCTAAGGGATCATCCGCAATCCGACGTGCATGCCAGCAGCTTTCGTCTCCAAACCACCAGTTATCAACCAACTGCATGCTCCAGTATGGCACGGGCAGGCAAATCTCATGCCAGCCTGGGTGGCAGTAGCTCAAAGCACCCATTGCCTGGGCTTAGCAGGGTTCCTTGAACATTTCCTGCCGTAACCTACCGCAGCAGAAAGACTGTGGAGAAAGTGCAATCCTGTTCAAAAGCTGCAACTATGCTTAGGCAAGCATCAATGGTAATCTGAACACTGGCATCATCTGCTGGGCTGTGGTGAGCAAAGTCTCCCCACTCTCCTATACTACCTACGGCTGCAGCTCCTGCCGCACAGCCGTGAGAGCCTGGCTCCAGCACCCTGCCAGAGCCCAGGTACGCCCGGCTAGGGCGGCAGCGTCCCAGCCGCATACTCCTGCCGGGCTGCTGGAGGGGTCAGTGCCTGGGGGAATTGGCTGCACAGGGAGAGAACATGCTCTGACACTAGGTTTCTTCAGGAAAGACCTGAAAGCAAAGCCTCACCTATGAAGTAGTGACCAAGAGGGACGCTGAGGAGTACAGGAGCTCACTGCCAGCCCCGACAGCCGGGCTGTGGGGCAGGCTCACGGCATACACAGCTCTTTAAAGGCAGAAGCAGCAGAAGCCCCTCAGCTTCCGAGCCCGCAGCCCCCACTGCCCTGAGCCCCGTCACGGTTCCGCCAGGCAAAGGTCCAGCGCAGGAAAAAACACAATAAAATGAGAAAACAACAAAATCGCCCGCCGGAGACGCACTCACCGATGGAGACCAGCTTGATGCTTTCCCGCTCCAGGAACTCGAGGGCCACCGAGACGTTCTCCAGCTGCATCTGGCGGAAGGTGGGCCGCTGGTGGTACTTGCGGTACATGCGCTTCTGGCTGAGCACCTCCAGCAGCGCGATCAGCCGCAGCCCGTCGCTCAGGTCATGCTGCAGGTTGCCGATACGCTTGTTGACGCAGCGCAGGTGCTCATTGCACCAGCGGGTGAAGGTGTTCTGCTGGATCCGCTTCCAAGGCGCGTCCTCTGCCAGGTCCTTCTCGGTGGCCGGCATCTCGCCGTCAGGATCGGCCGCTCTCCGCGCGCCCTGACCCCGCGCCTGCGTGCTCATGGCCAGCCCCGCTCCGCCTCCTCGATCCGCTGCGCTCCGCCTGCGCCCCGCCCGGCCGCGCCCGCCCGCCTGCGGGGAGGGAGGGAGAGAGTGAAGAGCGCGGCGCTCAGCGGCCACACTGCTCCTTTTCCTGCTCTCGCGCCTGCTCCTCCTGCTGCCGCTGCCTCCTCCGCTACCCCGACCCGCCCGCTCTGCGCCGCTCCTTCCCGGCTCTGCGCGGCCCCGCGCCGCCGCCCGGCCTTTATCGGCCGGGAGCGGCACGCCCTCCGCCGAATCAACCCCGCGCCCCGCCACACCGGCCCGCGGGGGCCGGCCTGGGCTGGGCTAGGCTGGCAGAGCCCCTGACGGAACGGGGGCCACGCTGGGCCCACACTCACCTGGCCGAGGTGCTGGGCGGGGCTGGGGCGCGGCCCCGGGGCATGGGCAGGAGCGCAGCTGGCCTGGCGCCAGTGCCCGGCCGGGATGCAGCCCCCTCGCCCCACAGACAAATGAAACCCGCAACAGGAACAGGAGCGCAGCCCCCGACCCACCCGAACACCCCCACCACAGCCCCACTCAGGTCAGGCCGCCAGCCGTGCGCCGGCCGCGGATGGGTGCAGCCGCGGGTGGGTGACCTCTCGCAGGGCCTGCAGAGCCCAGGCGCTGGGCTGGGGGGATTCGATTCTGCACAGCCCGCGCCAGGAGAGGCTGGGGGTGCTCACACGAGATGCGATGTGTCAAAGGGATAGCAACCTCTGTGCCGACACACACGATTTTATCGGCCATTTGAAGATAACAGAAACTTCCAAAAGCAGTCAATTAAGGTTCGAATTCTTGGGGGGTTGCTTTTCCCCCACTTTTGTGACTGATTTCCTGGCGCGCCACTCCCTGCTGACATACAAGACTGTGACTTGCCGCTGACTCATTTGACGACAGCAGAGTCAATAGAACTACTCCAGCTGCCTTGCTGCATGCTGAATCTTTGTAGGTCGCCAAGACATCTCGTGACATTTACTGGGTCAATGAAAGCTGCGGTGAGGTGTCCCTGTGTGTCCCTACCCCGAGGGAAGCCTGTGCCCACCTGCTCACCCTCCCCTTGGGTCCAATCCTGCACGCACTTACGGTCTTGGCTTTGCTACCAGGAGCTGCTCCACTGATTCAAGCGAAGTGTGTGTGTGTCTACCTATTTACATCAAGGCTGCCACACTGAAAGGTGCAGGAGTCTGTCAGAGAAAACAAATCCATTAAAACACAATCAATAAAGTCTTACTTAATTAAATTACTATAGCCATTCTCAGCTAGAAAATTAGAATACAGATTTCCAATTATTTTCTTTCAAGGGTGTTATTCTAATGCCTCCACTAAACCATGACACTGTGGTTTCTCTCCAGTAACCTAATAGATGCATCCCCCAGACTAAGTTACATTAGATGCATTTATTGACAATAAATTAAGAAGCAAATATGAAGGTGAGGTAAAGTGGGAGTTATGTCTAAACTTCCATTTTTCCCCTATCAGCATTGTCTCCTTTTTCAGCACTATCAAAGAAATCAGAGATCAGATTTACTATACTGAAATGTTGAGGTGTATCTCATGGCACAGCAGCCACTGCCCTGTCCTCAAATTACTGAGCCAAGCAGCAGGAACGATTCTAATAAAAACTGACATTAAGTAAGAGCTTTAATTCACAGAGCAAAAACAGTGACAGGGCATAGAGATGCTGCAGCTAGGGCAGGTTGTGCCTCTGCAAGCAGCTCTCTGCTGTCAGCGTAGGCTTGTCCATCCCAGGGGAAAGCAGCCTGGAAACATGGAGCTGAGCCTTTTCTCAAGGGCTTTTCTCCCATCATCCTATACTTCATCTTTTAATAGATACTAATTGCTTATTGACTTTGGCCTGGATTGGGACTCCTTAGCAACCATTCCACATCCAGATTAGCTGATGGCTTATAAATATTTTAATTTCCATTCCTTTTCACTCCCACACCTAGAAATACACACTCTTTAATATCATTTTATGCCCATGCCATACTGAAAGTTGAAGCTTCAGACATTTTTTTTTCTGTAACAAAGAGAGTGCATAGGAATTACACAGGAAAAAGATCAAATTAGTATTAGGACCTCTATTTTTAACTTACATATTTAGTTAAAATTTTCAATAAAAATAATTTTTCCCTTAGACCCAGCAAAGAAAATTTTCATCCCATGCTCTGCATACATAAGGACAGCGGTTTCTTTGAGTGGTTTTCCACCACTCCATCCATCCATCCATCCATCCATCCATCCATCCATCCATCCATCCATCCATCCATCCATCCCATCAGAAGCACTGAGGCACAAAACCAGATGTGAAGTGCTCAGCAAAGCTCTGGCACAGGCATGCAAGCCCAGCTCACCCTGTCAGACTCAGGACAGGGGCAGTGGCACAGTCAGGGCTGTTGCTGTTGGGACCATGCAGGGTTGGTGGGGTGCAGGTGGTCTGGATGCAGCAGCCCGTGTCGCAGCTGCCCTTCCCTGCACATCACAGGGCTTTTGATCAGAATTCAGCCTTTTGCATCCTGACTGCTTTCATGATTATTGGGAAACAAAGACTGCTTTATGGGAAGAGAATGAAAAAGCAAAAGAATTTCTCCTCTGAGGAACAGATCTTGTTTCGTTCCTTTCTTCTCAGTCACAGATGACCCTTGCAGCTATGGTCTAATCAACATTTCTGGTTGACAGGCAGAGAAGAGGGGCAGCCCCTGCGTGCACCCCCATCACCTGCACGGGTGACTGAGATCAGGAGAGGTGCCCTGTCTGGGACCTGCCTGGCCACAGGTGTGATATCCAGCTGTGGCAGCAACTGCAGGGCTGGGGATCAATGCCTTGTCTCATCAGTAGATGAGACAGTCCCTCTGTACTGCTCTGTGATCGATTCTTATGAGGGTCACATTTGACCTGAAAAACTGCATTTCCTTTGAAATGAAGTTGGAAGACACTTTAACACGAGTTTAACATGTTTCAAGTTTCATCAGGAGACAGAGAAGTAAAAAGAAGCTAACCCATGAATCTGTACTTGCTGGAATACCATCTTGGTACTATATATTATTACAAATGAACTAATGTATGGCTTTCAGAAATACCTTATGTGCATATTTATATGGGTAGGTATTTGTGTGGATGTATGTATATGGGCAGAAAGGGAGGGAGATTTCAATACTATGCTCTGAGGTGGATACTTTTTTCTTTCGATTTGTCCTGTATGACAAGGATCTTTCCATCCCGTTCTTCCTTTACTTGCTAGATGCAGATACAAGGAAGGAAGAACACTGTCATTGCTTTCTTGGTTCTCTTTAAGCAGTTGTAAAAACACAGCAATGATTTTTTTCCACTGTTTTAAAAATACTCTTCCTCTATGGTAATTCACTGTAAGGCGGAATTTAAAAAGACCCTGTTTAATTCAGCAGCAGAGGGCTTCCACTGCCACATACTCACTGTTTTATCATGCAACCACTCAGTATATTTTGTGTTTGAAAATACAGCCTTGACAAATGGAATAAATTGTAAGGGCAATTCATTATGGCATGCTCTATTTTTAGCAAAAAGTCACTGCAGAATGTCTCTCAAACCAGAATATGGCATTAAGTTCTCTCAATTCACAGGGAGTTGCTTTGCTGGCAGGAATAAAAAAAATTAGGAGCATAGTTTAAACTGTAGAGGTAAATAAAAGTTGGCTGGCTTTTGCAGGTCTGTTGCTGCTCTTTTTGGGATCATTGACAATTCTTAATGGAGATTTAATCTCATTTATCATATCCTCAGGGGCTCTGGAATGGTACCATGGGACTCCATTGTGGACACTTGCCATTAGTTTTTTGGGGCATACTAACAGCAGAGGGAAATGGCAGCTCAAACACTGGCTGTTATATTGAGGAAAGGTCTGTTGAAGCCTGTTTGTGCAAAAGCAGAAGGGTGTGGGGAGCAGCAGCATGGGCCCTCACTGACATCAGTGAACAGGCAGCGCATGATGGGGTGACTAATGAAGTCAGGTCTGTTTCAGGGTAATCAACTTATCACAGTCTCATGTGATGATATGTTCTTGGATTCCTCCAAGTCATGGGCCATACATGAGAGATCCCGGCCATTTGGGACACTGTACATGCTCTCTGCTTGACGCATTGTTCAGCAACAGCTTGCTTTGATTGTAAGAGGACAAGAATCGGAATTAATCTCAACTGTTAATCCAACATCTGCACACTTTGCTTAGAGCAGGAATCAGCCATGGCTGAGCATTCAGGCTGAGCCTTTGCAGGTAGAAGGACTTTTCTCTGCCCCTGGCAGGTCGTGGTCTAGTTTTCACCTCTCTGAAGATCTGTGCAACAGAAAGATCTGTGCACCTTTTAAAAATGTTAGTGGTGCTGCTAATACACAAGGAGCAATGTTTTTTTTCCCCCACACTACAACTAATGCCAAACAAGTGACTTTGAAGATGCATCATGTCTCAGCAGAAATGTGTGGTGAAAAGCCAGCAGGATGCCTCCATCTTTTCCAAAGGTTTCTGTCAAAGCGGCAGCACACTGAGGGTTTGTACCCTGGGGCTGTCAAAACTTGTGCGTTGTCAGGGCAATGGCTTGGAAAAAGAATAACTGGGCCATGGGCTATAGCACCCGGGTAGCTTTAGAAATTTATCAGGAGATTTTAAATATTTATAATTTTTTGGCACATAATAGCCTTATCCAAACAGAGGACAGCATTGTGCATTAAAACAAAAGCCGTGCATAACAAATGCCATAAAATAAATTGTAGCACATTCAAGCCAGTGTGCAGATGCTAATCCTCACATCCCTGCGGGGCAGCTCATCCGCTAACCCAGCACCCAGCCAGTAACACTAAAGATCCAGCAGCTGAGGCTCACAGTAGTTAAAGGTTTGCTTTTTCAGAAGCCGCAGGCACCATAACTCGATGGGATTTCATGACTAAGTGACCATAAATGGCATTGCCACGCAGTTGGCAGCACCGAGCCTGGCTCACCAACACGGCTGGGTGCTCCCAGCCTCCCACGTCAAAGGTTTCCAAAACACACCACACATTTCCTTCACCCGTTACCTATTTACTGGGTTCTGAAAGACAATAGAAGTGTTTCTTCTCAATTGACAAAGTCGTCATTAAACCTCTCCTTTCGTTACCATGATCTCTACCAAGCGAAGCCAAACCCAGACAAGCCGTTCAAGTCAAAGCATGAATCAAATGGATTGCATCATATGGATTGCATTTTCCTTATTCAGCAGCTCTATGGAAGGCAAAGAAACTCTGCATTATACAGATATTGGCTAGGACCTTTGATACAACTTGTTCTGAGTTTTTCCATCTTCTGTTTCCTCCTCTGTTATCCAAGGAAGACAGCAATATGAGAGCCTGCAGCAGCAGTTCAGTCCAAATTGGACAGAGGGATGTCTTTAGGCAGAGAAATCTCTAGAAGTATGCTGAAAAATATAACTTGTTCTGGAATTTGTGTTGAAATTTATCATTTGAAAGTCTATTCAAGCAACAGTTGCTTCTAGTAGCAGTTGTGTCTGGGGCAATTTTCATCTCTCTGTGTCTGGAAGAACATGTTTTTTCTTCTGCAGAGTTCTTGCTGCATTATACATGTGTATATATATATATGTCTTGCTGCATTATATATGTATCCAGAAGCTGAAACTGGTGCCAAAAGCAGCCATCCATCTGGCAAACACAGTGTTTTGCTAGAACTTGCAGTGCTGCTTTTTCCTTGGGTCCCAGGGAGACTCGCAGCTGGAATTTAAAGCTCTGGTTTTGACACAGGCTGTAAACAGCCCAAGAGCAAGGCTGCTTGTGCTTTTTGCTCTCCTGAAATCAGAGGAGACAACTAAACTGAAATCCATCTAGCACATACTGGAAGAGCAAGGACAGGGCATTCCCTGGGAGTGTCTCATGCAGGAATTCACCTAATTTATTTGTCCAAAATACCCCTGCTCCTTGTTCCCATGGAAATGTTGTGAAGTTCATCTCTTTTTCTTGGTTCATCTGTTTTTCTGACTGATAAACTGCTGCAGGGTGTTTAACTTTACTTCTGATTTGTGAAGTCAATTTTAAATGAAAAAACATATACTCACAGCCATGCATAAGCATCTCTCTTTCCAAAATCCAAAAAAAGTTGTGTTGGTACCTGAGCACAATGCCTGGCAGTGCAAATGTACCCACGGCAGTGCCTGCTCTCAGCCAGAACCCCCACCAAGCACCAGGAATGCGGCGATGGCTGCGCTGTGGGTGTCCGAGTGAAACATAGCTTACCCAAATAAATGTGACTTGACATATCAAACATGAAGTTGAAAAATAATTTGAAATAGCAGCTCATTTTTAAAATAACTCAGGATCTGATTTCATGACCTGGGAAGTCAGATCCTATACAAACCCACACAATGCTCCAGTGTGCAGCTAATCAAGGCTTCCTGCCCCTAGCAGATACCACAGGCACGGGCCTCATTAGACATTTTCTGTGCTTACTTCCAACCTTACCTACTGCTTATGTTCGCACTCAGAGTAACCAGAGCTCTCTTCCTAAGATGATACACCCATTTTTCTCAGGGTTTGAATTTCTTTTCTTGTGCTTTTACTCTGCGAGTTGGAGTTTGCAGGAGTGACGGTGTAAAGTTGGAATTAAGCATCTCACATCTGCCAGAGCTCATGAACTGCACAGAATTCCAAGTGTTCCCCAGTTACTCTTCAGGAGCTGTTTTAACCTGAGATACAGATGAATAGTTGTGTTTGACTGCAGAGGAGCAGCCAAGCTCCTCCTTGGGACAGCTGGATGTAGCGTAGGAAGGAACGCTTTCCAGGGGAACAGTGTATATTTTTTAAACAAACCAAAACTCTTCTGTGTGACATAAACAAAATTGTTGACCTATATCCAGCCAAAGAGGGAGGTTGTTTGGCTCTCCTGGCGCACGCCCCAGGATGCAGCAATGGGGTGAGAATGCCAGTGCACAGAGTGAGTGAAAACACAACATCCCAGCTATTTCAGAGGAAAGGCATGACACTGCGGTACTCACTTCTACCGTCCCCACTGCAGTGTTCTCATGATGGCAAATAACTAACCCCAAAAGCACTTTAAGTGGATTTGCTTTCTGCAAAAGGCTGAAGTCATGCTCCTTTCTCTTTTTTAAACATTCTCACAAAAATATTCCCAGACAGAAATCTTGCATAAAAGAAGCCTTAAGTCTACTGACTCATTTGAAAGCTGCTTTATTAGCCCCTACATGGGCTGATAAGCCTTGCCTGGTGCATAAGGACACAAGGGCTGTGCATTGTTCTGCTGCTCAGCTCAGTGCAGTGCTGGCAGCCTGGGCTTGATCCAGCCGAGCAATTAGAGAATTTAACTTCCTCCATAAATGCTTGTACGTGTGAGGCCATGTGTTCGGGGGCATTCCTCTACTCAAAAGGAATCTAACATTTTAAACATGTTGCAGAAGCAGAAGGAATGGCAGAGGCCTCTATGGAGAGCATCACATTGATTTGGGTGAGAATTAGGAGTAATAAAAGGCAGAAGAAAAGCACTCAGACCTGGCCAGCAGTCACCAGCTTCAAGCCACCCTTCCCCCTGCGTAGCTGTTAGTCAGTTCTGCTATTAGTGAGTATATTGCAGCATAACAATGTCCTGCAGCTGAGCTCTGCCCAGCAACACCCTCGAAGAGGAAAGGCCGGTGTGTGGGTGCAAGAAGCACCAGCCGGGGAAAAAGGGCAGGGTGTTGCCGCTGTCCCAGAGCAAACGGAAGACACCACCCCAGGGTGGGCAGGAGGAAGGTGGCAGTTTGGAAAACCCTGGGCTGTCTGTTCCCTGCATGAACTAGGGGGCTGGGTGTCCAGGGACAGCTCAATAAGGGTTTGTCCAAAGAAACTGGAGTTCTCAGATGGGAGAAAACAGGGCAGGAAGAAAGCTGAATAGATCACCCACCCCATGGCACAATCAATGCCTTACCAATTCCTAGGATCTTCTCTGGCTCTATACTTTCCCTAAAATTGAGATTCCTCTGGGGGGATCCTCACTCTGCTCTGGCTCCACCTTTGGCTTGTAGGGCAAAACCTGCAATTCTCAGGTTCCTCTTTTTCTCAAAATGATGATTCCTGGATTTTGTGAAGCGGGCCCAAAATCACTAGCTAAAAAAAAA
>VZTE01002015.1:470026-536461 GCA_013397775.1 Eulacestoma nigropectus | reverse complement strand
CTGTGTTTTTTAATTCCAATAAAAAAAAAAAAGGAATAAAAGGTAGGCTAATGGGAGAAGATGGCATCAGAAAGGTGTTACTGGTGGAGCTAGCTAGGCAGCTGGCACCTCTTGCTCCTTGTGTGCCTGATAGTCCTGAAATGGGAGATAATACTGAGGGTGAGCCCAGTCACAAGCTGTCTAATTGAAAAGGACCAAAAAGTAAAAATAGACCCTTTTCAAACTATGTATTTCAAAAGACAATTCAGCCACTGCAGCAGCTGGCACTAACTGCACATCAGCCATCTGGTATGGCACTCCAAGCAAGGAACCTTGTCCTTGTAAGCGTTGTCACTTCCCTACAGGTTAAAACACCAACCAAGAGCCTGCTATGACACAGAAAGGAAAAGCAGAGCCCTGCCAGGCCTGGTCCTACTAATCAGAGTAAGCAAGAGCCAAATGTAACAGGAGAACAGAGTTGGGGCATGGTTTGAGACCCTTTTTTGAGGGTGGTCGCTGTGCCTTAGTTCCAGCTGCCCCATTGCTGCAATAGTGGTGTTAGAGAAGCGGGAGGGAAGAGTGATTTATAAATAGAGCAGCCCAGGTAAGTGGTTTTATCTTTACAGCCCTGGTGATAATATGGTTTGCAGCAGGATGGAGGTGATCTGATCCAGCTGGGGCCAGTTATGCTATGTGGGAGCCTCACGGGGGCCTGGCAGTGAGGATGTCACCAGTGCAGGGCTGCAGGAGCTCTGCAAAGCTCTGGGTTATCACCACTGCCATCTCAGAGGCACTGGCTGTTTGCACAGGCACAGCATGGTGGCCGCCCAGGTGCCTCTGGGGGCCCTTGTTTGCTTTTGGCTTCTCTGAGGCTCAAGTCTGGGGAGGGAGATGGCAGCAGCTCCTTTAGGGACCAGAAACAGTCCCCAGCTTGCAAGATGCACTAAGAGGGCCAGGCACACCCACAAGAAGTCTCCTTCTCCTGCTTTCTGCACAGCAGTTGTCTTCTGGACATATCTCCTCTTTGTTGAACTTTGTATGTAAAACTCTTCCTCCATTCTGCACGGACTTTAGTCCGTTTGGCACAGCCATCGCTGGCTGGCAAGCAGCTGGTATGACTGTGTCTTAAAGCATGGGGCTGAGCGGGGCACATGCCAGCACACCTGTGTTATCTCAGTCTCTCTAGGAGCAGTAGGTGAGAAGACTCCAAGTGAGAGGCTTCGATCCTGTGGGAAAAGCACTAATCTGGCTGTTAACACACTGGTGCTGCTGGTGCTCAGCTGGCAGAGGTACCGTGGCCAGCCACAGCCCAGAGCCTGGGAGATCCATACAGATGGGTGAGCTATTCCCTGTCCTGTGACAGGCTGGTTTGGCCCCACAGAAGCCTTCCTCCTGCTCCTTCGCCAGCCTTGGCAGCGGTGTGCTGAGTTTTCTGCGGTTCTCACAGCAACTGCAAATTTTCCTTCTGCAAAGCAGAAATCCTCTCCCAGGTTCCTTGACAGCAGCAAATATCCAGTAGCGAAGTGGCAGGGGGCGATGAAACAGTTGCAAACTGGTCAAGTGCAACTGGAGAACGGCTTCGTTGTCTGAGGGGGAAGCAGACCGGTTTCCCTTCCCGGCAGATCCAGCCGCTCTGACAGCTCCTAGGAACACTGATGAAGTGGGCAGGGGGTCCCTGCGGGCACAGCCCGGCTCCACGCCCGCGGCTCCCTGCCCGCCGCGCCCTCAGGGCGAACCGCCCCCTCACAGCCCTTGGCACTGCTGCCCCCTGCCGGCCTGCGCAGCCCTGCCTGGCCCGGCCTTCACGTCGGCCCCGCCGCTCCCGGCACCGGACAAGCCCCAGCAAAACGCCTTATTGGTTTAATTTGATAAAAATCCCTGCAAAAAAATCCTGCGGCGATGAAATCATAGAGCCATAGAATCGCTTGGGCTGGAAAATCCCTCTAAGATCACCAAGTCTAAACATTAACCCGGCACTGCCAAGCTACCACTAACCCATGTCCCTCAGTGCCACAACTACATGGCTTTTAAACACTTCCAGGGATGGTGATTCCACCACTGACCTAGGCTGCCCGTTCCAGTGCTTGACAGTGCTTTGGATGAAGAAATTTTCCTTAATATCCAATCTAAACCTTCCTAGGTCCAACATAAGGCTGTTTCCTCTGGTCCTGTTACTTGTTACCTGGGAGAAGAGACTGACTCCCACCTGGCTACAATCTCCTTTCAGGTGTTGTAGAGCCATAAGGTCCCCCCGAGCCTCCTTTTCTCCATGCTAAACACCCCCAGCTACTCCCAAGGAGATTTGTGCTCCAGCCCCTTCCCCAGCCCCATTGCTCTTCTCTGGACACACTCCAGCCCCTCAGTGTCTTTTGTGTAGTGAGGGGCCCAAAACTGAACCCAGAATTTGAGGTGTGGCATCACAAGTGCTCAGTACGGGGGGACAGTCAGGCCCTGGTCCTTCTGGCCACACTGTTGCTGATACAGCCAGGATGCCACTGGGCTTCTTGGCCACCTGGGCACACCTGGGCTCATATTCAGCCGCTGTCAACCAACACCCCCAGGTCCTTTTCCAATGGGCAAATTTCCAGCTGCTCTGCCCCAAAATCACCCAAAGCCTGCACAGCCGATGGGTTCATTCGCGCTCCCCAGGCCTTGAGAACCGCAGTGGTGGGGTGGGAGCAGGGAAGGGGCTGTGCTGCCCCTGCTGTGGCCTGGGAGTATCTCCTCATGCCGCAGGAATGTGGTTATGTCATGGCGAGTCCCCCACACGCCCCGCCGCTGCCTCCCAGCCGGCCGCCGGCCGACAGCTCTGGGAAGCATCGTTACTGATGAAATGGAGGCATAAATTTCTGCTGGCAGGGCTCCTGGCTGTGAAAACTTGTAAGCCGTAACAACCGCTCACTGCGACAAAGTTACTCCGACATTTCCCATGGTCCCAGTCCCATCCCTCAGAGCTGGGGGCAGGAAGAGAGGGAAAAGGTTTTAAACACTTTTCATTTTCCTTATGTAGTTGAGCGTTACCAGGGGCGATATTTCTGACTGTGCATGAATCCTTCCTGCTGAACTCATGGGGCATGACGCACCCACAGGAGGGGAGAGCATGCCCGAGAAAAGAGCGGCTGAAGTACACTCCTGCTGAGCTGCTCTTTCTGAGGATTTCTTTTTCCAGCCAAGGAGCTTTATTATTACAGAAAGAACATGAGATTTTATGAGTGATTTTACAAATTAGTTTCTCAAATTGTTTGCAGCAGCACAAGAAATGTTGCAGTCATTAAAGTTCATAGAAAGTATGAAATGCTCCATCACCGCAAAGCTTTTTCTTGTGCAACAGAAACAAGGCAAAGTCGCCCCTGGCATGTTTAGACGTCTGACTCTGAAATGCTGTTCATCACCTCTCCTCCATAGCGTACAGCAACTCATCCTGCCCTCGTGCACATTGCTAGAACGAGCCCAGAGCTGAACCAGCACAAACCCAGCTACAAACATGATTTTAAAAACAAACAAGTAATTATTTCCATTCACCTCATTTAATTTGGGCTCATGCAGAAATGCTGTTCATCCAATAGTCCAAAATATGTCACGTATTAGGAGCTAAAGAGTCCAACCCAATGAATGAGTCATCACCCAGTGGATGAAATCCCATATCTTCATGGCTGCTCATAAATAAGACAAGCTCAACTTTATAGTAAGTCATAAGTAAACAATGAACTATATGAAAATCAGACTCAGCTGTGTTATAACTGCATGGGCACAGTGCCCACACAGAAATGAAAAGCGAATGTGATACCATCACCGTTTGGCTTTGGAGGCTGAATTTGGGACTGAGACTCTTAAGAGGGGTTTTGATGTGTGTAGCAGGGCAGTCGGACATCCAGGCCTTCAAGGACACTGCAGATGCCTGTTTGCAATAAACAACACATTATCCCAGCCATTAGCACTTCTGAACCTCAGATTCCAATGGGCAGATTTTCTGAAACTGTCATCTGGTATCTTCTTGCGACAGCCCAAAATCTCCAGGCAGTGCTCCTGTGTTTTTGCAGCTTGCTCCTGCATCAGTGCTCTCTCCTAGAGGGAAATGAAGGGCAGCAAAAAGCTGTTCCTTCACCCTGAGATGAGCATTGGTACGTCCTGTGCATCCCTCATAACCATACCCTGAGTGCTGGGCTGGATTCACAGAGCTGGCTGGAGCTTTTGATTTGTTAATAACTATTTGAACCAGTGTTGTGAGAGAAGGCAGGAAATAGCAAGAAAGTATTGATCAACCTCTATCTTGTTAAAAAATTAACAGCATAGAAAGCACAGTATTGAAATAACTGGAAGCCTGACCACACTGCAGACAGCCCAGCGGAAGGGCCAGGCAAGAGAAGGTGTGTTGAAGGCACTGAGAAAGACTCTGGCACGTGGTCATGAAGGGAACCTTCTGCAGCAGGGGCAGCTGAAGCCACCTCCAAGTCTGAGCTCCATTGCCCCCTCAGGGAGGGTCTCCCCAGCCACAAGCAGCTCATGGGGTTGCAGCCAGTTTTGCAGGGGCATTTACTCCAATAAAAACATCTTTCTGCTCCTGACAAAGTGTTTTGCTATCTTGTCGAAGACTCTGGGAAATGTCTTATAATTTCCTATTTGTATTCAGGTTAATGGTGCCAGTGGGATACAAAGAAGATCACAGGAAGCAAATCTTTGAATTTCAGGGAAACCCAGGATGTAGTCAGATGTGATACAGGGTAGACAAGGCTGACTCTCAAATTATATTCTCTTTTCATTAGACTGACACTGTACAGGTAACCATTAATGGCAGAGCTCCTATTGCCCAAAGAAAGTGCTCCAGGGACAAGTGCCCAAAAGAGGAGCCGCCCTTGAAGACTTCCAGGTCTGCATGGGCTTGGTGGTACACTCTGAAGTGGAGATGTCCTGCTGCTCCCTCACCATAGCCTTCTCCTCTCAAGTACAGCAAAGCAGCTCAGGCTGCCTTTCGGATAGCAGTGAGGCCAAGACAGTAGCTGTCTGGCTATAGGAAGGGAAGAGACGAAAGCAGCTTTTCCCTGAGAGAGCAAAGCTCCAGCATCTGCCAAAGTACACAAGGACACAGACTGCCTTGTGGCTGTCCCTGAAGAGCGGGGCTGGGGCAGATGGGGATATCCGTTCTACAGTGATGTGTCCAGACATGGGGGAGGGCTTTGAGATGTGTCACAAGAATGAAACCCCAGAAGAGGCCCAAGCCTGGTCACAGGCACTTGGTCCATCCCAAGGGATGCAGGGTCTTATGCTGGGGAATGGGGCCTGGCTCCCTTCCTCCTTCCTGCCCTGACATGACTGCATTTCTCTAAAAGGTTGAGAATAGTTGTGCCCTCTCAGGATTCCACAGATGATTTACAAGTTCTCTCAGGAGACCTCCAAAGAGCTCCTCTGGCTCCCTGCCTTCCTGATGGTCCTTGACCCAAGTGGCTCTAGCAGTCAGAGCAGGCTGGGCAGTACCACAACCCCAGCTCAGGCTTTTCCCAAAAAGGATGTTCTGATCAGGAAAGTTATTTTATTTTCTCAACCCTGGTACAGTTGTAAGAGGGCAAAGCATGGATGATATCCAGAGATGTGACTGCACAAGCCCAGGTCACTACTTGCTGTCCAAGCAGAGTTCCTCTGTATACATTCTCTTTTTAACATTGGAAAATTATTGTACTTTAATAAAGTTCTGTAAATGGATGAATAATTTCCACAAAGGAAAGAATGTTAAACTTGCATTGGCACAACATTACTTCTAATCAAGTGATCTTCATAATTCTCCAGAACAAGCAAAACTTCATATTTTCCATATGTAACCATTTTTGTCACCCAAAGCACTTTGTATTCAATAAAAATACCAGCTTTCATTAAAGAAAAAAACCCTTTTGGTGCGCAGTTTTTCTGGCATTGCACGTCTCTGGTTCACTCACTCAACATGTTTAGAATTAAATCACAAAACCTTAACTCACCCTCTAATGATCTGTTTGTTTCCAGATTCATATTCCCACAATATGTTTGCTGACAGCAGTTGGGCTCTTTGACAAAAGTCAAGAAATTTTTCCCAACAACGTATATTTGCTGCGTTCTGGTGAATTACAGGGGAAGGGTGCAGGCTGTACAAGCTGTCACCAGTAACGTGACTGTAAGACCAAATGTAATTTATTTAGTACAAGCTAAATGTTTATACTAAGTGTTCTTTGTTCCGAACATTATCACTTCAACATTGAGCTTTTTATGAAGAGAGTTGTGAGAAAGGTTGAGCCCTGTTTTGAAAGGATTTTTAAATTTAGCATCACTATGACTTGGAGCCAAGACCCCGATGCATACTGTTCTCAGGAGAATGATGGCAAAAAGCTGCTCCACTCAGTTTCAGGCACTTCTAAACTGTTCTTTTTGACTTTGTATTATGTGTTAGAACTGAATAAGAGCAAACCAATTCTTGAAAGGATATGTTGTTTCAAAATAAATCCAAAATCTTACACTCCAAATAATGTTGAATGTGGTACTTTGATATTATTGCACCTTATCCCTTTCTCCCACTCATAAAATAGTCCCTTCAAATTCACATTGATTTCACAAAGCACTTTGATCTCAGCAGAAACAAAACACACTGGGATGAAATCTGGTCCTACCAATATCTCCTCAGCCTTTCTCACCTGCCCACTGATGGATGGGGTCTGGAAGGTGTCCGCACCTTGGTGTCCACACACAGCTGCACTTCAAGCAACAACAACAAGCAGCTCTTCTTTACTAAACCAGTGACACCAGTTTATTAAATTGGTGATAAAGCGAAACTAAGTCTGTGATACCTGGAGAGCCCTGGATATCGTGTCTTCTAAAAGTAAAATTACTCTGTCAGAAGAGTGCTGGACTTTGTCAGTAGCATGAATAATCTCATTCCATATAAACATACTTGAAAACTGCATCCCAGTATGGTATTTGCCACTCAGAAAAGACAACAAGAAAAAGGAGAGCAGCAAGGAGGATGATGACTATGGCACAGGAAACCCACCTTGTCGTGAAGGGTTTCGGGATCCTGATCTGCTGCTGAGAAGGTCAAGGCCAGACGTGGTCACAAGCTGCAGCACCTGCATGGAGAGAGCAATGTCAGAGGCGAGGGGTTTCCACTTCCAAGGGGAAAAGTGACTCATGGCAGAAAGCTGCAGCTAAGCAGCCACACACTAGGGAAATATATGTTCAAACAGGAGTAACTCGACCTTGTGAACAGCTAACTGTACCCTTAACTATCTCTTACAGTAGATCCTCCACCTCTCATATGGAAGAATCAATGTCAGATGTTTCTCTGAAACACATGTAATTTAATACGAACAGTTGAAGTCAGTTGTCCCACCTTACATCCTGTATTTCATCCTAGTCCCTGTTTTCTTGGGAGAAATTCATCCTATGAACAGTGATTCCAAGTTTTACTCCTAGAAAGTATTAACATCTTAGTATTACTTCCATTTTTACAGCAGCTAGAATTATCCTTGTTTGCTCATTGAAAAATATTTTAGACACAACAAATACAATACCTCTGGGTTCATCTGAAGAAAGGAAATCCTTTCTGCAGACTCCCCTTTCGTCCCTGCTGAGTTGCCAACTCTAAAGCCTGCAGAGTGCCCAGCAGCGTTCGAGGGTGTTTCTCTAGGGCGTGAAGCTGACCCTCCTCTATTACAGATAACAGCTTTATGGCACAGGCATTGTTCTTTACCAGTGCCCTGTTTTCACAAGGTATTTAATGAATAGGCTTTCAACTGCAAAAACACAGGCTGAGATCAAGAAGCCAAATGACCTTTGTGCTTGCGATTGTATGTTCACATAGTTACACTTATTTTCCTCATTAACATATAGGAATCCCTTTTTTGTTAACGCACTTTATTTAATTCTAATAGGCTTTTTGTTGTATTTAAAAATCTAGAGGAAAACAGAAAAAAAGTCCCATTGTTCTCCCACATGTTTGTTTTCACTACAACTACTAAGAGGAAAAGCCCTTTACAAAAACAGGATACAGCAGACTTCTCTGTGCTGTGCATCCCCCGCACACTCGCACACTCTGGGCATGGCTGCAGTGGTAATCGAGAGTCTATAGAAAGTCATCACTGATTGAAAAACATCAATGGGAGTTTTATTATCCACTTGAATGAGAGTAGCATCAAGTCCCTGCTGAATAAACCCCACCAGCCTGGGCAGGTTCTTCTCCCCTCAGACAAATTACCACCTGCCTAAGGACATTTCCTCTGTGACATCCATTATAGAGAGAGGGGCAGACAGGGATGTCTGCAGGGCAAACCCCACCATTGCAGAAAGGCATTAAGTCAATGACAAAAGCCATAGCATCCAGCATCCCTTCCCAGCAGTCCTAAGAGACAAATCACCAGGGAACCATGTGATGTCACCTACATCAGGAGCTGCCTGGCCCCAGACCCCCCATGACTTCTTACTGAGCAGCCACAGGCTGTCTCTGGTGTACCCTCAGGAGTGGGGCTCCCCACTGCATTTCTACTAATGACTTTTCAGAGTTCCTTTCTTAACGTATCCCATGGCCTCCTTTCCCCCCTCTTAGATTATTGCTTCCCCTGATGGATTTTTGGCTACTTGGCAGAGGGGTCCCCAGCTGTGCCAGCAGCCCCCAAGAAAGGCCAGAGCTGAGGCAGGAGGACTTGTAAGCTGCACTCACTGCAAAGCACATTCCTGTGGGCTGTTGTTAAGAAGATAATAAAAATTGCTGTTTTCTTTCTCCTCACACGTTAGCATTTGGAAGAGTTCATACTTCCAAAGAGTAACACTGACTTGTTCTCCGTGATACGGAAGAATAAATCAAATGCAATTACCAGGAGACCCCCATTTCTGTAATCAAGAGCCTCATCTCTGGCCAGAAAGTACCTTGGGGGAATCAAGTTCTAGCGACTGGGAGGCCAGTAAAGAGCAATTTGAGCTTTTCTGACTCTGAAATGTGGTGATTGCAGTTCCATTCACCTGGGCAGAAACTACCGCTTAGCAGCCTGGCAACCTCCTTCAAACACCATCCCAAGAGCATTTCAGTTAAAAAAAGAAGTCTCGAATTTTAGGGAAATACATCTTCTGGTTTCTTTCTAAGGAAAAACATAAAATGCCATAAGGGTTGAGGATATTCTTGCAGTGAAGGGAACAATATACTACTTTGGTTTTAATTTTATAGGGTTGTGGTTCTACTTGGTTTTTTTTAAACTATGTTAAGTAAGCCTTGTTTCTTCACCAGAAATTATCATTACTTTTGATTTAGCCATGATTTCTGAACAAGAGACTTCTATAATGCAAAATTATTACATTACAATGTAAATTATATTATAAATGTTTATGCAAATCCGTAGGTAAAACAATACCACTTTATTACTGCAAAATAAACTTTCAGATTACTGACACTTTGTCTTTGAACCAGAGTCTTTGCTATCGCTCAATAAACTGAAGAGCCAGGGAGGCAATTTAGCACAACAGGCTATGCCTGATACTACTTAGAATCAGACCACAGTGTTTTCAGTTCGAGGGAAAAAAACCCCAATTTCCACTTATATCAAAAACTTTCATTGTTTAGAAACTGTAAACTGACATCTGCTGCTTTTTGCATTTATTAGTAAATTGCTGGTCATCATCACAGGACAGGATTAAATAATGTGGCTGTCATTCCTTCCTCATCAGGGAGAAATAAACCCACAGTGTCCTCCCTTGCTGCATGCAAGGAGTTCAGTTACAAAACTATGCTTTTCCCAAACTCTCGGTGTCTGCCGACTGGGTGTCCCAAAAGGCAAGAAATCACAATTCCCCAGGCAGTGTCAGGACAAGCTCACTTTGAGCAACCCCTTTTCTGAAAGCAGAACAGAGACAGCCCTCCGGGCGCTCCCTCCATCCCACGGACCCTCACCCGCTGCCATCGCCCTCCGGCCCCAGCCCCAGCCCCGGGGTCCCGCCGGAGCCGAGGGCAGGTCCCACACGGTGCCCAGCCACGCCACCCCTCGCACCTACCGTGCGCTGCTCCCCGCGGCCCCACCACGCCGATGGATGGATGGAACTGCCGGGCCTGGCTGGGAGCTGCTGCTGTCCCAGCAGCGGGAGGTCACCAGGCTGCTGGTCTGATCTTCAGTTCGCTTTCCATCTGAAAAGTTTAACTCCTTCACGCCCTGAAAGGCAAAATATCAGCGAATACTGCGGTGCTGCACTCATCCCTTGCCAGGAATGCTGAGCACACCCTTGTCCCAGGCTGCTGAGAACAAGGACACACACCTGGGAGAAATCAGGATATGGGGGGTCGGCATGGGCAGTTTTGCTCTGAGACTTGGGGGTGAGTGTGACACAGAGAAGTCCTCGATGAGATATTCCTCTTAACAATGTACACCCCTAAGCCCTGTCCTGAAGTCTCCCGTATTCCCACGCATTCCTGTGGCTGCCAAATCCCTGCCGGGGACCCCAGAGGCTTACACTTTGGAAAGGAAGGGGAAAACCTTTGACAGCACTTTTTTCCCTTTCTCACCAAGCCCCTGGGAAATTGAAAGAGGTGGAAATTGCTTCTGGCAGAGGAGAAACCCAGATCTGAAAGAGCACACTGGGAAGGGGCCCCAAAAAATCCCAGCCCCAACCCTGCTGCCAGGAAACCCCAGCCAGTGCTAGCCTGGCCATGCCCATCCCTGGGCACCCACCTCCCTCCTTGCTTTGATCAGAGAGGCGTTCCTCGTGATGGGGTTTTGAAGTCCAGCTCAAGATGCCTGGGCAAGAGCATGGGGAAGAAGTTGCCTCTGCTTTGCCCTTGCAGCCCACTGGGATTTCAGCTCTCTGCACACCAGCCCCAGGCCCTGCATGTGATACTACCAAAATGCATAGGACAGAGTAGTGGCAGCGACCAGGAACTCCAAGGGCTGCTATTTCCAGCAAGATGTTTAAAATGGTTACGTGATGATGTCAACCCTGACCTCCATGTTCCTCTTACACTCCTCTGCTGTGTGACTGTTGAGCAATGGAAACACTTTCTGGGTTTCAAGGCACTGTGTCCTGTCCCCCATCCCTGGCTGTGGGCTCCCTCTCACCCTCAGCCACCACAACTGCAGCCTGTTCAGAGCTGGCAGATGGGAAGTTTTAGGCTCTTGCGCCCCTAGAAAACTAAGCTAAATCTGGTCCCATGCAAGGCTTCTTCAAACATCACTTGTTAGGCATGGAATCATGGCTCAGTAAAAAAGCCCACTCTCGCTGCTACACACGGGCTGCCTCTTGCCCAGCTGTGGTGGCAGTCACAGGAAAGGGACTGGTGTGAACTTACCATCCTCCTCCAAAGGAGGATGTGCCAGGTGCGCAGTCTGCAGGACGTCACAGCGAAGACCACACACGGCAGGGACAGGAGCATTTCATGGGGCCGGCAGGAAGGCAGCAGGTCCAAGCTGTGTTGGAGGTTTTCTACCCAGAGTGTTGCAGTGCCCCGTGGGCACAGCGCTCGCTGGCCCAGGCGCACTGGCACTCACCATGCTGAGCTGCTGCCCACCCCTGCTCAACCTCTTTGTCCTTTCCAGTGCACCAGCCCATGCATTCGCAGGAATCCAGACAGGTCCTCATCGCTGGCAACAAAGTGCTCACAGCAAACAACCAACACAAGGCTCCTGTAACCCACAGCTCCAACACCAGCACATCCTACCCTGCACCCTCTGGCTGGGCTTCACTTGTGAGCTGTCCAGGCACAGGCTTTGATGAGACCCTTGAGTCAATCCAGTGCATTTTAGCCCAACATAAATAACATGACCCTCAGCCAGCCCCTCCAGAGGGGCTGCACCTGGCAGTCTCTTCCTGTTGCAAAGGTGATTCCCAAAGGATCATCGGCGCATGCCACAGCCAGACCCCTTCAGGTCCCAGGCACTGTGAGTTGTGCAAAAGATGATTTTTGTCCCCAGTAATAGGAGCCTGAGTGAGGGAGAGGGAGGGGAGAGGTGCCCCCCTGCCATTTTTCCCCAGAGCAGGCTGCTGTGACTGCAGTGCTGTAATTCCAGGTGACACATGGCATCTCTGAGGCTGCACCATTGATGGGGCATGAAATGGTGGCTGACATATAATAATCCCCACGCAGACACCCTTATCAAGGGGCTGCAGCAGTGTTTCATTCACCCCTGAGATCAGCAAAAACCAACATTTAAGATAATTTTTTAAACTTTGCTCTGGAGGGAGAACAGCTTTGGGGCTTTTGATTTCAGGTATGAAAAATGTAATTATGGATAATGATGCCTCTTGCTAACCCAAGCAAGAAACCTTTCTGTGTTTCATGGCTGGTCCCTGTGCCCTAAAGTAAAAGAGGGTTTCTGCTTTCATTACAAAACATATTTGTATTTCAACCTGAAAGGCCTTCTCATCTGGGAGCTCTCTAGTGGCCAGCAGTCTCTCCTGCATCTGGTGTTACTTAGCCAGCAATTTTTCTTCTGTGTTGTCTGGGGGCCAAAAATACTCCCCAAAAGGCAAAACATGGGTTAAAATTGCTTAGAGAACAAAACTCTGTTAGAATGTTTTATTGGAGTCCAGGGAAATTACTTCTAAAATACATATACATAATATTAGCAGCAATAATAGAGTTTTAAAAAGTTCACTGTAAAAGTAATGATGTTTCAGATGGGAGCCAGCATTTCAAACCCATCTGTATAGAGATGACATCAGACACATGGCTTATGGTTCCACTTTTGGTGGTGTGAATGAAAATACGCTGCTACACGTACTTACCTTTAGCTGGTGTGTTTGCTAAACTTGGGTAGTTTGGTTGGGTATCTGCTTGAACTCAGAAAGCTTCACTTTCATAGAAAGCAAAAACTGGGTTTTTTCATTTACAGGCTTCTCAGCTTGTATCAAAACCACCCCTCTCAATCCCCACTGAGTTCTGCCACTATGATGCTTAAATCCACTATTCTATTTAAATTATTATAAGGTGACAAATTAATTTAGGACATGGTGAATGCAAGACCTGTTGCAGCAGACATCTCACAGTGTTACATCGCAAATGTTTAGGCTCACCTGGTCGACACCAGCCTTCCATCTTCCCCGACAGTTCAGTGAGGGGTAGCAGTGCCAGGGTGGGCAGTATGGAGCTGCGCTGCCGACCATGCCCTCCCCCTGGGGCAAGGCAGCTCCAGCACTACGGCCGCAGCCTTTCCTGGTGTCAGGTAAGCAGCTGCATTAAATGCTGGCGTCTTCCCAGCTGAAAATAGAGAGGGTGGGTTAGCCCACGTGCATCTCTTGTGAGCAGGAGCCAGGTCTCATTTCTCACCTGCCTGCGAGCAGCAGCCCAGTGCACCGTGGGCAGTTGTGGGGACAGTTCAAGGAGGTGCAGTCCCTGCTGATTTGGACCGTGCCCAGGATGCACTGGGTCCAAGTACATTATACATTGCTTTTACTTAAGGATACTTGCCACTGATGGCATTTTCTGTCCAGAATGGGAACTCCTGAGTTCCCATTTGCAGAAAGATGCCATCGCCTGCACTACAGAGACAGGCATCAAGGAGGAGAACTGCTGGCATGCACACTCTAAAGCCAGTCTGAGATTTCCACATCATCTTAAAAAAAGGGTAAAAAATCTAAGTGATAAGAACAGAACAATGAAATCTGAGCAAACAGCATGAATGGATGCTTCCTAATTCCTTAAGCTCCCTCCTGTGTTTATAAATGAAAGAGAGACATCCAGAGGTTTCTAGTATGAGATCTCATTTCTTTTTTAATCAGAAATGCCTTGAATATTTCTCAGTTTCTGTTTTCAGATGTTGCCTTTTCACAGAAATGACCACCTAAAGCATTAATCTTTTTATTAAAAATACATTTTTCATTAAAAAATTACATTGGGATTTCATTCTTATTCCAGTTCTATGTTTTTCCCTTTTTTTGATACAGGTACAAGCATTTTTCTACACTTACAGAAACTTTTCTCAGAGGGAGGTGGAGATATGAAATATTTTTAAGATGTAGTTTTCTTTGATTTCCAAAGAATTTGATTCCAGTGCTAGAAAGCTGCAGAAAATAATCCCAGTGAGAGGAATAACCAAGAGCCAGGTTATTCCTAAGGCTCCAAGGCCCTTTCAAGTTGGTCTGAAAGCCTCATTGTTAATCAAAGTAATTGCATGAGAACCAATCAGGAAATCCTAAAACATTCAGAATGAAACCTTGTCATTACAAATTCACCATCATGGCTGAAAACCAGATTATCTCTGTCAAAAGCTGTGGGAAAGTTTGCTTTGTAGCAGTAGGGGCAGAAGTAAATATTTGCCCAATCTGTTTTGTTTATCCTAAAAACATATATACATGTGCAGAGCTTCAATTAAACACTATTTTCTTTTCCCCCGTGTGTACATCATTTGAACTGCCCATGTGAGGAGCTTTTAAAGCATCTCTCCCAGGAGTGAGGGAGATGGCTCTGTGCCAGTGCCTTACTCAGACCATTACACCATGGCAGAGCAGGTCAGATTGCTTTGAATTTTAAGCCTCATTTCTTTGGTCTCACCTCTGAGTCCTTTTAAACAGAGCTGGCCCCTCGCTGTAATTTAAAGCAATCTAAAGCAGATGCACAAAGTGCCACTGAAAATATACCCACAGACGTGTTGGGTTTTGCTGGTAAATGCCACAAGTTCCCAAGGCTGCTGCTCATGGGGAGCAGGTGCAGGGGGAAGGGGTTCAGGTGTGGACAGGGTCTGTTTCACCAACATGCAGATTCCCCAAGTTACTGTATTTAAACCACTCAAGAAATTGCATATTTTCTCAAGGAAGAGTAGTGCTGGGGATGTCTGAGCTGCTGAAAGAACTTGAGGGGACGCCAGGACAGATCAAAACAGCTGTTTTACTGCCCTGTGGGAGTCACAAGCTCCTCCTGTACCTACCCCAGAACCCTCCGTGCTGACACCGCTTTTGCAGGGACACAGTCAGAGATACAGATTTGAAAGGTGTCCGGTCTGGGCTCTCCTTTGCAACAGCTGTTTGCAAAATTAGGGGTACACTTTGTTTTGAAAATGAGGTCCACACTTATAAACAAACATGCCATTTAAAAATGAGGTCATAAAAAAAAAAAGGAAAAGGTAAAGAATAAAAGGAAAAAAATTCCAGCCAGTGGTTGAACCCTCTGAATCCACTCCCCTGTGGCAACAGTGTTCAAACAGGTGAACAGGGAAGAAAAACAAAGGCTGGACAAAGAACAAATGGTCACCACATTTAAAAACAACTGCTGGAAGTGACTGCAGCAAAAAATTGTTCAGAACATTTTGGAAAATACCTGAATGATGCCCATAATCCACCGCTGCTACTGAGGGGGCTGGAGACCTCTAGGCACTGCACCCTGGGACCCCCACTGGAACATCCACTGATCCCACTGGCATCACATGAAAGTGCAACAATCCTCTTTGAGGTATTAAGATCATTTCAAAGTCTCTTCTTGCATGAAACAACTCACAGCAAAACAAAAGTACAGCTTACTTTGTCCAGATTCAGCAAGTCTTAGATCTTTATCATCTCAGGGGATTAGGGTCTTGGTGCTTCTCCCACTCAAATCATTGGGAATGCTGCCACAGGCTCCAGATGGCAACCAGACCTTATCCTACAGGCTGCCCTGTTGAGCTGACACCTTTTTATTTCCCAGCACCTATGGCAGCCGTAGGTTTCCCAGAGCTGGGCAATCTCTAGGCAAAGCAGTGGGACAGACACAAGCCTCCCTCAGCTGCACAGGCAGGTGATGATGCTCGGTCACAACAGCTGCAGGTCCCTCTGAGCTCAATCCCCAGAACTGCTGCTAAACCAACCTGTGCCAGGATCCCTGTAGTGGAGGATGACCTGGAGGGGCCACCTGGATGCCCTCAGCCCTCCAGGCCTGGACCTGTGGTTGGGGCTTCTCTTCCCCAGCCATGGGTCAGCAGTGCAGGTGAGAGATGTGTTCTAGGAATGATGAAAAATCCGGCATTTTGGCCCTGCTCTCCTGCTCTCCCTCCAGGTCCTTGCGGTGCAGTGAGGGGCTGTCTCACCCCAGAGGGCTGCAGCCAGACCAGCACACAAGTTTGCACATAAGCACCACCACTTCCATGTGAGGAAGACAACTGGTTTGACACAATGCCCTGTTTCAGAGTAAGAACTGGTTGCAGCTACAGGCCAGTCCCCTGCATGGCGGGATTTAATTTTCAACTCATTTCTGTCGGATGTAGCAACAAACCTTCGTAACATCATTGAAACGGACACATCCTGTGTGCATCCCCTAGCAGGACCATCACTTCTGGTGTCTTGAGGTTGTCCTGTGCAGGGCCAGATGATGGACTCAATGAGTCCCTTCCAAGTCGTGATACTCTATGATCCTCTGACCAGGAGCATTTCCAGCCACGCACCCTGCTGTGCTGCAGCACCTCACTGCCATCACAAGTCACTGCTGGTGACCCATCAAAGCCGAATGACAGCTCTGACTGGCTTTTTATGCCTTCACATACACACACACGGGTCTGCCCCAGGCGAACAGGCAGAGCAGGCACTGCTGCCAGCCAGGCACCTTTGTCATCCCAGTCCTTGGAAAAAAAGGAGAAACTCAAAGGAAGTCAAGGACACCTTAAGAGAGGAACAGAAAACAATGGGGAGCTATGCTGGGAGGGAAAGAGGCCAAGGAGCAGGATTATAGATGAGTAACATGTGCAGTGTAATTAATCTAGATTAGTTTTTATTTTATAGCATTAACAGCCCGCAGTCGCAGCATGCGGTGATCTGGTCCCGCGAGTTCCCAGCCTTCGCTGGGCTGGGCCGGATCGCTGGGAGAGCTCCAGGCAGAGCATCAGCGCGCAGGAAGCGGTGCCGGTGACTCACCGGCTGCATGCTTGCTTGGAGACTAATGAACTAATACCGGCACTCCGGCCCTTTCCACGGCCCCCTTCCATTAATCTTCGGGTTAAAAAGTGCAGCACTCGCTCAAGAGGGAAATTCCCACAGAGCAGAAGGATTTGTGCCGGGAGCCCCCTGTGCTGACCTCCTTGGCAGCCCTTGCAGAGCCAAGAGTCCGACTCCTCCGCCCCAGCAGCCGCGCTCGGGAGCCGCTGGGATTTACGGCTCTTCCTCCCCGGGAGGCTCCGTGTCCCACAGCGCCTGCCAGTGCCGCGGGCTCGGCCTGCGGCTCATGCCTCGGGCATGAAATGCAGAAGCAGGGTCTCGCCCTGCTGTCGGGCAGCTCACAAACACATCTTTGTTCCCATAAAAGGTTCCCCTTGGCATTTTTTGGCAGATTCCTCCTTCTGCAATAGCAAGTTGCCCATCTGAAGTGCTCACAGACATCCTCACCTCCCCCCCAGCCTCCCTCCCACTCAAACTCTGGAGAGTAGTGGTTTTACTTTCCCTAGATTACAAATTGCCACATGCTGTTCTATTACCAACAGGCACTACCCCTAAAGGGGCCACATATCAGTTGTGCCTGGAGATGTATTAAAGCTTTCCCAACTTCAAAAAAGTGAAGCACAGTTAAAAATTGTTTCTTAAAACTCCTGAGACAGAGGAGCTGCACAATGCCACGAACAGCAGGAGAGCAAGGGATGGTGGAGACAGGCTCTCCTGGAGAGCGATGTGCGACAGAATTTGATCTGTGCTTCCCTTTTCATCCAGGACAGTCTGTATTTAACATTGTATCATCATGTGGAAAACACCTAAATCATACCAGGGATGGCTGAGACCTGCAACCGCAGTCTTGGGGAATGGGACACCCAGTGCAGCTGGGGACTGAGGGTCCAGTTACCACACAGCTACTTTACTCCATCCTTTGTCTTTATTTTATATTTGTATTTCTTCAATAGAATAGAATACAACTTATTTTACATAATGTATACAAACTATATCACAGTGCTTTACAGAGCAAAGCATGAATTACATGGTGAAAACTGGGAGAAAAATGACAAGGTCCTCTGCACTGCCAAGCCCCCTCTTTTCTCCTGATTCCAGGAGACCTCCCAGGACACCCTCAATCTAGTGGGAAACACCCACCTGACTAATTACTGGCCCCAAGGTGAATTTGGTTCATCACCGCTGTGTTCTCCCCTCTCCAGAGCCCTGGCAGGGCTGGTATCCCAAAGAGTTGTCATATTTAACCCCCTTGTTCTTATCTCTTTTTTCTCACAAGACAAGCAGCAGCTCTTTCTTTTGAGCAACATAATTACTCTCAAAGCAATTACTGGAAACTCAGGGAAACCCCCCATCATTCTTTTCTCCCAGGACGAGCTATTTTTTCCAGAGCACATGGGTGGCCCCAGATAAACCACTGGGTTTGGCAATGCTGTTTGCAGCAGTTATGAAAACAGTAAATCCATCACAACTCCACAGTACCAGCACCAGGGTGGGATGCAGACCTGGCTCCTCCGACAGTCTCTTTGTAGCTGCTTTATGAACACAGCAAGCAAAAAACACTCACAATCATCATTCATGGTGTTACAGGATACTGTAAGTGACATTGGATTGATGACTGCCCGGTCTCTGAGACCTAGGAATGAGAGTACTCACAACAGGAAATGGGAAGTTTTTGGAGGCTGGGAGAGAGTGGGATTGTGGACAACAGGAGCTGAGGGTCACGCACACAACAGACATGGCAAGGACAGACAGAGGGAGACCGACCTTAATGTCAGATGAAAAGTTTTCAGGTGGATCCCCAAAGTGATCCCTGAACACAACACACACTCTATGAATACATACACACATAGCAAAAAAAGGAAGGTGCTGGCTATAGCTTCCCTCAGGCCCTGAGCTACTGCAGAACATCACATTGTGAAACAGGGCACTGTTTTAACACATACTTTTAATGAGTAATAAGAATAATAAACCACCCATTTTCCATTCTCTAACCTAATGGAATAAATGTAGAAATTCCCAGCATTCGTACAACAATGTCATCTCCAGAATGATCAGGATCCCTTTCTGCAGCAGTAAAATGGAACACACCCATGGCAGAACTGATGACAATGGGCAGAAAAAGAGCAAAGGCAGACGCGTAGGAGTAAGTTTCCCTACAACACTTAAAATAGAAACATAGGTGAAATATACATTTGATGAGTAGGAAAAAGTGAACAAGAAACCAAAGTTTTCCTAACTTCAGAGTCCACTTCCTCTCCTAATCCCTTTCATTCCAGATCCACATCAATGAATCAGAATTTGACCTAAAAACTTTGCAGCAGGAGAATTAGCCAAATGCTTGAATTAAATATTGCTTATAAAAATCTATTTCCTTTTCTTAACAGCAAATTTTCCAACTGGGAAAAGAGTTTGAGGCCCACATGCTTTCTAAGTTTGGAGAACTAGACACTTCTCTCTCATATCCCATCCCTCATAATCTGGAAAAGATACAGCTTTACACATCAAATTATTTTCCAGGAGAAACTCAGCAGGGTATTTGCTTAAGCAGGAGGAATTCTCTACATCTAAATTATTCTTGAACAATCTCTTAATTTCTGACCACACATCCCGTAGCCATTGAAACCACTTCGAGTATGATGGGAGTCTGGTGGCCCTGGTGGCTGTTGTTTGGCATTCCAGGACTTCCTCCTGACCAGGACCTGGTGCATCTGCTGGGGCTCTCCTGGGCCCAGTGGCCAAGAGACAAATCTACCTCGGCTTGACTGCAAAGTCAAGTGCTACTGTGAGGTCACTCCAGCAGAAAAAATTAAATACCTCAGACCCTGCCCACATTACTGCACTTTCCAAAGCAACCTGACCAAAACACCCCGTGCCCCTCTCAATTTTATAATGTATTGACATTAACTAGTTATAATCTCTGGAGCAGAGCAGCCGTGGCTTGTTGAGCACACATGAATGAATCCTGTGCAATGGCCTCGCTCACAAAATAAACGCATTGCCAGATCACACAGGGCCATGCTGGCACAGGCAGGTGAACCACAGCTTACAAAGCTTCCAAGAAGTGACTAAGACTTAGGGGATAGGACTGGGTCCTATTTGACTAATTTTGCTTTTAATCAGTGGAGGTACACAAGCTTTTATCTCTACTGATAAAGTTTGGGCATGATGCACAAGTGATAAAGATGGGAACTGTAATCTCAAACACTAAAACAACAAAGGGTTCATTAAATGAGTACTGGCTGGTCCATGTGAAGCTTCTTTTCCAGAGAAGGATATGACTATGATTAAAAAACATTTAAAGTCTAAATAGGACTTTGGTTACTATGTTAAGGTCCTATGTTCTTAGTCCATCCGTCATCACTCGTGGCTCAGCTTTGAGCTGCAACCATTTTTCAGACCATGGAAAGGAGGTTGTATCTTCCCTACAAGCAAGCAGAAGACCATCAAGCTTAACTAATGATGGAAGCTTTGCCTGTGGGAAATATAATAATTTAAGTTTCCATATTGGTGGCATAACTGGAATATCTAAGTAATGGCGTGTTTTCTTGGACTAGTTTTAAGATTACTGCATAAAAGGAAACACTTTGAAGTTCTGGCAAAAATCAGAACTGGTAACTGGTGGTTTTATATCCTGCTGGGCCTTTCAGAAGCCATGGGCATACATTTAGAACAGTAATTAGGTCAAGGTTTTTTGTTGTTCCTAAGAAATGTAAAAACATTTTTTGAAAATTCTTCCTTAAGAGAGAAAAAGGAGGCAGCTCTCCCTGCATGGCTCCTGACTTGCAGAGGGTGGCTTTACACGATGCTCTGCAAGTGCACAAGGAGTTTGTGTGCTCCAGGGCCCACTCCTACACACACACAACAAAGCTGGGGGCTTGCAGCGAGCCCCTCACTGGGTCTGTGCACACATACAGACTCTTCCTGCCTCTCCAGCACACTGCCATGCTCCACCATGGGAAATGTGCCCTGCAGGCTCCTCCAGGGAGCCTCTCTGAGCCTCTGCCTGGGGCCTTACATTCTCGCAGGAACACAGGGCCATGGTTCCAGGCAAGATGACAGCACAGACCTTCCCAAACTCTCCCAATGCTGATGGCACTCTATCAAACAGCTTTTCCTGCACACAGGATTCCTGCCTGCCACATCCCGCTCCCTCCACAGAGCAGTCAAAACACATACAGCAAACTTCATCCACAAGTTATTTTGGTGGGTGAACAAGAGCCAGAGGGCAAGACACAATAAAAAAGGGCAAAACATCAAGAATCTAGCATGGCACCAGTTAGCTTAGATTAGTCTTTTTGCTTTACCCTCCTTGCTTTAATTTGATCAATATTTTTTTTATGCAATATTTATCACGTCTTACTAATAAAAACATTACTCAATTTTATTGCAGCAAACTAGGTGGCACTGCGAAGCATAATTTCCCAGGATCTCATGCTCATGGCATGCTAAGTCACTCTGATTCCTGTTCTAGGTGTGCAAATAGAAATGTGTCAAGTTTTGAAGGACACAGAAGATCCTAATAAATATCCACGAAATAACCCTTCCTCAGAAAGTGCTATAAGTAGATATAAGGAGCACTGAAATAGTCCGGAAAAAATAGATTGTATCCTAAGGCAGTGATATTTCAAACATGTGCTGAAGCCCATAAAAGTAAGTTAAAGGCTGTGATGACAGGCAGGATGAAGGAAAAATCTGTTTCTGGGATTAGTAGTTACAAAAGGTCTTCCAGATTCTGGAGTAATCATAGGATGATATTTCCAGATGGCTCACCAGGATCTCAGTAAGACCAGGGAAGAAACACACATCCCTAAAGTTACCAGGCACAGCAAATCTTCTGGATAAATGGTATCTCAAGGATATTCCTGAGAATCGTCACATGATGGTGGCACCCAAAATCTTCTCCAAATGATGACCAGCTTCTCCAAAACTCGTCCAAATCTCCTCACCTTGCTGGAAGCAGGAGGAGTGAAAACTGCTTCTTGCCCTACGTGTCAGCCAGGACACCAGCCCTTAGCCCTGGGCAGACCCACGCCAGTGAGGGGCACACTGAGGATCTGTTTGGGGCACTGCTGTAATTGGGACCCAGTGAGGAGCTGCTGTATGTTTGTGAGATGCCCCAAACCACCTCACTTCTGCCCTCACGCCAGCTGGGTTCATCTGCTTTTACAAAGCTGCTGTTTTGAGATGAGACACTTGGTAAGCTCAAAACAAAGCAGAAAGTGCCATCAGGGAGTTACCCCTCCCACAGGAAGCTGCAAAAGACAGAACACCTTCAGATGTGATCTTCCTCAGGGTTAAGTGTGAAATTCAGGCATGAGAGCAAGTGGAACCTGGCAGGAGCCATGAAAAGCAAGTTGGTGACCTCCCCCAAACCAGCTCGGCAGCACTGGAGCCCTTCCCAGGGCCAGCCCAGGCTGACGGGCGGGTCCATGAGCGCTTCCCCCGCTCCAGCTGACAGCCTGGCAGCGCTGCCAGCGGCAACAGGGAAAGCAACTACCAGAGGAGGGAAATCAGGAATCTGACCCAAAGGTTTGCTGAGCCAGCCCTGGCTTAAAGCCAAGGAAAAGTGGCAACAGCTACTACACAAGGTTGGGGAAATGCTGCTCTGCCCCTGGTATAATGCAACATTTGCCTTCATTCACAGAGGAAACAATTCAGAGAGGACAGAAGGTTCTGTTTTAGGACATGGCTGGAGGACACGGCCATGGCACCCCCCAATGTCCAACAGCACTTAACCCCAGCCTTTCCTACGGCTTGAGGCCAGGTTTGAAAGCAAACTCACTGAAAACAATCACTAATGCTTGCTGAACACTTGTTAATTTTTTTTAACAAGCAAACAAACCAACCCAAACAACTTTCAGCCTTCTGTCCCTGCCTGACCAGCACAGATGAAGTCACTTCCTGACAGCAAGAAGAGGCACAGAGACATGTCCCTGCAGCAAGGCAGGTGCTAGGAAATGGGGAGCTTTTGTCTACTTTCCTCATGGTAATTCACTACAGGAGCAATTCTTTTCGGTAAATATGGCACAGAAAATCCAAGTGAGGAGAAAACAAGGTTTTCTCTCTCCAGCAGGCAGGTCCATGTGTTGCTGCCAATGTGCAGCTGGCACAGAGGTGGAGCCTACCAGTCTGCAGCCATCCCCTTTGGAGAGAGTGATTGCCCATTCAGGTACAAAACTGATGCAAGAACCCAGCCAGGCCAGTGCTCTTGGCTGCTCACAGGACGTCTTTAAAGGCTGAATGACAAGCTGTAGAGCAGATGTTCACCCTTGGCAGCAACTCAGCCATAGTGCGGTGTACGGTTTTGCTTTTTCAGCTCTGGCCAAAAAGGATGCACATTTCCTCCATGCCATGTGATGGAGAAGAGACTGAACCTGACTGTGGTGATATTTTCTAATGGACATCAGCAAACTCCTCCAGTAGGAAATGGAATGCTTTACTGGCAGTTCAGCAGTGCTCTGAACACCACCCCCTGGATGACTAACACTGAATCCTGAGAATAAGGCAGCCGTTACCGTCACTGGATGGCTCGGGCATCACTTACAAAAGGCTTTTGGAGGAGTGCAAAAGCAAATTTCTGGAGAAAGCTGAAAGGGGACAAAAGGGTTGGCTCTGCTGCTCTTCACACTCCCCACCAGGCTGCAAGCAACAATTTTCACATAGCTTAAAAGAAAAAAAAAAGGATTAATTTTTGCTAATACATTACAGTTTGAAATGGAGTAAACTCAGGTTCACAGAACTGATCTGACTCAGGATACAGCATCTTTTTAAAAATACAGACACTTAGAGATGAATCGCATTTGTCTCATAAGGACACTTCCTAAAATTTGCTCTCCCGTTACTGTTTAGGGTTCCCGTTCTGCAATAGATGATGTCACTGTTTACATAAATAAAGGCAGTGGTGCTCAGATCAGATCTAGGAAACCAGTCTCTTCCCTCTTAAAGTTTAGTAACAATGTTTACTTTCTCACAAGGTTGGGGAGTGTAAGAACTGGCCAGGGCATACATAGACGCACAGACCAAAAAAAGGTGCAGAAGTGACCCAAATCAGATACTTGACACAGATTTCTTTTGTTCTTAGAAAAATGGCCGTATTAAAAGCAGCGTAGCTCTCATTGCTCTCACTCTGTCCATATTAGGGAGATGAAACTTCTGCACAGGAGAGTTGCAACTGAAAAATATTGCCATTACACTGAACACAAATAGCTTTTTCTTGAACACTGAGCATGCACGTGGCCTCCCCTCTTCCCCCAGCTTACATTTTATGAGATTTTGGACAGTCAGAGAAAACTCTCCTTCCATATGTTCAGGATGTTAAGATTTCAACCTCCTTGCAGCAGGAAAATAAAGTCATCTTCTTTGTAATGCCACAGCACTGAGCACACACAGAGCACCGAAACAGTAACGCATGAACTGATCTCTGCCATTGCGGAAAACTGCAGGGATCCCGGAGCAGGTCTTGTTCCTGTCATGTCTGCAGATGCTCTGTTAAGGACTCCAGGGACATAGAGCAATTACTAGGGTTTGTTTCTGCTTTCCAGGAGCAGTTCTGTTTAGGAGAGAATAGAAAGGGATTATTTTTAACTTATAGTTTGGACTTACAGGGTGTGAACTGAATTTTTCTTCCCACAGAGAGACATCGTGTAACAACTCCTGCAAGGCTCTGTACTGGGGCTGTTCCTTCTCAGCAGTACCCGAAAGCCCAAGGGCTAACGAGGGTGACAGGCAGGGCTCAATTAGCAGCACAGGCATAGGGACAGCTGCATTTAGGCCACACACTGAGTCTAAAGGGTTTTTTTCTTTTGTTTTGGGGGCTTTGTTGGTTCGTGGGGTTTTTTTGCTTTGAGTCTAGAAAGTTGACATCTGCTTCTGGTAAAATTAACAAACTATTTTATTTGTCAGTAAATGTAGATTGAAACAGTACTGAGAACTGCATTGTCTGGGTCTGTGGGTTTGTAGGAAGTATCGATGAAGCATTTTCCCCTGGCATGTGTAGAGAGAACAAAAAATGTCAGCGAAGATAATTTTTTCCATATATATTATGTACATTATTAGATAAAAGTGAGAATTAGACAAAACAAAACTAGAACAAAGATTCTTTTAAGTTTTAAAAGGATCTTTGTCTCTCAGCCATAGGGATGGCTCAAGCCAAGCTCCATGGATGAGGCAATGAATGAGGCAACAGATGCATCAAAGGCATCTCACTCGTAGTACACAGTTTAGCCAAGGCAAGACTCAGACCACGCAGGGATGTGCTGGCACCAACGTCATTCTTGCCACAGCAGGAAAGACGCTTCCTGGATCTTACCTTCTCCTGATGCAGCCAGGCAGAGGTGCACCCTCCACTGTGCCCTCCAAAAGTCCTGGCACTCGGGCCAGCAGAGCTGCTCTCACCAGGGGCTGTGCCCACCCTGCAGTGGCACTGTGCCCCCATGGCAGCGCACCCAGCTGCATTCTGCAACGTGATCTCCACCAAATCCCATCCCACCATGTTTCCTGCAGCTGTGACTGCCCAGACCAAAGACTTTGCGTCCTGGACACCTTAGTGACTAGAAGAATGTCTCCAGTTAAAATCCCCTGGCAGCTATTTTATTGTTCACCTGCTTAATGCTGCAAACACAGCTCCAGGTTACCTCCCTGTTGTAAAAAGCGGGAGAAATCTTCTGTATTCAGGGAAAGGGAAGCCCATGGACCTGGCTCTCATGTGGTGCTGGAAGGTGCTGGCCCTGCACGGCTGAGAGGAAGCCTCAGGTCACAGCAGACCCAGGGGTCAGTGCCAGGAAGGGGATAAGAATGGAGCAGGCTTCCCACGAGGTTCAGGCATAGGGCAGGAAGGCAGATATTGTCTGTGAGGCCCCTCTCTTGCACAGTGCATTAAACATTAAACAGCACCTTCCCTCTTGCTGCTCCCAAGGTCTCACAGGGCAGCTCCCCCTGCCCCAGGCAGCAGCTGCGCTCTCCACCACCACGCTGGCTCAGGGAGGCAGGCAGCAGACACCAGCACAGGACGGGGATGCTCTCTCGAGGCTGGAAGAGTACTTTTTCCCTCTGTGGTAAAACCCGGGAACATCCTTCCTAGACCCATTTGACCCTTCCCTTCCTGATGTGCCCCCTACACCATGCCTCTCCCTTGGATTGTGTGGGAACATTCCCCAAAACACACCGTTTTCTCCTCATTTCCTTCCTCTCAAGACACCTGAACTTCCTGCAGGCTCCTGCCACCCCTCATGCAGGCCAGGCCAGGCTTCCCAGGCCACCAGCTTATTGTCCAGCAAACCAAAGCAACCAAACATCCAGCACGGGGCTGCTGGGGCAGCCTGCTCAGAGACAACACAGCTACCAGGGCTTTTATGTACTGAGGATGACAAATAATTTATTTCAGCAAAAACAGCCTGACATATTTGAGGAAAAACAGAAGCAACAACTACCAGCAAGGACTCCCCCAAGAAGGCGGTAGGGGAAGCATTTTCCATCACAAAACATGTTTTGAAATGTATTTGAAATTTGTTATTTGACATCTCAAGCTGTTAGTAGAAGCTCCTTGCTTAAACGAGTCAGTTTTGCATGCATTAAGCAATGCAGCACAGAAACAAAAGAAAAAATCCTCTCCAGCTTCAATGCCAGTTTAAAAGTTATTGGGAGGCAGCCAATATATTTGGGGAAGGTTTTTAAACACCCTCTTTCAAAGTGAGATGCCTCAGCAGAGACCAGCGCACACAGCACACACCACAAATCGCAACTCCAACTTCACCCTTTTAACGCACTGAATTTTAAAAGCTTAAAATACCTTCATCTAAACCTCTGTATCATTAAAACTGCATTGAGAAGCACAAAGCTTCATCCCACTAAAACAAAATGTATAGGTCAGTGGAGTTTCATGCTCTGCTACACCAGCTTGTTTCTGCCACATATTCATTTGATTCAGGAAGCCATGCAAACACAGCTTTGCTGGCCCATTGGATGTACATTGTGAAACAGAAACTGGATAAATACCCTTAATCACAGAATATTCTGAGTTGGAAGGGACCCACAAGGATCATCGAGTCCAACTCCTGAATTGCCCATACAGGGATCAAACCCACAACCTTGGTGTAAGTAGCACCTGCTCTGACCAACTGAGCTCATCTGTCACAGAATCATTGAACAGTTTGGGCTGAAAGGGACCTTAAAGATCATCTCATTTTAACCCCCTGCCATGGGCAGGGACACCTGCCATTAGACCAGGCTGCTCAAAGCCCCATCCAGCCTGGCCTCGAATACTTCCAGGGATGGGATATCCACAGCTTCTCTGGACAACCTGTGCCAGGGCCTCACCATCCTCACAGGGAAGAATTTATTCCCAATATCCAATCTAAATCCATCTATTAACATACATGCTGGACTCCAGCTGAAAGCCAACCCCACAAGGCAGACCACAGCAATGAGATGCAAGAGCCAGACACTGCTTTTCACTGATGGGCGTTCACAGCCGCCTCGCAGGGGCACTGCCAGCCACTGGGGTTCAGCTCTCTCCCCCTCTGGACACTGGCAGACACTGGAGCAGGTGTAATCACATGTAATGGAGAACCCACACCACAGCAAACCACCTCAGCCTGGCACTGTACAGAAGAGCACGGGGTTCTCAGCTGGATGGAAGCAAGGCCATTATGTGTGCCTGGGTCTGCAGCCACCACGGTGGAAAGAGGCCCTGAGACCTCCATAAACACAGTGCTGAGCCTGAGTTGCTTTTGAACAGGTGAGATACCTGCATGCAAGGTTTGGGCAGCCACAGATCGCTGAAGGACTGGACTTTCTCACACTTCAAGGGGCTTCTTTTTAGCGCTTTTCAGCTTTCATTCGTGAGAAGCAGGAAGAGTGAAGTGGTGGTGGCCCCAGCCAGCGTTAACAGGATGTGACTCTGCCCTGAGTCATCATCCTCTTTCTCCTGAAGTGGAGATGGCCGCTCACGCCTGGGTCATGGACACCTCTGGCCATTCTCATCAGGACAAACTCACTGCTTCCCAAGCTTGCACTTCAGAGGCTGCAGCAAGCAAGCTTCACATCACAAAGTTAGAACTTTATATTTTCAGAGTATCTTCACAACCAAAAGGACTGAAGAAATCCAAAATGTGCTCAGAATCTAAAGAATAACAACAGCAGTTTTCTGATGAAGTATCTGAGCCAGCAGGATCTCACTGAGGTCTTAAGTCCAAGAAATTAAAACATTAAGCCACACAGCTGCAGAATATGACTAAAGATGCAATTATTGTTCTCTATTTTACATTTGAAAACTTACCACGTTTGAATAATCTCCAGTGAAATGTATTTCACGGGAACTGGAAACAATTTACATTAAATGAACCAAATGAACACCACTGTTAATGAGTCCACATGCACATGAGCAGAACTGAGGTGCCTCAGCTGAGAATGATCTCTGCCAGTACTGTGGCTCATCTTCCATCCCGACAAACTTTACAACAAAGGTTTCCCTGATACATTTCCCTGCCCATCTAAGGCAGTCATTCAGTAGCAGGGATGTCTCACAGACTCACATTCCAAGCAGATGCAACATCCTACACATCTGACAAAGCAATTCAGTTCTCACCAAAGAAACATCCCAGAAGTGCTCATTCAGATGGAATTATTCCAGTATTTGTTTTTCAATTACTGGAAGAAACATCAGGGTGGGGCAAATAATTTTTTACCACTCTCTCTAGATTACAAGTGAGACACCTCATATAAGATACCAAAATTTTTTTGGTATTTGTCTACTAAACATCCCCCTGAACAGGGATATGGATGTGCTAAGGTACACCCTCGCTTGCTGCAAAGGCAATCATGTAAAGGAATAATAAGGGAGATTGTTAATAATTTATTATTGGCTGGGGCATAATTATTCTAAAGAAGAATTACAGTTCAGAGAAGTCTGCAGGGGAAGGATATACTGTTGCTGCAACATCTAGTACAGGCACACCAACACCTGGCCAACCCAAGGCTGGAAGTGCAATTAAAAAATTACTGTGAAGTTGCTGCAGGCTACGTCTTTGCTTATGTGCCACTGCAATAATTACAAAGTGGGGGGAAAAAAAGGCAATAAATGTCTCTTACAATGGCCAGCTACAGCTGGATCCCAGTCAGGTTCTCCGACAGAAAAACTGCCAGTCAGCTGTGAATGCTACTCTTACAACAGAAACACCAAATGCCTGGAATATTGACACTGAACCTTTAAAAATGAGCCCACTCTATCACCACCTTTTACCTGTAGCATTACTCGAAAATAAACTCATTCAGGGTCCAAGGAAGAGCGCTCAGTGCTGGTTTTGGCAGACAGGAATTCAAGACAAACTTGTAACACATTAACTGCTACCAACTCGGAGCATGAAGAGTAGCAGATACATTTATCACCTTTTTAGGCTGCCTTCTCCCTCCAACTCCCCAGCCATCTACTGCATCTGGAAGAATGTTTTAATGCTAACTCTGACTTTAACTTTGTAAACGGAGAAATAGAAGAGACAAGTTACCTGGGTCTTACACCAGGACTTACTGGTTGCCCGGAGAGCAACCATGTGTACTTAAACTGCACCCCTGGGGTGGATCCAAACCACACAGTCTCCAAACAGGGAGGAGACTTTCCTTCCTCAAACTTGCTGAAAACTATGTGAGTGACTCAGTGAATGTCCTTCTCTTGAGTCAGCACTGAAACAGAACTCCAGAATTCCCTCTGATTTACAGTGCAGATAAAAGACTGTAGGACTGCTGGTCTTCTTAAAGGATGATCTGCGACTGAGCCCCTGAGGATGTCTCACCACTAAACCCATGCAATTCTTGCACAAACCAAGGCTGCATTCCTACCCCGTGTTCCAGCCCTTCTCTCCCTGGGTTCAGACCTGTTGGAGCCCAGCTTTACCACGTCACACAGAGGAGGGAAGGTCAGGTGGCTGGAAATCCCATTTGCACAAAGTAAACAGGTAAATAGATTCCAATTTTGAATTAAGTTTTAATTGATGCATGAATTAGTAACTTGTCTTCTATCGCAGTAAAGCAGAGTGTAGCAGGTTCAGAAGTTGTGGAGTGCTGAAATTTGGAGTTAGGCTGAATGAAAGACTATATACAATACAAATCAGCTTTCTGTTGTGATGTAAATTTATTCTCATAATTTTTACCATTTATTCATCCCAGAAGACATATTGCATATTTGGAACATTTTTAAAGTAAGAGCCACTGTATTCAAGACAAGAAGTAGTTTTGTCACATCAAAACTGATGACATACTCAATAAAATTATTTTCCAGAGCAAGAATTCCTTACAAGAAATAGAATATAAACTTCATAAATGATCTAGCATGAAAAGATTAAAATAGTAAATCCATTCCATACTGAAGGCAGTACTTTACCACTCATAGTGTGTGTGCGGAGTTTCTAAGAAAAATCTATGTCCCAACAGTGGGTACTGAAACAAATATGGGTAAGCTTTTGGTTAAATTTTATTCCAATAGAACAGAATGAATTGATGACTTCACCCTTTTGTCTCAAATACTGACTAATACAATCAGGTAATAAAACATTGCTTTTAGTTTAACCCAGGCTTTGGATTTGTTCATCGGACACGATGAAGGGATGACACGCTTTGGCAGCACACTGGCATTTTCAATGTCTCACCTGACATAACACAAGAATTACCTCTCCCTGCCAACACCTCCATTCCCACAGCTGAGAACCATTTATCCAACAATCTCAATTACATCCCCACTCTCTCTCACGGCTGCTAAACATCAGTGACCACATCCTGTTCCAGCACTCGCAAGCGCAATCCCAGAGCAGCATGGACACACATCCACACCCCTCGGAGCTGAGACACATCCAGCTCTGAGAATGATGCTCACTGAGCACACTGGGAAACTCAGTCACGTGAACAACCTCGAATTTGAAATGCTTAGAGAGGGAAGTGTCAGTAATGTGCAAACATGATGGGGCTGGGGGAAGAGAGTAAAATGTCTGACCCTGGGAAAAGGACTGGCTTTGCTTCACTCTAAGATGTAAGCAAATCATAGAACAATCTATGCGAAGCAATCAGCAAAAAATTCAAGAACGCAAAATAATTCATACCTGTCAAAGCATTTAGAAAATAAAATTCCCCTTTTCAAAGTTTTTTTAAAAATGTGTTTATTAGTGTTATTAAACCAAGACTTCTGTAAATCATGACATTCTAGTAAAAGTGATCACTACACTACTATCACTGTAACTAATAATGCAGGTTAAAGAACAGCCCTCAGTTTGTAAAAACTAAGTGAAGGAACTATTCTATGAGTATTTTCCCTATTGTGCTTCAGGGATCAGATTTTGTCTCACTGCTGTTCAACAGTGTATGATCAAAAGTCCAGAATAAAGCTTGAGGAGTCATCCCTATAAAACCTGAAGGGGAAAAAACCCCTTCAGTGCTGTGTTGAACAGTCATGGGAACAGGCTGCTGCCTGGGCCTGCTGCATACAGTGGTTTTTACCAAACAATATTACAAAGTCAGATACCACAGAGGGCACCTCATACTGGGGTGATGTGAGGAATACACTGATTTGATTCACAAGGCTAAAATCTAGAAGCTAGAAGTCAGTGAATCCCCAAAAAAAGTTCTGGTAGACAGTCAAATAGGAATACCAGAGCAGGATATAAAGCTTATTGTCTATTTATTTATATGATGTTAGTAAGGTAATTACTGTAAGGACATGTTCTATTCTGGAATATACTCTTCAAAAAAGAACATTCTGAAAATTAAAAATTGTTTAAAAAGCTGACAACAAAAACTAGAGGGATGAAGAAAAAAAATCAAGAAATTAAATTCATTCATATAAAGCAAGATTGGAAGGTATGATCATGGTATGTCAAATCCCTGGTTCAGGACATTTGCAGCAGAAGAACATCCTCCAAGAGAGATGTATTGGAGTCCAATTTTTGGAAGCCAAAGCAAGATGAACTCAAACACAGGGTTGGGGTTTGGTTTGGAGGTTTTTTTGAGAGGACAGTAGTTGCTCACATACCTTATCTACAGAGGTGACTGCTCCTTTTCTGAAGTTCTTAAAGCAAGAATTATTTTTTTCTAACAGATGCTGAACTTCTTGACATTCTGCTGCTGCTGATGAAATCAGTCTGAAGTTTTAGGACTGTGATATTCCAGATTAGTGATCAGATGAGTTCCCCTTACCTTTACAAATGGGAACTTGAGCCTGTAATGTCCCTTCCCACCAAAACCTGAGTTTCAATTGCTGATTTACCTGCTACTGCTGGGAGCCCTTAGTCAGACACTGGTAGCACCCAGCTTTGAAAGCAGTAATGGGTGCAGCCCCTCTCTTCCAAGCAGAACAACTTGGCTCTGTGTACAAACCCCTGCTCACTTTCACCAAGTTGGTACAAAGTAAAATCCCAGGAAGGCAAACCCCATCCCTGCCCCCATTCTGAGCCCAATTCCCCACCAAAGAAAGATGAATTCTGTGTTCATAAGCATGTGCAAAGAGGGACTGGGATGAGCAAATGAGCTGGATCTGGGGAATTCAATGCAGCTGTTCGCAGGCAGCAATCACCCCTCAAACAGACCCAGAGGTATATGCAAGAGAGAAGGAAAGAATATGGCTTCTAATTCTTTTATATGATCAATTGCTATTATTAATGGAGACTCAAAATTTTGAGACAGTTGCTAATGAAACACTAATAGTGGATGAACAGCCAGAGGGGAGAAAATGCCCCTGGTGAAACCTGGCCAGCCCCACTTGCAGAGCCAGTGCAAAGGACAGTGGCTTCCCAAAAGCCATAGTGGCGACCTGGTGTTTTAAAGCACTCAGATGCTGCTGGTGGAATGAATTTGGCAGTGGATTTGTCATGGAGAAGATTCAAGCCGAAGAAATGATTCTTGCAAGTGGCACAACCCTATGAATTAAGGCAGGAGACATTCCAAATCTTACATGAAGCACACAGAAATCTGGAACGGGTAACATACTTCAGAAGACTTGATTAGAAAAATAACTTAGGGATATACCCCAAAAGTACATGCACAGGTGATTGATTACCTTTGCTTCAGCCATTAGTCATTTGATACTAATTCTCACTGTTTTATGAGAACTCTTGCAATATATTGTGCAGGCACACAATTCTCCATTTAGCACCAAAAAAATCCAGACATTTTGCAAAAAGGATGAGGCTAAGACTCTGGAAGAACGCATTTAATTCAGCTACAAGGACCAGGAAAATCACACTGTATTTTTCACATATTTATATTTTTAAATAAAAGGCCTGCTATTGTAGTCCCCACGTAGGTAGAATTCTTTTAGAATTTAAAAAAGGTGCCTCAGTCAAGACACCAGGACAAATCTGAAGAAGTGTTCAGATATTCTAAGATTTATACTAAATCTTCCAAATTGAACTAGCAACTGATAAAACAACTCTCTGACCAGCTTTGCTACTACGAGGAACCTTTTTAAAACCTCACACTTCAGTGCAAGCTCAGAGCACTTGTTTTACAAGTGGAGCATCTCACATGTGTGAAAAGCTGCTCATTACAGTAACTCCAAGGCTTAGCTAATCAAGCCTCACAAAAGAAAGAACCTAAATATGAATGTAGAAGAGCACACACATTTACCATTAAAAAAAATCAATAAAAACCCAGAAAGGTTTGTGCAAGGAGTCCTCGCAAAATAACTCCACTTGCTGTTTTAGTATCGAAGCACTGAAGAACAGCAGCTTCCCAGCTGCCCAACCCTTCCTTCTCCAGGGAGTCTTGCAACGAAAGAGTGGACTGTGCATTTTAGCTCATTCCTCAGCATTTTGAACATGCAAATGTCAAGAACTCCTGGAAAAGGCACTGCATTAGGTAGACTTGTAAGCACAAACCCCCATGCACTGTGTACTATGCATCTGTGTATATATAATATAAATATGCATACATGCACATAATGGAATGAGAAATAGTTCTCCTTTAATACAACCATGTTGGGCCTCTTAACTGCAGCTCTCTGATGCTCTAAAGATTTCTGAAAACACAACATTTGTCTTTAATACAAGGACAAACTTAAGCCCCAGGCAGCACCGCTGCAGTGCAGGGCCCCCCCAGCTCCACCTCCTCAAGCCACCTCGACATGCTACCAGCAGGGAGGAGGGAAGAGAATCCACTGCAAAAGAAACAGTAGCTAAAAGAGGGACAAATGGGGAGTTTGAGATGCTAAAGAGGTGAGGAGGCAGCATCAGGCTCCCTTTCCCCAGCAAGGCTTTCCTGTAACCCAGGACCTGCAGCCACTGCTCCTCCCATCTCAGCACCCCTGCCACGGGCACATCCACCCTGCAGCTCAAACACCTTTTCCTCCTCCATGGCAATACGCTCCCAAGCCTTCCATGGCTCTCTCCTACCCCATTTCCTTCCGAAAACCACAGACAGAGGGATCAGCTACACCAAAACTTAAACCAGTGCAAATGTGAAATAAAAGGTAAAAAAAAGTCTTTTGCACTTACTGGACATGCTGCAGACATTGTGCCTAGTAACTGTGGCAAGATCTAGTGCAAAAGAAACTTAGCACGAATCTCTTGTTTTCAAATGACATTCAACTCAAACATGCATAGGGAGAGTAAAGTTATTTTATTAAATCATGCACATCACGTGTGTTAGTGCAAATAGTTTAATCTGTACTCCAGAAATTCTATTGTATTTTTATATCTTTACAAAATAGATTTAAAACAATTATTTACTTTAAAAAATGTAATTCTGAAGTTAAGCATTTCAGAACAATATTTGCAATAACCTATATACAAGAGGTACTAAGTACCACTGGCATACGAGTGTTCTGTGGTTGGGTGGCTTCCTGCAACTGAAAAGGATGAAATGAATGAACTAAATGACAATAGTTATTTTCTACAAGTCACTTGTGGACTATTTTCTCCAACTAATAATCTTCCCATTAGCAAATCCCATGTAACTTAAGATAGAACCTTGAATTAAAGGACAATGACCTTTTCTTAAAACCTCACAAAGTAAATTATATGCTAAATTTCTATTTAAATATTTAAACTACCTGTCGATTGCCATAACATTCTTTAAAGCCAATTGAATTGCTGAGATTACCTCCCTATTTTGAAGTTTCCTTTAGCAGAGTCATTTTACTTTACCATTTTTTAACATATTATTTAAGTCTTTAATAAACCTTTTTGACAGAACTGTTGAGCTGAACAAGACAACTACTGTCTACATTTAATTTAATCACTAACTACAGTGATTCCCACCAAAAGTCAGCAAATAGCAATAGTTATAGTACTTAGATAAGGAAAATAAACTTTGTAATGGGGACCACTGCATCATACTTACAGCCATGTGATAAGGATCCAGAAAATTTTACTACCAAATTAAAATCATCTTCACCTGACAATACTTCATCAGGTATATGATTCCAATTTCATAGTATTTTATGTATCTAGATTTTCTCAGCTGATCACAGATGTACTGTAGCAGTTCTCTTAATAAAGTTACGTCCACAAAAGCTTATTCTAAAGAGCTTCTCCAGCTCAAGTCAGAAAGTATAAAATGACTGAAAAAATAAACTGATACATGTGATATGTGAGAAGGTATTCATACTTTTAAAGAACGTATCTCTTTAAATATATGAAATTTAATAAATTACATTCAAACTAAAGTTAACGTAAGTTGAATCACTGCACTATGTCCATCAAATGACCAAGTACTTGCTCCCAGAAACACCTTAGTTCACTCAAGAACACACACATGCTTACACTCGCACACGCGCACACTAAATACTTTAGGCTGGTCTTCACCATCAGTATCTCTGTCTCTTTAAGGCTGGACATGAATTGTGTTTATTCCCAAAACCCATTAATAAAGCAATCCTTAGGAAAGAAAAATATGCTTCCTTCAAAAGGTGTGGTAAGAGAAGTTTTCTTCAGTCTTGTTCCCAACAGCTCAGTGACTAACAGCAAGTAAAATGATAAACTAGTTTAAAAAAAAATAGGTCATACTGAAAGGCACTGAGCACACTGCATCTGTTTCCCAAGTATCTGCAAGGTTACTTGGCTTGGATGTCCAAATCAGTATTTTCCTCTTAAATCTAGCAATTAGATTCTAAAGTCAGTGTCCACAACCCTAGACATTATAAATAATTTGGTACCAAGAAGCCTACTTTAGGCCACCATTATAGTATTCAGAATCCCAACATACTAATTTAAAACTTGCATGAAGTTGTAAGCAAAAATATTGCTCACAGTATGATGAATCACAATTTTATTCCCTCTTTATAGACAGATACATTTTATACAGTTTAAAGCAAATGACCCTACTGCTGTTCTCACGCAGAGCTGTGCTGTATTAAGAGGTAAAAAGGAAGAGAATTAATCTGTTTTCCCTCAGTATATGAATGTTGCCAGCTTCTAAAGGGAGGACGGTGTATGGATTCAACAACAGTTCTCATGGAGAAGCTCTGGTTAGGCCTGGGTACAGCACCACGGCTGTTACAGCAACCAAAGCTGCCATCACAGGCATCCAAGGCCATTGTCTCTGTGTGGAGAGAAAAAAGAAATCAATATCATATTTGTTCTAATTCATACTAATCAGTTTACCTCGTGGTTCCTGCAAGTCCTGAGTACCTGTTGATAGGCCTCACTACAGTGTTACCCACGAGCCCTGCTGCAGGCCAGTCCTGACTTGGAGCACCACAGCAAACCATGTTCCTCTTAGCACAGGGAACTCCACACCTCTTCATGACTGAGGATCATCTGGAGGACTTTTGGCAGCTCCGTATTTCCAGGTTACTGTATACACCTCAGAGAAATCTGCCACTGAACATGGGAGGGCTTTAGATGTTTAAAACATCGATTGTGCCAAGTCAAGGCTAGACACAGGTTTATTCACATCTTTAACTTTTGACTGTTTAATTCCAGGTCTGTGACGTTAGTTTGCAGCAGATCCTAACAACATCATTTTTAACAGACTGTCAAAACATTGCATGACAACAATGGCATTTTAAGAGGAGGACACACTGAGAGACAAGAGAAAATGCAAGCTGAGAGTTCAGAATACAAACCAGCCACCTATTTCTTGTCTTTTTTTCCATCTTTCCATCAGCCATAGTGAGAAAAATTAAAGTGTTTAGAGCCAGAGAGGAATTTCTTAGTCCATAGATAGGAACCAAAGCTTGTTGAATTTCATTATTAGAGGCAAACTCTTCATTTTTCATAGTTAATTAAGCAATGACATTTTCTTACAAGCCCTAGCATCGCGCAAAAGGCAGCCCATTTGCTAAGGACAAACTGAGACCGAGTTAGAAGAGGCACATTCAAGCACCAGTTAGAACAAAATTAATTGTTAGAATTAAAGAACTCACAGAGATGTTAAATGATTAGTGATTGCTCAGCTCGTCGGTGTCAACAGAATGGCATATTAAATGAAGGGTTTGCTTCAGGTGAAGAAATACCTGTGAGCATTTCACCATGCACTATTTGATACAGAAATGGCACAAACAGGTGAGAGGGACAAACATACATTGACTGAACAGTAGTGCTTGTACCTTTCGCTACCACAATGGGCCGTAACACCAATACAGGAAAGCCAGGATTAGGCCGATGAATACGGCTGGGACGGGTTGTAATATGGAAGGCTAAAGAAGGGAAGGGATATTAAAAATCACTTTGTGCTATAAATCAATCAGGTAAAGATGATTTAGAGAGGGGAAAATAAGTCAGTAAGTTTTGTTTTAATTGAAATGTATTAAAGACATCTAACACATTACAGAATTATCTAATCTGGTATACAAAGTTAGTACACCATTCTACTCAAATGAACAGGGATGTTTAAAAATAAAGGGAAGTAAGGCAGAAAATGTTCCAAGAAACCTCTTGTCACAACTTGGAATTTAGCACTTGAAAACAATACAAATCTTAAATGACTTGCCTGTATCTTATTCATAGTTGGTTTTAGTTTTTCTAAGTGAGAGGAAATCCCATTTGGATTTCTTGAGAGATAGACTCACACCAAATATTAGATTTTTCAGCTACTTCTTCATTCCTTGCTAGTTAGCCTTTTCCATTTTCCATCACCAGCCTCCGGAAAAACAATCTTTTTCCTCCATTAGTGAATCAGTTACAGCTATGTGCACAGGCAAACCCAGTAGTTCAGACATTTCTGTGAGATTGTAACACGACTGTACAATCCACACTCAGTTACTAAAAAGCAGAGAAGCAATTTCCATCAGAGATACCACAGAGCTCAGCATCTCTGCCAGGTCAGCAGCCTTGTGACCAAATGGAATTCTGAAAATTGATCAAATGCTGCAGCTGTGCCAAACTAGCAGCTGGCCAGACTGCAGGGTTCATCCAGCTTATGGCCTCCTCAGAAACATCCACATGTTTTCTCAGCTACGTTCAATTTCTGTAAACTACTGCACATTCTGGATGAACAGCCTCTATCTGTGATATGATAAATTAAAAGCAAAAATGGACCTAAATGCTTTTTAAGCTGTCCTTGGAAGACATCTGCTTTCTCTGTATCCTACTCTATATATTTGTGCACACACAAAGACACACAGGGGTTAAGGTCAAACCATGCCAAATATTTTTAAAACCATTTGTGCTGAAGCTACCTTGATTTTGTTCAGTCAAATAAATAAAGAAATGATAAATTCATGCTTAACTTTTCTAAAACAATGTGATTAATAAATAAAATCTCATCCTGTTATGAATTTGTAGGAATCACTTATTCATAGAACCTCCAATATGGTTCAAAACACAGGAATATTAGAAGGTATTCTAGACTTGTTCAATTCATTTTTTTCAATCAAGGCAAATACTTAACAGAAAAATTATATGTAACTATTGAAGTCTTTTTCATGCAGGATTATTTTTGTGTCATGGGTGCCACGAATCACAGTGCCACCTTCCCACAGAAAGCATGTTGGCAGAAATAATCATAGCAGTGTTCAAAAAAGTGCCAGAGGTTTAAATCAACCAGAGCAGCTGATGTTCTCAAACCATTCACATCATTAAATCTGTCATGTAAAGCACGTCAGGAAGTAACCAGTGACTACAAGCATGCAAGCACAAGTAGTACACTACACTGCTAAGCATTTCAAAAACACAACACTGCAATTTTTTAAAAAGTAACACTTAAATATTAAAACTCAGTATTTAAATGATATCCCAAATGGAGTACAGAAGCCTTGTTTTTTTCTAACATTTGTTGGTTCACTGAACAATTTGATAGATTTTTTTTTTGGTAAGTTATACACATTCTTGGCAAATGAAACCGATGATAAATATCCATCACACTCAATGAGATCACCTCCAAATGATTAGATTTTCCACTCACAAACTTGTCAATACATAACAAATCTCCCTATTGTCAATGAGCATTTAACTAGCTGCTTCAATAAAACTGTGCGTATTTTATTAGAATGTGAAGATATAAAAACTCAGATACAGATGGGCTGCAAAAACGAACAAATGCCACAGTGGGAAGTCACTTTCTGTCCTCGGAAATGAAGTAGCAGATAATGATTCCAGCATAAGGGGGCAATGGTACTTGAAAAATTTGACCTTGGAACTCAGCCCAGTATCCATGATGTTTGAAACAATCCCCAAGATGGATATGTTTTACATTACTGACTGTGAGTAATGTTTGGTGAGCAGCGAGTTTGCCCTTATATGGAGGATACTCTTCATCACACCCTGACCTCCAGGTTTCAACTGTCACAATTAACTCCTCTTCTGCAAGCAGATTTTGGCAACTGCCGTGGTTCCGGCTTTCATTTAAATACTCACCTCTAATTCTTCCTAAAATTTCCTTTTAGCTTTTCCACTTTCATCAGGTGCTCCAATTTCTTTCACAGTATTTCAACGCTTTACTATCCTTCCTTTTCCACTGATCATTTTGATTCTGAGGTTAATGTTTTTAACAGAGCAGAAAATCCCACATTCACAATATTTATTCAGTGTGATCTCTTCTATTAAAATGGGGTGGGGTTTTTGTCTGTTTGTTTTTGACTTCTGCTTTAAGTAAGCCAAGTAACTCAGCATTATCTGAGCACTGCATAAAAATTCTAAGCAAGAATCAGGTTCCAAGAGAATTATGAAATATTCCTGAAAATATGGCTGAAAAAAGTGAGAAAGGCTTTGAATTCTTTACATCTTTGACAGCTCTATGATGTTCAAGGTTTATATTCAAGAATTGATTATGGCAAGGATATTCATACAAACTTTCACCATCCAGCAGCCAGCTGATTTTAGAGGATGTGACCTGTAAAACTTTCTTTGTAGTCAAAGAAACAGTTTGCTAAAGTCTGTTACAGAGCATTTATTATCCTCCTGTTTTGTACTGTGCACTACAGGAGCTGTTCACCCTGCACTGACCACAGAGGCAGTACAGGAAGACAAAACTAGCCCTCCCAGGGTAGTAAGGGACCTAAAATAAGCCTGTGACCACCTTATAATGTGTCTGCCACACCCTTAACGTTTGGAAGATTTCAGAATCTCAGTAAAATAAAAAGTTGTCTCTAGCTGGGAACTCAGTTCTAATGGTACAACCTCTCAAATAAGTTGCAACAGAAAACAATATTTTCATTAGTGAATAGAAAGGACAGTTCAACTGTACTGTTTAAAGCATGAGCCCATGAGAGATAACCACGGTTAAGAAGCATAAGCAAGAGTAAGGAGGGAATATACATTGTAATAAATACTAATAAAACAAGAGTAGCTCGAAAAAGTTTGCTCAATTCATTTGGATACAGGTTTCTCAGCTTCTACCCCTGTATCACTCTTCGAAATCAGAAAATTTTACTTAATTCTGGTTAACTAGTATTTAAACCACATGTTTTCAAGAGAGCAGATATCTAAGGATATACTTAAAACTGTCAAGCACCTGTAAATTTAACGTTCATACATAATTGTAACAATATAATGATCTGCAAATCTGCACAGGTAGGACCAGAATGGAATTTTGCATAATAAGGTACACAGCCTTTTTTTTTTAAGTCCATCCTTTTCTATTTGACTCTTCCATATTCCTTCAATCAACAGGATTGCCAGTGTCATAACCTGACTTCCCTGCACATTTGGTACAGACTTACATTGTTTCCTTTTTCTTGTAGCAGCTTCAGGTTTTCTTTACATTGTTTGAGCTCTTCCGTGAGCGACTGGTTTTGTTGTTCAGCCACCTCATACTTTGCCTTCAGCTCTGAGAGCACAGTCTGTGTTCTTTCATACTAAAGACAAAGAGAGAACAATCTGTGGACCCCTGGACCCCCAGCACATGCTGACAGCTTAGCACACAGCTTCCTTTTCTGTCATCTGCCTAGACTAACTCGCCTTGCATCAGTGCACTCTCTTTTCATAAAAGCAGGGTAGAATTTAGATTTCCTTTTTTTCTAAACTAAATTTTTTTGCCCAGCTTGGCAGGGCTAGGATTACTAAATCCAAGGAAATACAAAGTAAATGCTAAGCTTTAATTAATCTCTCATGCCAATTATTCATTGTCATATTGGAAAGGACTGTAAAAACTACAAAGACAAAACAAGAAAGAGGGGAACAAGGAATCCTTCACATTTGAATAATGGTCTTACATCTAGGCTGCAGCTTAAATACCTACATCCCTCCAAAATACCTACACCAATAGGTGCAAAAATAAACACTCTGTATGAAGTAAACCAAACCCTCTTCCCACATAGCAAATTCAAACCTAACAGCACAGCAGTCATTAAAAAAAAAATTATACCTTGTTACTGACATGCCATAATCCTCAGTGTGGGTCAAGTACAAACAGCACTGAGTGAATGGGACATGTTCCTACAGAATGGGTAGCTTTTCCTTTTCCAAACCCACATCCCATTTTTTCTATTCCAGCAGTCCTCATGACTGGGCTTAGTAAGGACAGAACCAATGACTTTCAATACTGGCACTCACCACAAATTTAGAAGATGATGCATCTTTACAAATACTGATCTGATTACAAAACAGAGATTAAGATAACTGGGATTTTTGAATTCTGAGAATTGTAAGGAATGTGACATGGATGAATTAATCACAAAGCAAACAAAAGGACTGCAAAAGAAACTAAGAGCAGTGACTGGGGAAACACTCAAAAAGCTCCTAAGAGGAAGCCAGTAAGTGTTGGAGACTATGGCCGTCTTCCAGACAATCTTTAGAGGCCAGGCAGATTAAATACATGCTCAGAATGCTGGCTCTTCCTTAGGCATTTACAAATCCACTAAAATAAAAGGAGATCTTTGTACAGAATGCGTAGCCTCGTTGTCAAGTAAGAGTTCAAATCTAACTAGGAAGATCAGACTGTAAAAACAATTAACTTTGACTCATAATAGCTAAAGAAAGTCTGGACTATGATGTTCATGAAGACTCTGAATAATGATTTACCTGTCTGAAAAGCTTAAAAGTAAATTCATTACAGTCATGCATGAAAGTAAGGTTTAGGAAGTTCCCAAAGAACACGTGTTTTTACCTGAAGTCTTCCTTTTTAGATTTGACTCCCAGTTTATATTTTCTTAGCTACCATTTAAACTGCTTGCAATAAACATATGAAAAAAATTCATTACTAGAACACTTTCCCTTTTCTTTTAGCTTGGGTCAGTCATTGGGCATTACATTCCTGCAAAACGGAAATGTTTCACGTTACCTCTTTCTGAAAATCTTTTGCTTGACTCTCAGCTTCACTGAGCTGAGTTTTCAGACTGGCTGCATCCCGTTGATGTTTTTCTCTCAAAGATCCCATCTGATTTTCAAGTTCCTTTCGAGACATTTCAAGAACACTTATATCGCTGGTTAGTGCTAAACTCTGCTTCTGAGAGCTGAAAAACAAAATACAATTGATTCCTTATGCATTTTAAATTTACACAAACAGGCACTTTTCATCCTTGAAAACTTAACACGTTGGTTTTAATATGTAAATATCAGCTTAGAGCAATCGTAGAAGTACAGACCATTATTGTTTCCCTATGCAGAGTGCTGACACAAAAGGCTGGCCATGGTCTTGCTTTTAAATGTATGTCCACAGCTCGCTGCGTATAATTAACGTTTAGTACCTCTTTTGGGAGGAAAAACCAACAACAACAAAACTCTTCAGCTGCCGTGGTACCTCCTAGACAAACCATTGTGCCCTTACCTAGAAAGCTCCTTCTTTTGTCGCTGAAGTTCAGATGTAAGAGAAGTATTTTCCTTCCTCAGTTTAACACATTCAGCTTCCAGAGCAATCCACTCTGCCTTCAACTTTTCAAGTTCACCTGCAATGAATACATTTAATTCAATTAAGTAAAATTATTTCATGACTGCTTCAAGTAACACCAGCTAATAAATGGAGGGAAAGCTGGTATCAGCTGTAAATCTCAAATATTCTTGTTTGTAATCATATCACATGAATTCTCTCATGAGCACCTGTAAAACATGACAGTATCTTCTACTGTTATGAGGTCTATGACCCATTACCAGGCAAGTTATTTTTTTCATTAAAGCTTTTCCTAAGGTACAAAGAAGTAGAAAACAGACTTTTTATGGGTCAACTCTAGTATTTTATAAACAGTGGTAGAAAAGCATATTTGAAAAAAATAATTTCCAAGGCTTGAAAATAACAAGAGAATTACTAGATACCATGCCTCCATTACAAGGAAAAGAATGTTTAAAGCAATAAGCTTTGGTGAAGCTTTGGTAGAATTAAAAAGTCATGAGCTCCCCTTTTATGGGCTTAAACTATAGAGAAGTTACACAAGTCCTCTTGGTAAGTTTTGGCAGTATGAATCCCTCAAACTGTAAAAGTTTTCCATCTTTTCTAGGTGGAATTATACTTGCTCTACTCCTGATATCAAAGAGTACCTAAGTTAATTTAGGCCTAATTGACAATAACTGTTTAATGAAGCATGCAAAACATCTTTTCTAACACTACTAGCCTTGGTACACACACATAAATACATCCTGGTGTGGCTATACAGACACACACACAGAGTAAATGACTACAAGGGGACAGACAAACAGTGACTGGAATAACTGGCATTTACCACACTGAGCAGGATGCTCTGTTAGCAATGCTCTGTGACATCCTTTCAAATAAGTACCTTTTAGGCGAGAGGCCTCTTCCTTCTGCTGCTCTTCACACTGCTGACATTTGAGCTTAAAACTGGCTTGCAGATTGACAATTTCTTTTTCATAATCCGAGGCATCTTTCCTCCACCGTTCAAGCTCTGCTCGCACTGTCTGCAGCTCGGCTTGCAGTGTAGAAATATCTGTGTCTCGTTCTGATGCTGCCTTTTCTGCTACTTTTTGAAGTGACAGAATCTCATTTTGAGCACTGACTAGTTCATTTCGAGTGGTTGAAATTTCATTCTCCTTTTCCTTGCGAAGATTCTCAATTTCTTCTTGTAACCTTCGCAACTGAGCTGGAAAGCAGACATTCGCGTTCATATTTTTTCAAACTGTATTTAAAAAAGCCTAAAAACCTTACCTCCCTTTCTCAAAATGTTAGTATTTAACAGGACTAAAGAAGTCTAATGCTACTGAAAAAACACATTAATCTTGTCAAATGCTGTATCCTTAAAGACACAAGTATGTGGACCATGTAATACAGAGAGTCAGATGAAACAAAAATTATGTCTAGACAAAGCTTTTTTAGACAAGGCTGTGCTGTGTGTGTGATACTAAAGCAACTTTCCAAAATCTGAAACCAAGATTTAGATCCAACATCACTGTAAGCAAAACAAGTATTAGAGGACAAGGACATTGGGGCTTTCAGGGACAAGAGGAAAAGCAAGAAAGCTTCTGTCACAAGCCAAACATTTGCAAAGCTACACTGGAAATATTTGCCTGTTCAGCAGTTAACTTGTGATGTCTATAAATATTTGAGGCACAGAATAATTTCTATTCCATTCTCAACACGCAGTAGAGGAAATAAACATTATTTCTTTGCAAAAAGCATTATTCAAACCACAAGATGAATTTTAAATTGAAAGGGACAGCTGCACCAAGTATACTGAGCTAGAAGAAGGTCCTTTAGCATTTACAGCTTACTGTAAATGTGCAGCAGCCACATACACGAGGCTACTTGACATTTCTGCATGAAGCAAATCCTATAACTATTCCCATCTAAAACCCTTTCATTACTAAAGACATCTCCGAGCACAGTTTTTCATAAACATACATGCAAACAGAATCCAGTGCAAACAGCTGGAAAAAAAAGTACAGTACAGAGGAAAGAGAAGTATGAAAGAACAACAGAACTACAGTTATAACACTGATTGATGGGAGCAAAGTGTTTAATTTGCTGTGGGTTTGTTTCACTTTCTAAAAAGAAATGTATTTCACTGATTTCAACATGCAAAAAAGCTATTATTAAATTAATGAAGAATTACTCTGAGAAGAAAAGGTAAAATTCTTAAGAGCACTCGAAAACCTAATGTAAGATACTGTAGAGGGTCAGAATTACAGATTTAAAGTTGTATGTTTCAGAACGAAAGGGCAAAACAAGGACAGTGAAAAGCATGAGGAGGATAACCAAGGCTGAGTAACCTTCCTAGATTACTTGTATTTATTTTTGTCCTCTCAATCCATTATAGATCATGACAGGAAGAATGTGAGTGAGTCTTGCTGTCAACTGATAGAGCATCAGAGCTACTCAAGAGAGACTTGCACCTCCATGACAATTATATTTGATGTTTTTCAGTATCTACATATGCAGCAATACAGAAAGAATTCATATACTGGTACAACCTAGAAACTTTGTTGATGTAACTTAGTTGATGTGCAATGAAGAAGAAAAATTCACCTTTTTTGTGCCCTCCTCTGAACAGGCTCCAGCAAGACATTTATCTCATTAAAGACACTAAAGAACCTATGAATTACCCAATTCCCCACTTTGAAGGAAAAAGACATAATGGGAAAAAATATGGTAGTTATTATATATTGTAATATCTAAGAGCTATTATAGACAATAGAAAATTAATTTCATGGCAATTCTGTATAAGATGAAACAATCTATCTGTTCCATAACAAAGACATTTGCAGCATGATGGATTTTTAAATATGTATGAGCAAAATGAGGCTTACTAGCACCTTGTTTGTTTGAAAATAGTTTCTACGGGCTTACAGCAACAGAACAGCAAATGAAGCAGTGGATGAGAACAACCTGACAGTAAGACAACACATGATGCATCAACAATTGCCTTTCCATGTATCCTTACATTAGAAGCCTTGAACCTACCAAAATAATATGCACTGAAACACAAAGAACTACAACTTGCTAATACAGCAGGTGCCTGAGCAAAGGAACGCAAACCACATCTTCCTGCTAGTATTTTCTTCATCAAGCCAAGCTTAACTCCTGCTTCTTGGTGCTGGCAGCATTTCAAAGAAATGTGGTTTTTTTTATTCTGTGCATGTTATTGATGATCAACTTTCCCTTTAGATGTTCAGGCATGAAAACAAGCTCTTGGACAGTCTTGGAATGAAAGTCCAAAGACACACACAAATTCTAAGTTTGGTGGAGTTGTAGAAATAACTTACACAGGAAAATTACTACTAACAACATGGGAATGGTTTCTGAAGCACTGGATATAATTTGAGAGGACAATGACAAAGAAGACTTCCATTACATCTCTCGTTTATGTAAGCCATTACCTCATCTAAACTGAATGCTTCGCTTCTTTCATTTTTTTTTTAAATAAGGAGCAACAAGTTACTTGAATTTCCTTGCTCTACCTATGTGTTCATCTAATGAACCTGACACGTAGAGACACGACCTCAGTTGTTTCTCTGGCACTTTCTCTTCTCTATCACAAACAAAGCCAACAACACTGATTCCACGAAAATACTTCTAGAAATGTTACTGCATGAAGCTGCCAGTTGGTTGTTTTTTTTCTCCCCTGCAGTTCACAGGGGCTGCCAAGGGAGAATCCTGACAACTTTTCCCAAATTGTGAGATGGGTCACACCCTAAAAGTTTGGGAAGCAGCAAAGCATACAATGAACGTCCAAACATTTTGAACTACAACAACAGAGAGAGGAGGAAACATTGCAAGACCTCTCTTGAGAAGGATCCAGAAAACAAAAAAGTACTGAATTGAGAAGAGGAATCTTGCAGTTAAGTTTGGCTCTGTCAAGTTTCTACTTTTAGTCTCTCTTTTTAGGAGGAAAAAATATTTCTTTTTTTTTCTGCATAGAAATAACTACCAAATATTTTCTAATTTTTGTTACAGCATTTACTACTCGGAGAATTTTCATTATTAGCAAGATAACACTCAAAATTAAATTGTTCCTCTTGTTCTGAAGATAAGCATTCTGTGAGCTTCTCTTTCTTACAGGAGCAATGGCAGAAAATGTAGATATTACTTGCTGATATTCACATAAAACAGAGCTATTACATAAGTTTTTCAGTGTAATTAGTATATGACAAGTACCACATTACACAACAAACTACTGCCCAGAAAATAATTTTCTAGGGCTACTTTGACTTCCTAAGAAAGTCAGGACGGTCAGTCCACCTGCCTGTCTGCTCATCTGCCTTCCAGACATTTTTTGGTCCAAAGCAAATGATATGCTGACAAAGATCCCAAGGGATGAAGCTCCTGAGTTTTGTAACAATCAATGGCTGAGCAGCTCTTCAAAATAATGCTTGCTCTAAGGAAAACACAACATAACATAACCTTTTTTGGCTTTAAGGCTGGACAGACTGACAGACTCTCGATCAACAAGCTCACTCACATGCATGGATGACAAGGTAAAGTGATATAGAATATGTGACTCAGAAGTTATGTAAATCATGGGATTACATCCTGCTGTAATCATTTTGGGCTGACAAGAGCCTGACTGGTTATATCAATTTTCAAAAAACGATGGACAGGGTCTCCTCTCTCCTGCTGCAGTTGTTGCAGCAACTTTACTGCATGCTCTGATGCTGGATGTGGATCTGAATGAAAAATTTCTCTAAGAGGATCCTATAACGAAGTGAAGAGTAGCACAAAAACACCTAAAGCTTCTGAGTGCTCTGAAGGCAGTGCCAGTAAGAATCCCTGGATCATTCAGAACTGAGAAAGAAGACTACAGAGAGATGAAGAAGAGGTACGTATCACAGATTACATCATTTGCATTTTTAAGTGACTATTAGAACCATAGGAATTGACAAGAAACATTCCACAATAAAATTCAAAGATATGGTGAAAGAAATCAGATTTCAAACACACACTCCATCAAACATTTTCCTTTATTAGTGATTATGATGCCACAGAAACAGTCAAAACTATATAGTTCCCTAAAGAGTGGGGGAAAAAAATTCCTACCTTGCAGAGCATTTATTTGCTTGTTAGATTCTTCAACTTGCACTCGATATGCTTTTCTCTCTTCTTCCAAGAGTGCTATAAATAAAAGTGAAAATGTGCCCAAGAGTTTTTGTTAGTAACGTGTATTTCAGCTGTATAATTAATTTTAGTCACAACCTCTCCTTAAATGAAAAGATTAAACAAACATATTATTTCAGGAAGTTATCAAAGGTAGTAACTGTGTAAGTAGTTTAATAAAAGTTAACACTAAGGCATCATTCCATTATTGTGGTAGTATTACAATTAAGTTGAAATTAATATTATCTGTTGCCTGATCCGAAAACTCCGTGTGCGCTAAATGCAAACTGGTGTGGGAGGAAAAAAAAAAAAAAAAGCTGTAAATATAACCCCTACAGAGCACTGAACAATATGCAATTAAACTGGACTATACTATTTCCTCTCAAAAACAATAGAGTTACACAGCTGATAGGATGATCTAACAAAGAGCTACCACTGAAGACATTCAATTACATCCATTATCTGACTAAGGATGAAATATACAGCGTTCAAGTATGTATTCAATGCTATGAAAACACCTTGGTTTATCTTGAACTACCTGATAAATACCATTTCAATCAATACCCTACAGGACCAAGTTGATCTGGGTCTCACCTTGAAGTTCAAAGCATTTTTGTTTACTTGTCCTAGCTAGCTCTTGGGCTTCAATCAGCTCCTTGTGCAGTTGCTGAATTTCTTGCTTAGCCTCAGTCTCTGATTGTGCACCCTGAAATTCATCTGGTAAAAGAACATTTTCTTTAAATCATAAATTCGTACAACAGCTTAATTTGCACTGCCATGTGATGACTGGCAACTTTTTACTCAAATCTTCCAACGTTAGTCAAAGTAAACTCAAAATTGGATTAGGCAAATATTAGCAAACATATTAATACAGTTTTAGAAGTAGTAAAACATATGCAAACTTTAAACCTTCATTGTACATAACACGCAGTATGAAACAAAAAAGAACAAGGAAGAATTAGAGTTTTTAAAAACACTGTACAGCCTGGCAAGGACTTCTGGGTTGACAAAAACAAGGAACAAGAAGCCTAAGACAATCCTTGACTGTGTTTACAACTTGTCTCTTTTTAAAGGAAGCTGCTCTAAGCCTGTCTCAGTGCACAGGCTCAGACTAGAGCTGCTGTTCCATTTTCACTACTGCCACCCACCCACCACACTGCCAGGCTCAGCCCCTCCCTCTCCCTCTGGGGACCAATAAGCAAAGGAAAAATTTAGGGAAATTTTCTAAAACAAAATTAAGAAAAAGAAAATTCCAGCCTCCTTATTTCATTCAGTGGCCTTAGTGAATACTAAGAAAAATACTGCACTTAATTTTCTTTATGATATCTTAAAACATTAGGTATATCTTTAATATGATCATAAGTCTATGCACATTATTTAAACTCTAAATAAAAACGTTTGCCCTTCCCCTAAGTTTTGTATTAGCTAAAATGCCTATTAAATGCCTCTTGTGCTTACAAGAGATGACTCGCAGTCACAGACAAATTAAATACTTTTAGAGCTGAAGTTTTGGAGGAATTTAAAAGAGGAAAACTAAGTATTTGTTACTAAGAGCAGTGTACTCTAATGGGCACACACTGGAAATTAGATGCAGGAACACTCCAGCCTCAAGGCATCTGCAAAGCCAGAAACAGCATCCAGCAAACCCTCATTTACTAAATTTTCCTTAAGCAGTCTCTGTGCACAAACTGATCTTTCAATAGGCACAAACAGCACTAATAAACTCTGTAAGTAGAGGGCTAAAACTTGATATAAAGCTTGTTTGGTGAGAAAGGTAAAGGAAGGAAATTGTGAAAGAATTCCAGCTGTGTATCATGGGAGAAGGGGGATAGAAAAGGGACATGCTACACAGTGACCTGCTCAATAAATGTCTGCAACTACAGACCATAGGGATTTAAGATAAAGGCTTAGAAAAATAATAGTTTGGTTGTCTAGACCTTTCACTAATAAGGAAAAAAAAAGAAGCTATAATTTAGCTCATCATCATACTTATGAAATTCATATTTAGCTGTATATGTTACCAATAAAGTAATTATAGATCTTTTTCTTGTTCTCTTAATTAAGAAAATTGTTTGGCAAATCGTGCTAAAGTATTCATACTGCATCACTCTAAGGGGCTGTTTTTTTGCTCTCACAGTAATGAACTGGTGGGTTTGAGAAGAGCTGGGGACACACATGTGCTTTTAGACCTTTTCAGAACAAAATTATGAGAGCAGAAAGAACAGAGAGGACTACATATTTCATCCAAATACTTTGTTTTATAGTTTATTAGTTCTAAATCCAAGTTTCTTTTTACTGAACATGTTTTGTTCTTAGCTTCTCATGGATAAAGATTTAGGGCAATTAGACTTTCAGCCCTTCTTAATGAGACTTTTCAGAAGAAATGGATGAGGAAGTTGACGAATTATGCTCAAATCACGCCTGATAAAGAAGCAGTGTCCCAAATCCAACAACAGACACCCTAAATGAACCTTCTGGTGGCAGTGTTTTCTAGTCAATGAAAGCACAAATCTTAAAAGACAGTACTGCTTCAAAAGAGACGAGAGGCTCAATTTAAGGGACAACATAATCTGTTTAGCAAAGGCACAATCAGGGTAAACTCTTTCCTACATCAACACGAAAGGGCAATTTCCATGTGCCTGACATGCTTCTAAATCAAAAGCCAAGAACCATAAGCACAAGAAAATATTAGCTTTTTGGTCTTACCCAAACTGAAAATTTAATGTCTTTTAGTTCTAAGCAGATACAATTTTTGTGCTAATTCTAGTTTTGAAAAGTACTTCTTCAATGAGTAGGACTGCCCTATTTATAAATAATAAAACTACTAAATATCATCATGCTCAGAATCAGTTCCCTTAAGAAGCAAATTCACATCAAGACTAACTGTTCTCAGAGAAGGCTAAGGACTTACCATTAATTACAACAAAGTGCCAGAAAAAAATAAATAAAAAAGAAAAGGTCAAATATAGCAGTTTGAAAACCCTCATTCATTTTTTCTACCTCATGGAAAATCTTAATCTGTGATCAGTTTGTTTCCCACATTGTAAGAAATGTTCTCAATTAATACCACTATTTCCCACACAAGTACAGTGAGGCTTCCCTTAATATTGACTCTAATGGTAATTTGAAAATGGCTTAAAAAACTTTTTTTTAACAATTTTAATTTTAAAAAAAAATTTTGGTAAGAGAAGCACACATAGGATGTGGTCTTAACTGATCCCTTATCTGTATGTGCTTGGCCTGTGGAAGCAACTGTATGAGCAGCCTGGTATTTCTTCAAGCCTCGCTTCTCAAAGTTCACTTTCAGAATTTTGCAGGATTTCTCAGGTTATTCAGAAGACAATTTTCAGGGTACTCTGGTGAAGTCAGACAAAACAATTAAAACCCTGAGATTTTTTTTAGCTTCGTAAGATCCACATGAAGGAAACTATCATATATTTAAAATAAAGTATATGGCTATTCTGACTTAGAACAATGGTTCCTAAACTTTCTGATCCAACAGACCACTGTTGTTTTTCAAAATTTCTTATATAAATTACCACTATTCAGCAAACCCTGAGCTGAAAACATTTCCTACTAAGATTCCATGTATCAGTCTCGTAATTATTATGAAAACACAGTGACATTGGTAAGTAAGAACAAGATTACCAGTCTTCCAATGACATTTACTGCTTCTTTCCATCTGTTTAATATTTACCTGTCCTTAACTTTGCAATAAGTAGTCACAAACAGCCTGTTTAAACAGAAGTGTCCAGGCAACTGTTATGAATGGTTAATAAAGTCCTTTACCTTGTGGGGGAAAAAACAAAGCCAACTAATCTGTGACAGCTTCCCCCCTTCCCCTCCTTGCCAGATTCTGACTTGTAGAAACTTGAACCAAATCCTGAATGCACTCAAATTTTGATGGGAAATGCTTGGAAGAAATGACAGCAATTAGAAGTCTCATAATTTTCTTGTTCTATTGATTTGTTTTGTAAATTCCGACAAGACCGCTGCCTTTTCCAGCGGCCATTTCCGCATTCCAAACAGCCGCCAGATCAGAAATGTTCTCACTCTTCCTTAATTACATGACTGTATAACAAGTCCACTTGAAAACCTTTCTGAGGCAAATAAGATCCTTTTTAGGGCAAAGTCAGGCACATGAAGTAGCTCTCTGAAAAAAAACTCAAACAAAACCGTGGGTTTATAGGCTCTTCATAAAAATTAAAAGGGAAAATGATTCACTGCACAGATATTTTTTAATGGTTTCGTGAGAGCTAAATAGGAATGCCCTAAAATAAATAGCCTCAAGAAGAAGAGAAAAGTTGCTGCCAACCTCAGTTTTATAACCAAAAATAAGACTATTTTAATCACTACAAACAACATTATCAAATTCTACCTTCTAGCATAGGAAGTCACTGAATATACTTGTTATTAGTTGCAGATATTAGAGCAAATCCCAAACAGAACATGCCCGGTATCTCAAACACTCCTTTCTAAACTGTTTTGCTGAACTGTTATCCACTGGGAAATATCAAACTCAATTTTATACATGTTGCCAAACAGCAAAAGTAATTTGTGCAATTTTTGGAAGCCTTTCTGTCGTAAAATTAGGGAGTGTAAACAATTGCATAAAAAAAGCTCTTTTACAGGTCTCCTACGTTCCGTTATGGTTTCCTGTCTTTCTGAATCACAAAGAACTGTGATATTCTTTTTACTTGTGATCCCAATATGAGCATAATTTTACAGATCTTATCAAGTGTCTAATTGTTAAAGAAGAATTAAATGATTTTCAGTAGGCTAAATGTAATAACTGATTAATACGCCACAAAAATTTTCAGCTAATGAATATGTAAATATCTGCTGTTAATTAAGTTCTAAGTATATGCCTTCAATGCAAAAAATAAAAAATTTTACTTTTATACCAATGAAGCTCAGCGCTAAGCCTCAGCAATCATTCTAAATACAGTTATAACACAAACTTCAAATCTTGATTATGTTAAAAAGAAAATCTAAAATCTTGTTTTGATTAACCCATCAGCTGCAAACTAACAGAAGCATTTCTGACAGTGATGGAAGCTATGCAAGTAAAATTTTACAATGCTTGAAAAATGTCATTGATGGAAGAATCCCTCCTCTGCACACCTATCAGTCTTAAATGCGTGCTGACTCTACTTCTCAAGTCAAAGTTATAACATGTAAATTCCTAGAACAGCGTTGGTGAGTGCAGAGATTACCTTTACACACCAATTATTTCCATAGCAACACTCAAAAGTGTGCTTTTATATCACATTGCCCAAAGGAGTCATTACTGATATTTAAATTTAACTCTTTCATACTACATGATTAAAATCTTTGAATTCCAGCATTCTACTTTAATGCACATTTGATAAAAACCAGGTAAATAAAAAGATTACATATATAGATTATGCATCTAAAGTTGCAAAAGTAAATTTGTTTACCTTTTAGAAGAGCTACTTTAGCAATAGGTTCATTTAGATCTTGGTCATCCATTTGAGCATCTAAAAAAAAACCCCACACCTTTCAGAGAGCAGGCAGAGTGCAGACAGTTCTCATATACACATTCTTTACATGGAAAGAAGCTTTTATATTCTTCTCAATTTACAAGAGTCAAATTAGGAAGCCGCAAAATAGACAATCCTGCTCTAAGCTTGTATCTGACTCTGCATAATATACTCCATTCTTCTAAGAAAATGCTCATGATTACCTAGATTTAATTCAAACTAATTAGAGGTTACAGAAATCTCAGTTAAACTCTTACCTGTAGTGTCGTCGCTGCTTTTCTCCTTGCTTGGGCTAAGGGTGTCGGACAAATCGTTCGATTCTTTGACTCGTGCTTGGTTCTCTGCAAGAGACAAGGAAAAGCAACTACAATCAATAAATGCTTTGTTCATAATTTCTCCTATACACCAAACTAGTGCTAAATGTCAAGAGAAAACAACTTGGTTCAAGAAACAGTTAAAAACCTGCTGGTTGCTTATTTCTTTGCAAGTCTGGGCTAAAATGGATTCCGCATCCCTGGAGTCATTAACCCAGCCTAGCCTCTAATAGGGGATGCAACTGCCTCGTGCACAGCTTGAACTTGGGTTAATGCTGTGTTCTTGCCAGCTGGAACTGTGGAAAAGCTGATTCAATCAGCAAACAAATAAGAAAAGAAAACTAGAACAATGCAGATACTGTAGCAAGTTAGAAAGAAACTGCTGTTAAGAATAAAACTGTGCCTCAGTATTTTGGACAAATAAAATAGTAACAACAAATCTTGTACATACTGTACTGTTCAAAATAAGTGTGGTGTGAATCATTAAAGAATCACTGCAATATAAATTAATACATTAATTCCTAGAAAGAATTTTCAGTTTAAACTGTATTAAGAGAAAGCAGTGTATGTTCTTTCCACGAAAAAAAAAAAAACCTTCAAGAAATATCTGTTCATATCTAATTCAGCACATTATTACATACAGCTTAGTGAAACCACACAATTTTGGTTTTTTTTGGTTTGCTGGTTTTTTTGTTGTTGGGGTTTTTTCCCCAGTTCTAGATTTTTAGTGGAGATCACATATTTTCAAAAGATGAGGGGATTTAATTACAGTAGTGCATCCTTTTCCCACACAGAATCACCCCGACTCAAAGTCTAAATATTATATGTGACTGAAATATATTTTAAAAAAATTTTCTTAAAGAATAATTCTGGTTTAGTTCTGATGGGTCCATTAAAAAAGGACACACCATGTCTGGTGTGGGCTAACCCAGCAGGTCTGTCACCAACATGCAGGTGAGGTTAGGCAAAATGAAATCTTTCTTGGCTGCCTCTTCAGAGCCTTGCTTTGACAGCACTGCTGCCCACCTGCAGGTTAACAGAAGTTTCCTCTGAGTCTCAAGTTCCAGGTAGAGATATTATACAAAAAGGGGTCAATACAGCATTCCCAGTACACAGACTTCTATTATCCATGCAGAAAAGCACAGTGAACACAAATAATTTCACCACATATAGATAATGCACACGCAACGATGAAGTCCCAAGACACAGGAAGAAAGAAGCACATCAGTAAATAATAAATCGTGTTATACAACAGGGTTAGTGTATGAAAATAAGTAAAAACCAAAAGGGTAATGAGACACCTTTTCAAACAATGAGAGAATACACAGAACTAAATTTCCCCAAAATGAAAGAAGTGGAAACTGGTGACAACCTGCCCACCTACATGAGGAAATCCACATGACAGCACATGGACAGGTTAAGAGAAAAAAACCCCCAAAGTTTTCTTCATCTAACATGAAACATTTTCTATAACTCTGTGCCAGATTAACATCCACTTGTACATGAAACAGAAGGCAGCAGGTACAAACAAAGCAGCTGATGAAGAGCCAGACTCTTCCCATCCTAACACAACCGAAATCACTGGAGAGGAGGAAGGGGAAAAGCACCTGTACAATTAAAGCACATTAGAAGTTCAGACCTGGCAGTTATTCCAAACACAACACCCATGATTTTAGCAGACTTCAAAGTTCATAATGATTGCTGTAGTTAAAGCTTAATGTCTGGGGGTGGTTCTTTGCTAAAACAAAAAGGGTTCTTTCTTATTTTTAGGAATAAGGTTTTTAACTAATATCTAAAGATGTTACAAATCAAAACATTTTACATTATCATATAGAACCAAGCTCATAGGACTGTCATTAAAACTGTAATAATTACTAAACCAAGTAATACATTATTTTTTAAACTATTTAGAAAAGTATAACCTAAAAGCCTCACCCATGTCACTCATATCAGTGGCCGATCCAGAAGCACTAAGCTGAGCAAGATCCATTTCCAACTAACTTTACCATATCTGGGCATCCATAGAAATACTACTTTCCTGCTCTGTGCAAAATGGGAGGAACAGTGCGAGCTCCAACCACTGAATTAATTCCCTCTCCCACAGCTCCCCCTTATATACTTTCCTCCCACCCACCCTCGGTACACCAGCTTCTTCCTCGGTCCTGTCCTCCTCCCTCTGAAACAAGGCACAAAAGATTAGGCAGCAGAGGAAAGATGCACTAGTTCTACATGTGAAGTAGCAGGAGTCAAAAAGACAAATTATTAGAAACCTGCTTCCTATTTTGGAACCAGAGTCGTAAGCACAAAACCCCTTCCTGTACTGTATTATATCACAGCAGTTGTTTCTATTTCCCATAATAAAACTGAGCTGAATAAATATAGCCAAAGTGATAAAGTATATTAAAATGTGTTGACATCATACTTGATGAGTTAGAATATATTACCAAACACTAAAAATAGCTCAGGGCTTTGCAATGGAAGGGGCATACAAGTGTTACATTACAGTTATTGTATGCATTCTTTTGCCAAATATGGCGCCTTGTCTATAGCTTCCTCATGTACAGAAAGGAGTTAAAGGTGCCATTCCGTGCATTAAAGGAAAAGGAGACAAAATAAATATCTCTAAACACTGGACCTTTTAACAAACTAACATTTATCCAACACAACAACACTCTGTGGAAGAACAGAGGGTAAAGAAATGAGGCAGTACGTCTAGACATCAATAAAAAGCTGTAAGAGAGGAGTAAGCCTACAAGTCCAAACAATTTTACATTATTAGACACACAGGAAATATTGACCTGCACACTTTGTAGCATTCCTGACCTTGGCATTATAAGGTTAGGATGACCGTTCCTTGACAAGATAAGTCTTTTCTAATTGGCTCCTTTAATTTAACTTGCTTTATACATTAGAGAAGAGTTAGAGATGCACAGATACATTTTACTTGGAAAAGACACATTTAGGAGGTTAATACTTATTTTAAAGTTATGAGGGTGCAAGTTAGAAAATAGTCAAATTAAAATACACTTTTATTTAAAACTTAAAATTACACCAAACATTATTTCTATGTAGCCCTATAACAAAACCAAAATCCTGTTTGGAATTCATGCAGGCATTAAGGATTGAATTCAATTTACAAGAATTACTTTTTTTTTTTAATGCATATTCAGGTAAGAGCTCAGTCAATATTGAGACTAGCACTTCATGCACTCAATCTTCAAAAATGGTTTCCATTAAATCTTTTTATCCTACAATAGTATTTGGAGTAGAGTTCAGCAAACAATTTCCCTCCCCTTTATTTAATTTCTCCTCAAATGCGCAGTCAATCAAAACTCAAACTGCTGGCTTAACACAGAACATGCACTGAGTGACAGAAAAGGCATGCTTCAAAAATAGTTAAATAATCCAGAAGTCTAACCTTTCAAAAGCTTTGTTTCTTCCACTTTGGTTAGATGTCCTTCATCTATGATCTTGTCTGCCAAACAAAATAAGTGTTACTTTCCAAGCTCAAATTTAACCAGCTTTTCCCTGCACGCATCTACGTAGAGTACATTCCATGACCAAATTAAAAGCTGATAATATTACTTCCTACTCAGGCTTGAACAAAACTTTATTCTGGTACGGAATAATGAAACAGAGCACACAAGCCTATCAGAACTTTGTGATACAGTGCATAATTATTTCTCCTTATTAACTTACATAATGCTGCAGTTCACTAATGAGAATTTAGAAAAATTAATTTTATGTACTTAAAAAAAAAACTAATTGGAAGAAACAAATAATTAATATATTTCTCAAGTTTAGCTATCAAAAAAGGAATTCGAAGAGCTGGTTGCCTGAAATAGACATTCACCCAAAACAGCAGAAATCCAGAAATGCACCACAATAAAACAGCAGTAGAGAAGTCTCCTCCACATCACAATTGCTTTTAACAGCACCTGTGAAAGGTACACAGAAACAGCCTTTCTTTGTTTAAATCTTTCAAGAGAGCTACACAAACCTCCAAAAAACTAGGAATGCATCACATTCAGGTTCCTGAAAAATGGAGTTTTTATAAAAAGTCTACTTTAGGGAAGTCTAGTCCATGTATGCAAGGTGCACAAAAACCTTAGAAGTGGAATTTGAGACTAGATTGCTAACTTCATCCTAACTCCTGCTAGGACATGAAGGTAAATAAGAACACCAAGGGAAGAACAGGAGTGGATTAATCAAAGACACTAAAAAAAAACTACTGAATAATTAATTTCTTTTTTCAGATGAGATTTCATTATTCCAAACTCCTTAAGAAGTAATGCCAACACAGAATTATCAAGGGTCCCATCTTACAGATCACATCCTCGGTTTCTATGGAGTAGATTTTAGAGCTTAGACCACGTTCAAAGCTGTTAGTCCCTGAAATACCAGGCTTGAAGCTGCCTCTGCCTGCCCTCCGTGCTCTCCCTGCTGGATCCCTGATAACCAGGCAGGGAATGCAGTTTGCTGGATACTCCATCTGCTGTTAACAGGTAACTGAGACACACAGAAGGCTGAATGAACAGCACAAACCGGAGAGTTCATTCTAAGGAAGCTGGATGACAGCAAACCCTCTTCAAATTTTTAATTTAAAAAAAAAAAAAATTAAAGGAAAAAAAAAGAACTTTAGTCAGCATTTCCCCCTCCAAGTATCTCTGCAGATTAACTCTACTCCTCTGATGGCACGTTGCTGTAACTATGACAATCTAAGGACAGATGCAGGACAAGATCTGGGAGGAGATATCTTTTACAACCCTAGACGGCAGACAAGATTTCAGACAAAAAGCCCTGAAGTCTGAAGAAGGGTTTTCATGGCCAAAAGCTTTGTCCTGTCCTCTACCCTCCCCCACAGCCAGATAAACCAGTCTAAAACAGATGTTCCCTCCACCTACTTTATCTACAAATATTATCCTGAGTTAGTATAATATTTTACTAACACTGCTTCAGAAATACACGGAACAGCACACTGGATTTTCAGGGCTGGCTTTAGGTCTCAAGCAACTGTAGGAGATCACTCATCATCCAAGTTCAGAACAGCCTCAAGTTCCTCAGAGCTGGTGAGAATGACTGCCTAGACTGAGGAAGGCACCAAAGAGGGAATCAAGTTACTGGCAGCCACAAGTCAAGAGTGTGAGTGATATCATGAGTCCTCTTCCATTTTAAAATAAAATTAATCTAAACAAAAGTCTTCATGTATGATTATTCCAAGACTCAGCTGTGGCTGGAAGAGGGGTGGAAGGGAAGGCAGCAAGAAAAGAGCTGAGGAATTCTCCCTGTAGATCTGAAGAAAACAGCTGAATGCAAAAACAAGTAGCTTTCAACTGCTTGATCTGAAGGGGTAACACCTCAACCATGCTAAGACTGCTAGCTTAAAATAGGCTTCTACCATCAGCTTACAGAGGAAAATTTAGCATTATGAATTGATGGATCTTTTACCTTTCACAATTCAGTAACTGCTAAACCCCAAATAATTACAATACAATACAGAGACTACCCTTCTTGGCACAGATGTTTTCCAAACAAACTTCTGCAGCAGCTCTTTACGCTCTGTTTCCATGACTAAAAGAAACTGCAGGCACAGATTTTTTTGTTTTCTTTTTTTTTTCATTTCCATGGTGGCTTACTGTTTTCTAGTGTCCATTACTGATTCCACCATTTGTACAAAAGGTGTCTCCTTGGCACTGTTTCTCGAGCCAACACCTCAAGCAGCAACACACATGTCCCTCTGCCCAGACTGACCCAAAGCTGGCACAGCCAGTGTTTTGCACTTGGTGACTGACACCTCTCCTAACTGCCAGAACGAGTGAACATTCTCTGTGTTTCAAAAATGCTACCAATAATATATGGCATAAGCCAACAAAAAGTTAGTTTATTTCAGCACGCTGGCGTGCATTTAGATAATACACAGAAAACTGGATGTTGGTATCACCAAACTACATAGAATCTTATTTTTCACTGTTACCACCCTAGTCATTAAAAATGGCAGAATCCAGACAACAATCAGAAAGTAAAAGATAAAGAGACGTCTTCTTTAAAACATCTCTTTCAAATCCCTGCAGTTTTTTATTTTAATATTCCAGAAAACTTCATAAACTTGATTTATTTTTAAATCAGTAAGTGTTTTCCCTGAAAAAAGACATGCAGTCTTGGCTACCAAAATATAAATTAGGGTGAGGATCCTATCTTTAATTCTTGGCACAAAAGAATTTTAGCTTTCATGCTATCCAGTCCCCCTACTTAGCAGAAAGGAGAGAGATACATATAACTAATACTTTTACTGATACAACCTGCTGTGAAGTTAAGCTTTCAGTTCATTTTTAAGATAATTGTATTTCCTTTTGCTGATGAATGCAGCTTAAAGCCAGCTTTCCTTTAGGTTTCTAGGCATTTCTTATCTTTTCAATTTAAGAATTCCATTTTAGATTTAGGCTGCCTATCACTATGTGCAATATAATAACTAAGATCTGTTAACATTACAATCATCACTTAAGTAACATGGCCCTTCTACATTTATATTTTGGCATCAAAATAGTCTTTGAAGTAGGCCAGGTTTGAAAACCAACAAAAAAACCTGTCCCTCAACACACAAATTTCCAACTATCTGAAAAAAGTGATACTCAACATCTTTAACTTTACTTGACACCTGCAGGTCAAAGGAAAAGTTAAAAATAATCAATCAATCCATCCAAAAACTACTATTAATAAACTTGAAAAAATCAGCTTGGTGAAAAGAAGAAAAAGTAGACTCACATTTAAAATCAAATACAAAAATCACAAAGTAAGGGAAAAAATAAGGACACAAATAAAGAAGGGTTAGACTGGAGTGAAAGAAAGAAAGCTAGCAGGGCAACAAATCTCACTTTGGTCTATACATCATCACATTTTTGCTAATAATGCATATCATGTACCAATCAAAAAGAAGCATCATGACTTCTGCTGTTGATACCACTGATTTCCACCAGTGGTTACTAAAAAAAAGCTATGGAATGAGCAACAAGTGAACTGGATGTAATGATCAGAAAGTAACAGACTTCCCAGATCATTCAGAGCCAGATTTCATGACACTCCACAGATGTTACAGATCAGGACATGTTACTGGATGATATTGTGAGTGCATTGTGCTTAAAAAATAAAAATAATTACAAAATATCTTTAAAAACCTACAGAAGCTGGATTTTACAAACCATCTGGTTTCTGGGATTTTTATTGTATTATTGTTGTTTAAGTAATAAACCTGCTCCTCTCTCAATACTTAAACCTCTGGGCAAAACCTCAACATACTACCACATGATGAACTATATATTCTTTCTCTGCATTGCCAATCTTTATGATACTGTTCTACGCTATTTTCTTTGTGCCTTAAAACTTGAGTTCCTGACAATCTCTGGAACTGCATTTTTAATTCCCAGGAGTTCCCAACCCTTGATGCTACATAGAGCAAAGAACAGGAGTAGGACTGAAGGGTAGCATTTACATACAAAAGGAAAAGAATAGATCCTAAAGTTTGCAGTTTTTAACCTCATGATATTGTGAGGCCTAACTAAACATATCTGAATGTGGAAAAGCAAACTTCTGGTCCAAGAAGAAATACAAGAGCCAAGGATTTGGCATTTTTCTTGATGTGAGAGTAAAAACTTAAGACTGTCATAAAAAATGCAAAATACTGAACCCTTTTGAACTCATATTTACTCTTTTAAAAATGAAGCAGTTGAGGCCTTGCAGTCTTTACTCTGTAGCTTTCAATGTCTCGAGAAAGGGTAGGCATAAATACACTGATCTTAATTTTACGCTTCTCAGTACTTCTTCTACGTCTTAGAATCTTTTACTAGATGCTGTTGATGCTTTTTCCTTCTCAACAGTGACAAGACTGCTCAATTTTAGTTTGCAGAAGTGATACTAACTTAAGTCTTGTCAAAATAGGTTAAGCTAGCATCCAAACAATGAAAACAGGCAACCGATTTGTATTTGAACATCACACAGTGTGCTCTTCATATTCAGTCTAGAGAAAAGAATATGTTTACTCAAACATTCAACTTCATTTCTGCATACTGAACAAAGATGATTCATACAAGATCTTTGCAAAATTTAGAATTATTTTAAACTGCAGCCTGACAGAAGACAGCTACCAGTCATTAATTATTTTAAATAAACATTTTTCAAATAAATAAAGTTTAAACTTTCTTAGACAAACATTAGCAGTATCACGTCATTCAGTTTATGGCACTGCAATCTGGACCACAAGCAGTAAAATCAAACAAGTCTGCTACACTTCCTCATGAAAATTTGAGAGGAAAGAGTCCAATGGGCATAATGTCAAAAAAAGATACTGTCTTATTTCTGTTTCTAAATGCTTCTCTGCTCAATTTCAGGTACATAAGTTCTATAAACTCTGGGGTTTTTTGAAGTTTAACAGCAGTTTGCTTCTCTTCATTCTAATGATATTTTTCTTTTGGTAGGCAAAAAGTATTAACATCTTCAGTTTTTCCTTAATTATAGATGTGCAGACAGAGCTGTTTCATTACTCATTTTCAAAAGCCATTTGCTTTGAAAAACACGTTTCACATTCCAGAATAACACATCTTTCTAAAGACTGGTATTGCAATTTTCTGTTTTTCTTAACAGTCTCTTGGATTTCCACATACAAACTATGGACTTGTTTTCCCTTTTGTTCTTCATTACAACTAATTTGGAGAATGTGTAAGGCCTTTAGTTATCAGACAAATTATAGATATGTGAAAAGGCACTTCATCTCTGTCCTTCTGCTGCCTGTGATGTTTGCTTAAACTGAAAGGCTTTCAACTTAATTTGTAACAGGTGAAAAATTACACTGAGTTTTACACATCATGTGGCAATTGAACCACCTTTTTGTTGGTCAGGGCACAATAATGGATGAACTGAGAAGAAGAGACAACGTGACCATCACTTTGCAAGAGCAAAGATATCCTATTGCTGCTTCTACCAGACATCTGCTTAAACCACAATGCCACAATTCTACACTTAGAAAATGTCTGCTACTACAGAAATATTAAATAGTAGTGACAAATTCTGGTTTCATCCACCTTTTCTGTGTTTTCTGTTGTTTTTAAAGCAAACGTGAACACTCTTGTACTCACTCTGACATTCTATGAACTGATGAATAAAAGTGCAGTCCCCTCCACTCTTTGAAAGAAAGTGCTCTAGTAGAGAAAGAAACACTTCAGTTTACATCTTCTTATCATTTTCAAATTGATGCAACAAAAAATTTGAAAGGCATATTAACAATATTTGTCAGTGTATTCACAATGGATTTTTGAATCAAATCTGAGTTAATATGCAAGCAGACAAGACATGAAATTGAAATGATGTCTGAGTGATACTAAGAAATAGATTACTCTTTTGAACTGATCAGAAGAAAGAAGTACTTCAACTGCATTTTCAAAAGAAGCATGTTTTTAACCTATATTCTTCAGCATTTTTATTAGCTTTAAAAGGGTATTTTCTAAGTTTTTCATTAGTCTTCATGTTGATTCTTCATATCTAACACCCTCTATTCTAAAACTGTTGTTGAATACCTCCCTATGCTTTTTAAACAGTTTCACTTTGAAAAGACAGTTCTGCAGCAGAGTTCCTAAAACTGGGCTCCACTCCCAAGTTTACTTAAGTCCTTGTTCAGCTCCCAACTCCATCAGAATTCTTGCATCTCTTCAAGGTGCAAACACTTCCTTTCTGAAGAACCTCAAAAATCCTTTGACCAAGAGTCCAGCAGTGTGAAAAGGCTGTCATTAGTACAAAGCTGCAGAATGTGGTACATTCTAACCAAATTGTTCAATCATTAGCTCTGACATCAGAAGTTCAACTGCAAAACTAAGCTTTACAATATTTCAAAGTTACTGTATAAAGTAAACTGGTTTTTAACCCACAAGGACAGAGCTTTTAAAAAAAAGCACTATGAAAATTTATTTTCCATATTTAAACTTCCTTTTTTTTTTCCTTCATTTTTACCTGGTCCTCTAAGTGACCATATACAAATTTCTCATATCTTTCTTTATGTAATATATGGCTCCCAAAATTTAAAAATGAAAGCCAGGTGTGGTGCAACACAGTGAGAAAAATACCACTTTTTGAAACAACTGAGTTCTACACAACTTTTATCAGGGGCTTGATGTACAAACAAGTTCCTCTCTTCTGCACCAGCTTTTCCGTATGTGCAATGAGAGAAAATGATTGCCTAACCATCATCCTTTAATACATTTTTTTTATGAAAAGCCTCTGGAGAGGCTATGAGTTCTTAGTTCCTCTACTCTGAAGACAGCTCTTGACTGCTACAGCCACAGAAAAAAAGTAATGTAAAACCATTATTCTTGTCATGGCCAGGTAGTGTGCCTGTGCACACGCTTTGAAAGAGAGACAAAAGGAATTTTAAAAAGCATACTGATTTGACACAGGTTTTATAGTTTTCCTCTTTCATTCTCAAAGTTGCTCAATCTGCATTATAAATCCAAAATTCTTATCTCTTCTAAAATAATGCAAAACTACACAGCAAAAAAAAAAACCCCAAAACCCCAACAAAAAACCCAACAGTAACTGTTTCCTTCTGCTTTTAAGAGAACAAAATCCAAAATTTGGCAGAGCAAATAACTGCCCATCTGTCACACGGGCTACATAAGGGACCGGAAGATGCAGAAAGGCACAGACTGTCATGAAGAGAACACAGGGCAGCAAGCTGTAAAATGCCAGAGAAATGGGGATGGATCAGGCATGGCAGAGATGCAGAAAAATGTACAACTGACAGAATAATCAAAAAACTATGCTAAAATACAGAATAATGAAATAGCATGGTATGGGCATGGCAAAAAAAGTGATAGATTGTATAAACACACAGAAAGAGAACTTGAATGAGCAGTTATATGCTGTCTGTACTCAAAGAGAAATAACTTGGCAAACAGCTTCCTAAAACTTCCAGGTTTAAGCACAAGTTCCACTGTTACTTATAGGATGGAGGAATCTATCTTGTCATGCATCCATTCAAATGACACTGACTCTTACACAATCCAAAATAAGCCCAAAAGGGATTGCTTCTTCAACTTTGACCAAAAAAGTGAGTTTCAGTGATATAATGGTATTTTTTATAATCACATAATGATTTTTAAATGGGCAATTTTAAAATTTGGACTTGTAAGAGGTATCAGTATTTTAAAAACTCACATGACATTCTTACCAACAATTTTAAAACAAACAAAAATTGTTTCTTAAAAAAAAATCAAGTCTAGTATGATGCTATAAATTATTCCTCTATAAAATAATTTATATTTGAAGTCAGAGCTCAACAGCTTTTACTATATGTTTCAAATTAGCTCTAGTTTAAAAAAAAGAAAAGCAGATTTATTTCTTAACTATTCTATCCAATATTAAGCTATTACCAACCTAAAATTATGCATCAGCAAGACGGATCAATCTATATAAAAATAAAATCTCATGGCAGTCTAGAGAACTGGGAACAAATATTGAGCATCCTGCTTGCTAACCTCAGTGTGCACCACAGCTAAGTGCTTAAAATGCTAAAACATTTAGGGGCAACCAGTACTCTTAGATATAGGGGAGGTTTTGCTACAGTTCCTGTAGGTGTTTAACAGATCTCTCCTCCTGCTCTCAATAAGGAGCAGCCATAAGGTTATGTCACGATTAACTCTTGATTTTGCTATTGGTCTCCCTAGTTAAGAACCTCATAACTTAAAAATACGCATATGAAGCTTTAAAATTCTGTTTCGAAAATATAAATATAGTAATCCTTAAACACTGTCAATACTGGCTAAAACCATGAGTTCTCTGTATAGGTCCTCAAACCTTCAAACCAATCCTACCACCATTCCTCAGATTGTAGAAGCAAGCTATATCAAGGAAAAAATTGAAATTTACATAAGAGGATAAATATATCTCAGCCAATTAAAAAATTTGGAATTGCAAGTGGAATTTTTTTTCTATACATGATATTGGACAATTTCACTCAAAAAACTTTGTGTATGTTATTTGAGCTAAACTATTTGGCTTTAACTAATTGGCCTTTAGAAAACCCTACCACTAAGTTCAATCTGTATTAATTCCTGTTTCACATAAAGATACCCCTGAGTTTTAAAAAGTTAGTTTCCACTATTTATAAATTTTATATACTCACATTTTTCATATTAAAGTTATTTAAAAAAATAGGTTTTGCTGACTTTACTTAGCATATCCAACTTTACTAGAAAAATATTGTATGTCTATGTGTTGCAAGGGAAAGTTAAAAGGAAAAACAATCAATGAGTTCTTCACTTTCTTGTGTCACAAATCTGACATCATTCATTCAGTGAAGAATGAATGAAATCCTCCTGATTCCAGTGACAGCCTATCACAAACAAAAAAAAAAAAAAAAAAAAAAAGCAAAAAGGGACAGCCTCCAAGTCGTTTTGTTGTATTTTATGGAACTTTCTAAAAACACTGTGACTGGAAGT
>VZTE01002015.1:437749-459698 GCA_013397775.1 Eulacestoma nigropectus | reverse complement strand
CCGCCCCACATCCACCGCTCCCTCCATGGAACTGAACAGCCGCCCCACATCCACTGCTCCTTCCACATCCACTGCTTCCTCCATGGAATGAAACAGCCGCCCCACATCCACTGCTCCTTCCACATCCACTGCTTCCTCCATGGAATGAAACAGCCGCCCCACATCCACTGCTTCCTCCACGGACTAAAACCCTGCTCCTGCTTCATTTACTGTTCCACACTCCAGTCATGAACTTGTTGCTCCCCTCCAAAACACGGAGCTGCCCCACACTTCACAGCTCCAAAATCCCCGGGACCTACCCTGAACCCCAACAGGTTCTGCTGCACTGGAGCACAATGGGAATTCAGAAACCATTTCTGTTTGTCTCAGTTTTTGCTTCCTTGAGACATAAGGCAACAGTGATGCTCTTGTTTTTATTTTCACTCATTAACGTGGTACCCAGCCCTCAGGAGCCTCCCCACATCCCTCGGGGGTCTGTGCACTGCTCTGTAGCACACACTGGGCTCCCTACTTGCACAATCTCCCTCAAACACTTCACGACAGAAGAGACGTACGAGAGAGTCCAAATCTGACTAGAAAAAAGTGCATAAACTGTATTTGAACTAAATCATCCTGGTATTGTTTGACCCTGATTTGCAATGCTGCTGCTCCTTTCCATGCAGGGAAATATCACCAGTTAACTCTTGGAATGCTCTGGCACCGAGTGGGAAATTTAGAAAGTGCTAAAAGAATATAAACCACACTAACACAGAAAAAAGCACAGTAAGATGTTAATAGGTTAAGTGCTGTATTAAGGAGAGGGAAATGGCCAGGCCCCTGTGCTGTCAGTAATACAGCAAGTGGACAAATAAGGAAGCAGGAGGGATGCAAACACTTCTCCAGGACCTGTTACTGACTTTGGCTCAGCAGCAGGAAGCTGAGGAATTGGTGTTCATACCTGATAACCTGAAAAATCACATACTGAACATGCCACTATTTTAATGAACCAAATCCAGATCACATTTGCAAGAAAATTACTTACTAAAACACAGCCTGGACAATGAAATAAATGTATTCTAGTAATACTGACAGAATTCAGAATTTACATGGGCAAGTACACTTGTTCTGTCCTGTCATTACCTTATAATTACACACAGCAGATTGCTGAAATGTCTTGTGCAAGTAAGGCGTTATGTAAATACCAGAGTGCAAAGTGCTTGTAAAGGGAATCACGAATTTAAAAACTACTTTCCTGCCTGTTTCATGACTAGATTCGATTAACAGTAACATCTAAGAATACTAAAATGAACTGGTGAAAAACCCATGTTTATATGCATTCCAACTGCATTCATAGGTAAACACCCTGTCATGATACAATCTTCATTCATTGCTTGCGGGAGCAGAGAGGGAGGAAAGCAAACTTGTATCCTCTTGCTCATTAGAGAGCCCAACACATTCATGAGTAACATGAGCACAGCTTCCATGTTCAAAGCCAGAAAAAGGACAAGGAAGGCTGCATAATCTGATCACTCATTACACAAATGCCAGGTCACTGGGATTGTGCTCTGTAAAACTAACATAAAACCACAGCAAAGAACTACTACTGGCAAAAAATCATGGCAAGAATTTGCTTACCACGAACTTTCCACAAATGTTTCCATAAACTAACTGCAATGTGCTGATAAAAACAAGTCAAGTCCAATTTTTCTTCCAACTAAATCTTATAATAAAAATTGTTTTAGTCTAAATACAATTGAACAAATTCAGCTTCTCTTAGGAAGGACAACATCTCATCAGATTAACAGTTCCAAGTTTATTACATGCAATGTACTCCTCTGGTTTCTTCCATGTATACTGCTAGTATTCATTAATATTTGTAATCATTTCACATGGAAACATTTTAAATAACTCCCAGCAATTTTGGCTAGGCATCCTGCAGTTGAATCTTCGCAACATCATTTTTGAGAAAAGTAAAACAATTTGATGAGACAGTCACTACAATGAATTGCTCAAAAACACTACAGCTCCGAAAGGTCTCTGTGACAAAATACTTTACCACCACCACTACTTAACAATGTTTTCTTTAAAGATATTCATTAACCTTCCTCTGATACAGAGCTCAGAACTACAACCCACCTGGCTAAAGTCAAAACTCATGAGTAACAGACAGAGCACGCGCCATCTTTATGTTTTGTTCACTTAATGTGCTTTAAAAAATTCTCCTGTTGTACTATGGTTTGGTTTGTTGGGCTTTGGGGGGGTTGGTTTGAGAGAGGTTTGCTTGATAGACATTTTGTTTATTTGTTTGTTTTAAAGAACTTTATCATCAGCACTCCAATTTAGTATTATTCTTTCATTCTTCTCTAATACACTTCTCTTTAAGGATAAGCTCTATGAAGGTCTTGTTCAGAAAAGCAGTAAAGTGCAAAAGGGGTGATGGCAGTTCTGACAAATTTTTCGCCAAATCTATGTGTTACTGAGCAGGTAGGATTCTACAGAACATGGCCTGAAGTTCAAGGCTTACAGAAAGCAGCAGACCCATTACGGAACTTTAAAAAGGCTTGACAATACTGATTACAGTCTAATAATCCCCATACAGACCAGTCTCCAGAAAGAGAAAGAAATGGTTCCTGAAATACTATGTAATTTCAAAAGAAAAGAGACAGAGGCTGCATTTTAATTAACAAAGATACACAGCTGCTGCCATAATGCAAGATCTCCTGAGCATGCATACTGGGAAGAAGACAGCAAGAAAAATAAACCAAAGTGCCATCACCTCATTTGTCAGCTAGCAACTTTTTTCTATTCTCGTTTCAAAGTACTCGCAGAAAACAGAATCAGTAGCACTCACAGAAAGAAACAGTGGGTATCCTGAAAAGAACTAAGTTAGCCTGTTTCAAACCTACACTGACTACTTGATCAAGAAATTCAGGTTCATACTTCTGCCACACTATTAGCTGAAACCTTAGGGTTCAAAGGGCTTGAAAGAAAGGTTATTACAATTACAAGATAATAATAAAATCCAAACACAAAAGGCTAATACAGCACTACACACAAATGCTTGTTTTGCACTTTTAAAACTGCTGTAGGTCAATTTAAGCGAGGCAATAGATGAACATGTGGCTCCAGTTGAGCCTCCTTTTTCAGACCTGCATTTCCCCTGCACACAGTAGCAGCCATGGAAGAAGGTAGGCCATGGAAACAACCCAGTTAAAATCCATCTGGGGGCGTAGGGGCAGAAATAGAGCCTGTGTTTTCAGCAGACGAGTTTCTTGATCTGGTACCGCATGGGCACAGGGCTCACTGCCAGCACAAAGAAGGGAAGAAGTAACAAAAAACCCCACCCAAACAAAACTATTTTCTTACAGTGGGAATGCCATTTAGTTTTAAAGACTGGATTGTAATAAGATGTTCTAAATAAATATACTTGAAAAGAAACCAAAAAATGATCCATACCCTTACCTTTCCGTGTGTTCTCCGTCACATCTACACCAAACTGGATGATGTCACCTGACATAATTTCACATGGTGGGCTTTCCTCAGAACCTCTACTCAGTCTCTGACTATTAATAAAGGTACCATTACTACTTTTAGTGTCTTGAAGATAGAACTGTAAAAAAACAAACAAAAACAACAGTAAAATATCTGGGAGAAGTAAGACAAGAAATATAAGCTCATCCCACTCACCTCCGATGAAAAAATTTATAGACGATAACAAATGTATCAAACTCCAAACACTCTCCTCAGGATGCAACACCTTCCCATTATCAAGAAATATATGTATTTGATTTTGAGTTAACATATGATTGAAATCTAGCACATACACTGTGCAAATAATTGCTACAAAGTGTGCCTGAACTACTGCCTGCAGTAGAGGATCACACATCATTAGCAACACCTTTTGCCACATATGTGTAATAATTCATATTTAAGTTGGTCAACACACAAAAATTCTAACTGCTCAGACATTTAAGGTAACAGTACTGCATGACAAACATGCTGTAGGGAAGGCTAGCATTGAGGGCACAAGGAAAACCTCTGGCAGAAGACAGAATTCAGTAATTGCAATAAAAGACTACAGTGAAACTAAAGAAAACCAACAGGACGCTTTTACTTCTCAGCAATACTATTTCACGTCATTAACTTAATTTCAAGATTGATGTATCACCAAGTACTTTTGTAAATACCCATCTGCAGCGTTAATTAAATTTTAATAGCAACTTATTGAAGCTGAAACTGCTTATGACACAAGACTTGTAGTCAAAACTGCTGCATCTGAGAAGAGGTTACAAATGAGTCACCTGGCAGAAGACCAGAGTGACTGGCTACAACCTGAGCAGTGACAGCATAAAAGAGGGGACCAGAATGTTACAGACAGCCAGGTGAAGAGCTACTGGAATGAGTCAATCTCAGTAGTCCAAGGTAACAACAACTACTACAGGAACCTGCTGGAATGGTAGAAATCCCTGGCTTCCTGCACTCATAAAGAATCTCATCAAGGCCCAAAGCGGGCATAAGGTTGGGGGAAAAGATGCTGTGTTCAGAGAAATGAATGTATTCCTATATTTTTCTTATAAAAGCAACTGACCGATCTTCTTCTCAGCAATTCATGCAGAATTTTCCATGCTTTTATCTGCCTCTATTATCACACTCCTCAAAAAAACCTGATACATAGCTCAAAACCATAGTGTGAAGGGGAAAGCTGGGTTTAGAATGGAGTGGGAGCACAGCACCAGGGCTCTTCAGATCTTGTATTGGAAAATGACACAGAGTGTATGATATGGATCTTACATGGCCTAACACAGTGGTCCTGAGCAGAGAACTGAAATTCCATTGTGTCCAGCACACTGGACTCAGTAATTAAGGGGAATGCCAGCACAAGAAAGTTCAGGTGTTTGAGATGAAATGCAGTGTGTGAAAAAGAATGAAAAGCAGTATGTGTGATTTTTTCCCCCTCAGCAGATATGCCTTAGATCTTCAACTGAAGGAAAAGAAAACAATAATCAGTCATAAGCTGATAAAGATGAAGGTAAACATAAATTATGGATAGATCAAAAAATTATGACTGCATTCACTGTATTAATAATCAAACCCACTCTACTCTAAATAATACTCTCCATATTATGAAATACTATCTATTAACATAATAGTATATAATACAGCTTTTATAAGTTATATGCTTAAAAGCCAATCAAATTAATTAGCTTGTTAATTTAATAGTCTGAAAGTACTGAACCCTCTCATGGTTCAGTGCAGACGTAATTATTTCTTGCTTCCTGTTTGTTTTGAATTAGCTTTCTTCATTTAAAAATTCTTCTGTTATGAAAAAGTGAGTCACAGGCAAGGAGAAACAAACATGCTTCTGCTTATTTGCTTTTCCCTACCCTTTTCTTCTCTGTGCATATCTGCCTTTTATCCCTCCCAACGTTTTGATTAATCATTGCCCCTTGTAAGCACATTTTTGCAGAATCTACGAATGGGACTCAGACAAGACAGCACAAGGAAATACAGGACAGTGACCACAGGAAACGAAGTGCAACAGAGCATCAGGCAAACAAAACTTAAAAAATATCAGCAGACACAAAATTCAAACTGCAAAAGGATATTTGTAAACAAATGTCCACAGAAAATACACATTACATTTAATATTATGTAACTGATGTCCACTTAAGTGCATACTACTGATTTGTATTATATAAACTTTAGAAAAGTGATGCTCTTTAAGTATTTTCATCCTGTTTGTAAACATTCTTCTTCCTGCATCTAGTAAAGAAGCAGTACCAGCCACATGTTAATAGATGATGTCTAAGGAAGGGAAAACACACTGCCTTCAAACCTTGCTATAAAGGATTCAGTTATCTTTAATGTAGCCATTGCTCAGGAACCCACTGAGCCGGTCCCTTTCAGGTAGCAAATTCAAATGTTACTTCCATGCTGGTTTTCACTAGTTCAAATGATCTTTCTCAAAGGTCAACCCCCTCCATCCTTTTGCATAATTACTAAAGTTATCTTCAGGAAATAAAATCAAGTGCAAGCCCTGAAACAAGTGTGTCTATACATTAACTGGTACTTGTGGCAGTATACTGGTTTTTAATGTACTATTTAATTGTGAGGTATGCTCAGAGGGTTCTCTGATTCCCAAACCAACGCCTTTTACACAGCAGCTGTGTAACACAGCGCCTTCTGTCAACCCAGCACCATTTGTCCTTCCTGCTCCCAGCGCAGCCCAAGCTCGGGCAGCCGTGCCAGCTCAGAGAGCAGCGATGAATCCTGCCCTTCCCAGCTCTCACTGCCGATGAATCCTATGTGCACAAAGGAGAAAACGCTGCCAGAAAATGGTTTTTTCCTCAGATTTCTATTTTGCAGACATTTAGGGGGGAAATGTGCTGCGGATCAGATGGTTCAGAGCAATGCCTTCCATCAGATCTGTGGATTTGGCCCCTAGGGCAATCCCAGCTCCTGCCCTTCCCAGTTCTCGCTGCCGAGCTGTGCCACCACCTCCTCACTTGGACTGGCTCAGGCATTTGTTTAGTCACTGCAAACCAGTTTCAAGCTGATGCAAGGTACACGAGGAGGTGCTTAAGCCGGTGCCGACAGAAAAAAGGGCAGCATATACTGGCCTAATTATACTTGCTTTTATAATTCACTCCTCTCTTCAGAGCAAAGTCCCAGCCCTTTTGTACCTCATATTAACAAGTCCAATGTAGACCAGAGACGGCAGCTCACACACATTCAAAACAACTCAGCTTTTGAGGACTGTAAAAGTATTATCTCGTCCTTAATTCAGGTGATAGCTGTATATACTGCTCAAGTGCTGGTTTCCCCTCCTTTCTTAAATAATACAAGGTAACACACAAAGTATTCAAGAAACTCCCTCTCCATTATCAGAACAGCTCAGATAAAAAAAAAAAAAATCCTAGCCTGTATTCCTTCTTTAGTAATTTATTGTTTATATCCCCTCTCACTTATATGCCATTAATAAGATCAGTTAACTGCAGACACCTTACCAAGCTGCTTCCACAAAATTTATGAAGACTTTATTCTAAACTAAAACTTGCAGTTCATCAGTACACGCAAACTTATCCAGTACAGTCCATCTTCCTTAGAGACGACATTATGGAAGTTTCAAAAAATGTCAGATTTTTTGTTTCCCTGTTTTGCAAGGAATTACATACTTATTTCACAAATTTAGTATTTATAATATTTCAAGTTACTGTTCAGTTTTGCAAATGGAACAAACGTACCTCCTCTGCTCTGAACTATGGTGTATAAAAATCGCATTCTTTCTTCTAGGTCAATGACTCAGAAGAGCATTAACAACCTGCTAAATCACACTTCATGTGTTATTTTCATGCAGTTAGATAGATACCATGATTTCCCCCCTATAGCAAATTCCTAGTATTTTCTGATTAGAGAAAGAGAAGATTGTTCTGTAGGGATCCCAAACTATAATACATCAAAATTAAACACATAAAATATATTAATTCTAACTGATATTAGGAAGTTGCAAATGCTCCAGAAGGACAGATTTTAACCTAACTTATGAAATGTAGGTAAACTGTTTTCTTCAAAGTAATAAAACCAAGAAGCAACAATAAATCCACTCTGTTTAATGATTACTATTGTAACATCTTCCAGGAGGCAAGCTGAAGAGAACTCCTTACTTAGCCTGACAAGTGAGAAAGTCATGAAGTGTTTTCTTTCCCAAGCCATATGCAGGCCTGGTACAGGATGAGACACTTCTAAAGGATCTCAGGGAAGACAAAAAATGGGCTCAGAGACACACAGAAAATCTTGAAAAGAAAGTAGCACACTTCTTCAGTGATTTAATTACCTGGATTTAATTACAGTAGAACCACAGGAATAAACAACGGACCAGCTTTTTAATACTTCTAATATTTACTATTACTATGTACAGCCATCCTTTGCCATTTTAAGAGCACATTACTGCTACTCCATCTAACCCAGCTTGAAACTGCAGATAAGGGCAATTATTCTAAGAATTACATATTAACTATATAAGTACCGAAATGTAGGCTATTGCCTTTTATAGAAAGTCAAAAATTAATATATTTTATTTATTAAATATATTTTCACTGCCTAAACAACTAATGTAGAAAGAGAACCCCAATTTCAGCATGTCCTAGTGTACCATTCGTTTTCTTACCTCTTATTTCCTTTGTGAAAGAAGTACACAGAACTTCCATGTGCTTCAGGGTCCTGTAATACCTTTGTGGCTTTAGCTTAAACCAGAAAGATTTAAATTATTTTGTCAAATTATGAACCATAACCAGTAAGGAGATGGCAGCTTCATTTTTGCCATGGTTACTGCCACAAAGGGGCAGCAAGGCTGTCAGCCTGAGCAGTTAAACCATAAAATGCTGCAGTTAACGATGACAGATTCTTCCCCTACTCACACTAAATAATCATTGAACAATTAATGCAGGCATTATAAATGCACCCCCTGAGTACTAAAGCTAATACTCAAAAGCAGCAAGTAAATAGGGATCTAGAAATTGGAATACTTGCCCTGGAGTAATACTTCACTAAGCAGTAATAAAACTGTGTTCGTTTACTCATTGCATGCTGAGAATTCTACCAGGAAGTGAAGTACACTGTGCATAAGTCCAACTGTGCAAAGCCAAAGACTTTAAAACAACACATACCAGGGTCAAATCAACACGGCCAACATTTGTCACACTGGCTAGAAAGCTTTTTCTCTCATACTGTTAAAAGATTATTTTATCTTCTTTGAAGTCTTAACGCTGAGCATTTTCTCATTTTGGGAGCAGCACTCTGCCAGCAGAATACACTGGGCAAACCATACTGAATTCCAGGTCAGTCCTTTGGCCGTAAGATAGAGAAGTTCAAATGCTAAAGTATCTCCAGATCCAATTGATTGAGTTTCTCATTCTGGTCTGCTTAGACAGATCCTGAATTCCTTTCCTCTCACTTGCCTAACTCCACCCACCTATCAAGGAAGTAGAAGTATTTGTCTCCATAAGCAAGCATAATTCACAGGGTGGGGTTCATCAAGCAAAATTGCTTTTCTATTTAGTTTTCTGTTTCTTAAACACACAGATCTAATAGCTCTTTGCTTACTAAACCCCTGCTCCTTCAACTTAGAAACAGAACTAGTGCATTAATTTTTGAGTTCTTATGAAATCTCCTTTTAAAAATGATTCTAACTACCCCAGGCAAGCACACACTATGAAACTAAAAGCAACCAGCTGTGAAGAAAGGGATTTTCCAGTCATATTGAACAGAGTAAAGGAGTGGCAGTTGGCTTTTCAGGGACCATAAATATTGGATTTCTCAAGCAAAACTTGCTAGTAGTTTTCAGTAACTTTTCTAAAAAATAATAAACTTAACCACTCTTTCCATGCAGTAATAAAAAAAAAAGAGAAAAAATTAACATTCTTTGGTATAGCACTGGACAAAAAGTGTCACTGTGTTTTTAACTCAAAGTGTAAGCTTAACGTAAATCCAGCTACACTGATGAGAAAAGGTTAAAATCTTCAGCTACCCCCAGGAATCCAATGCTATCCTTCCAAACTTGCCAGTAGTTCAAAGAGCTAGAGGGGAAAGGACAGCAGGGAATATGCTCTTCTGCTGACCAAGTTGTTCCTGTGTCTGTTTACACCTTGAAGTTTTGTTGTCTGTACTGCCAGGACAACCTTGCTGGTTGCTCATACCTGTTGTCAAGCAAAATAAATGGCGCCAGTAAAAGCAGCTTTGTGCCAGCATAACTGAGCCTGGGTATAAACAGAGTTTGGCCTTTCTAGATGTATTATTTGAGGTGCTATAAAATATTAATCCCTGTGCTCCTTGCCATGTCCTGGTTGTTCAAGTGCTTTGAAGTTCACTTATAGGCCCTGTCACCCAGCTTAACTTTTGTGTGAGTGGAGTCAGCAGACTTTGCCTGAAAAGGACACAGGGAAGATGGATGGATTTGTGAGGAGGAAGAGGAAGCACCACAGGTAGGTAGAAAGGCAATGCCTAGCACTGAGAGGCACCAATAGATTAACTCTTCATAAAACATGTGTTTGTCTACAATCCTGAGTTGCTCTAGTGCCTTTCTCAGCAGTGAAACGTCACCTTTCTCAACATAACAAAGCAAACATGTCCAAGTTGTACCTGTAAACATTTCAGCACAGACTTTTTTTGACATTATGACTTTACAATGCTTATTTTAGCTGCTGACTTTTACAGATACACTTACACCTATCAGAATTTTAAATTCTGGAATATTAAAATCATCAACAAAAAAGAAAAGCGCAAATAAGTATGTTTGCGGACTTAATGCCACCTCCTATGTGTTGTGCCTATTTAAGCATCACATTTACCTTCTAAATCACTATTCAACATTTGCTACTAGTTGTAACTCAGCTTACTCATCTGAAGGTGAAAAGCTCAGGACTTAGGGTTACTATTAGTCAATAACTCTATACTATGCTTCAATATCTGTAGTTACAGATAATCTACTTTACATCCAAAAATTCAGAAAGAGGATATCAGACATTTACTTTACAAGGATTTTTGATTTGTATTAGGAAGTGGTCTTTATTAACAGAAAGACTACTTAAAATATTAAGCAATACTTCCTAATTATTCAGTTTTACAACTAGCTACATGCAGCTTAAAAAACCTCTATTAAATGGTTTGAGCTATTTTTATCAAATATAATTCTCAAGCAGTATTGTTGCATTTTTCCAAGTAATTCATACTTAAAAGAATGGCAGAAGAGGGCTAAAAGTTTAAGTGTAGGACCTCACACTATATCACAATCCAAGTTCTCTAGTTTAAAACAAAAGCAAAAACACATGTTCACAATTTAAAATTTGTGCATGTACATGAAAATGAGCAGAAAAATCTCTGCTGCTTGTCTCCAAACATTTGTGTAATTATGCATTGCTGCCCTCAACTTTAATCCACAGTCCCCCACACCTTTCCCAACCGTTACACCATTCCAGACTGGTGTCTGGAATCACATGTGGTAATGGACAAAAGAATGAGGCAGCTGGACCAGAATGGTGGTGGGTTATCTGCTCCTTAGCCATCACAGAAAGCAGCAAAGTTGGCTTGATGGCAGGGACAGCTAAAAATCCAGTGTGATTCCAGAATTCCTTTCATTTTCAGTTTGCTTAATTAGGTTGGTATGTAACGATGACCTGAGCTAAAAACTTCAGAAGCTGGTTCCTAAGCCACACACTCACACCTCCCACAGCAGCAGCATCAGTCAAGAAGAGAATGGCAGAGAGCAGGCTGTATTTACAGTGTCAAGCACCTGACTTCTGTCAATCGTTACATGTCAGAATCAGTACATAAATTACATAAGTACTTAAAAGTACAGTTCACAACCAGAATGTGAAGTTCTCCTGTATTAGGAGAACAACTGTCTCAAGCTGAATTAAGAAAACCATGACCCACATCAGCCTTGCTTTCATGAAATACGGGTTTTTTCATAAAATATGTACTTCTGTGTTCCTCAGTCTAGGAGAGATATGGAGCCCCTGGGGCTGGTCCAGCAGAGACTAAAAAGATGATTAAGGGACTGGAGCATGTCTCTTATGAGGAAAGGCTGAGGGAGCTGGAGCTGTTCAGCCTCAAGAAGGGACAACTGAGAGGGGACCTCACCAATGTCTATCAGTATCTGCAGGGAGGTGTCAGAGGATAGAGCTGGGCTCTAATCTGTGGTGCCAAGCAAAGGGACAGGAGGCAATGGGCAGAAACTGATGTCCAGGAAGTTCTACCTGAATATGAGGAAGAACTTCTTTACTGTGCAGTGACTGAACACTGGAACAGGTTGCCCAGAGAGGTGTGGAGTCTCTCTCACTGGAGAGATTCCAGAACCATCTGAACATAATCTTGTGCCATGTGCTCTGGGATGACCCTGCTTGATCAGGGACATTGGACTAGATGACCCACTGCGGTCCTTTCCAATCTGACCCATTCTGTGATTCTGTGAAAATATAAGTAAGTAAACAAATTGCATTACAATTCCTGAATCCCTCAACATCCCCATGATCAGTACAGAACTGTATGAACATCACCAACTCACTTTCAGATTGCTTTCATTTACTTTAGCTCTGAGAAGATCTATCAACACTCCAAACACCTAAAACAAGAAACATCTGGGAAAAAACCCAGTAGTGTTATGGTGATAGCAGTTTATACAGGGAAAGAATCCTTCATATAAGATGATACCTGTATATATCATATCTACCAATATTAAAGTAACAGAACTGAAAACAAAGCTTGTACTCTATGATTGTGCATTATGACCTCGCACAACCAATGTGAATGGAAACATTATCAGAAAGGATGGTTCCCCTTGCTAACCTATTTGCCTTCACCCTCCTTCAGCAGAACTGGTGGCATTCAAGTAATCAGACAAACCGTTTTCAAGAAACAAACATTTCTAGCCTAACTTGACAATTGTGAAGTTAACACCTCCCAGTAATGACATTCCATAATGGAAAAATGTAATACAACACCGAGTCACAGAAGAACAAGTCCTGGACACTCCCTATTATGCAGTAATGCCTCCTCAAAATTCTGTAGTAAGTACGCTCTTGTAGAAGATTCATGCTGAAAGATGTGAGCTGAAGCAATCCTAGGCATGATACAAAATATTCATTCCTCTTCTAAATAAAATTTTCCACAGGAAACACAAGGTGTGGAATGAAGTGGTTGCAAAAGGTAGAAGTTGCTCATCTACCTGAGTGCTGATCTATCCTTAGATTATTCAAATAATCCAAAAAGGCATTCACTGTCAAAAGGAGAATGACAGATAGATACTCACCAAAAACCTCAAGATTAAATGTTTTACCACAAAATGCGACAACACCATACAAAAATAGATCCCTCTCTACACATCAATGTCACTAGTTTTGATGCAAAAAGCTATTTTTAAAAAGAGATGTAGAGGAAGAGTTCTAATTTACAAGTAATTTGGTTTATATATAGCTGACTGACTTGCGACAGTGAGACATCTGTCACCATAGTTACTAATTACTACTCTTTAGAATGTCTCTTTTACTTAACTTTTGTCCTCACAGTTCACAAGAATTTCTGAGTATCAGCCTTCTGCTACAAGTGCTGGAAGGCTTCAGGATAACTAGAAAAATTTTATATTTAATTCTCTTCACAGCAGAATGAAAGTCTGTCCCTTCATATACGCCATGCTTTAAAACTTCCTCTTGTACACAAATCACAAAACAGATTAAGGACATTAACACTTTCAGAAAAGATGGAACTCCATTCTGAATATGGACAAAGCACAAAGGTTTCCCACAAAAAAATTACACAGCTCAGTACTAGTTATATACAATATTCTTGAGGAAATTGAATTTTCAGCCTACATGAAAATTCTCAAGTACTATTTTAATTCCATCCCGAAAATGCTGAGAGAATTTTAAGGTACATCACTGCTTTAAGTGCAAAGCTAAAACACACGAACAATGAAGCACAATCAACGGAAAGATTCCCAGGAAATGATTACTCACACATCATCTCAAGATGCCCAAATTGACTCATTAGAATACTAAAACAATATAAAGAAGAGACTTATTTTGTCTTACTGCTGTCATAGATGACAATATCTTACATAACATCCAGAGGCTTGTAAAGAACTTTTCCTGCTCCGTATTAAAATGCTAAGTTGTGCAATGGACTCATAAAACCAGTAAAAAGTAGATAAAACCAGATTTCTAGAAGGAAATTGTACTCCTTGCAAAGAAGTTTTCTGTTTTATTTCATTAAAGAAGCTCAGCCTCTTGTTGCACAAGACATTTATACAGCTACATATCATATATCACTGTGACACCAGTGATTACTTCATATCATCAACTTCTATCATCACATCAAACATGGACGCTGGGGAAAACACACGGCCAAAGTGACTTCCCAAGGTTTCACTTAATGCTACTGTGTTCTCTATATTAATCAGTTATGGAAACATACTGCAACTTAATGCAGCTTTAAAATCAAGAAATAAAAGCCCTAATAGGCCATTACCCAGAAATCCAGGCTTCTTCAGGATAATTACTTCTAAGTGTAAATTATTGCTGAAATACTCATTAATCCTGATGCCCTTACAGGAATACTTTCCTACAAACCTAGACTGAAAGCTAAACACTATTATTTACTCTAAGACGTGTAATTAAAGTTTGGCAACATGACATATTCAAACTTTGCAATAAGTAATCTTACTCCTGATGTGTACAAATTCCCAAAGACTGTATTTGTAGGACACATGTATCCAGATAAAATAAATAAGCTCTGCAAAGAGCGGGTTCCCATATACAATCTTAACTTCTTTTCAAATACATGTTTCATACATGTTTCCAAAGGTTTGTAATGTATTATTGCAATTTACTCTTACCTTTAGGATGCAAAAGCACCCATAAATACTCTGCACTAGTGAAGAACACTAAGACTATTCAGAAAACTAAAATTTTTATTCCTAAATTCACAATCAAAAAATGGTTAAACTTGGTAACATTCTTTGGCCAACCTAATGAAGTGCAAGATCAAAATAAAGCGTGGTTTTGTCTCCAACTACTGCAATGAAAAGTATGACATAAAGAGGGAGGTTTGTCATGTTTGGACAGAACTTTGCCCTAATTTAAGAGCAGAGGTAAAGCATAAATCTCTCCTGGTCTTTAGATTTTGACTGACCTTATTAGAACCTTGCATAAACAAAAACTGAAACCGAATTTCTGTAACGCCTACTAAAGAAACCCAATGAATTGTTTTTCTGGCAAAACACTGAAGAATAATCAAAAATTACAGAAAAAGTAGAAGGCAAATGAAAAATAAATGTTTTTTAAAAAGCCATCTTGAAATACTGTCAGCATCTGTTAGTAAATACTCAGAATGAGAAATCCAACACTAACATTATCCATTGTTTCTGCTTCCTCAAAAATCTTGAGCTAATGAGATAACTTAATAACAAGTAAAAAATTAACTGAAATGGAAGTTTTCCATAAGAAAATTGCACTACTGAACTTCTATCAGCAAACAATTACATTTTCATTTGCAAGCAAATTGGAGAAAAACCACAACAGAAACCAAGATTACCAGATACTCTGCCAGAAGAGAAGATCTACTCATACAAAAGTAAAAGGTTACGAGGCAGCTCGTTAGTTTATCAGGAAACTCCAACTCCCGACATAACCCCAGACATTTAAAGGCAGGTGCAGAACTGCAAAAGCTGCTTAACTGTCTTGCTACTTGCTGCTAAATTGCTAAATTAGTTAATCATTACATCAAAGCTCCTCTACTCCTGGCAAAGAAGAATCTCTTCTCACATGCTAACTTTTCAACTGTTTAAAGAATAAAGGGAGTTGTTGAAACTACTTCAAACTATTTCTCATGTCTACTCCTTCCACACAAGGCACTGTGATTACCTACTACCATTAATTCCATACTGCTGCTGGTTTATGGTGGAAAAAAATCCCAGTGATCACATATTCAGATAAAGAACAAAAATCCACATCGGATTTCACAGACACCTCCAAATGCAATGCGATAGTGGTTTGTCATCGTCGCTATATATATAAAAATTCGCAAAATAACCTGAAAAATTTAGGAAGGTTTCTCTCTTCCTTTTATTAAGGGACATATTCCATCTGAAAGGACTTGTCTAATATCACTACAGTATTTTTATTTTTTTTTAAACAAACATCTGCAGCAGGTCTATTTAATTCATCTCTCCTTTACACAAAGTTTTCTTGCTTTCTGCCATCATCTGCTCCTGAACTATTTATTAACAGAGCACAAGTGTCACAAAGAAAATAATGTTCAGCACAGAGCTAAACTACGGTTAAAATGCCCATACTGAGGATAAATGTAATGCTACTGTGATATAAATTCAAGGCAGCCAATAAAGATGCAGAAGTACAAGCCCTAACTGAAGGGAACTGCCTTAGTACAAATGACACTGCACTAATTTTAATCATGTCAAACAAGATATTTTTGTAAGAGGTCCAAACCACAAATATTACCCAAATAGAGTGTAGTGAGAGTTCACTACACAGTTCCTCATACTGAAAACAACAGGTCACCAGAGCAATATGCTCCTCCTTGCTTTTCTGAAGACTTCTCTGCATCAAGGACATACCAAAACTTTTTTTTAAAAAATACTAAATTTAATTTATTTTCATTCTGTGTTTTGAACGTCAGCATTCCACACAGAGAGCAAATGAAATTAACTGGAAACCAAACACCGAAAGAGAAGGGTGCGGCTCCATCCAAAGATGGAAAATTCATTTTCCAGCACAGAGGAGAAATCTGACAATTCAGAGTTTAATATTTGTACTCAAGGCACTGCCAAGCCATACCTCCAACAAAGTGAGAGCGAAAATACCCTAGGAGGAGGCTGTATTTATTTGCAATGCATTCCTGGGTCAGGACTTTCAAAGCAAGTAGTAATTAAATACTGGTATTCATGAACAAAGGCTGATTTATTCTGGTGCTCCTTTGAGATCAACAATTTCACAATAAAGAAAAAGATGATTTATTTTAAACCTAAGTTAAGAAATCCACGTATGGAGATGGGTCTGCCAGCAACGGCAGAGAATGTATGAGCTGATTTTTGATAGGCAATCTTACAGATTATTGATCAGCCATTTCTTTAGCTGTGTCCTACTGGCTTCAAAACAAGGGACAAACTTTTCACAGGTTCCCAACGTCAGAACAACCCCAGCAGAGGAATGGGCAGAGGGCAGATAAGGCGTTCAAGGATGTGGCAATTACAGTATCAAACACAGTGACTCACGATTCATACATCTTAGTCAAGGGCAAAAATCACACACACGGTACATTGGATTCACAGATTAGAAGATTTGCTAACATGGCAAAACTTGCCAAGGTACAGGTTTCTACACAGAAGTATTTTGCTGGCTTTTTTCCTAGCTGTTTTCCATCAGGGATGTTACACTGGCTACCTGTGCCCATGAATGTGATTCTTCAGATAAGGTAGAAATAAAAAACAACACACACAAAAAACAACCAATAATCCAAATCTCTTTATCTCTTTGTCAATAGAAATGTACCCAGAACACATCAGTGCCCATAACCAATCTGCCAGTGGGCATTAGGAGCAGGGGAACTGCAAAGTGCTGCTGGCAATCCCACACCCTTTCAGCTGAAAAGCCTGAGGGAGTGGTCGTCCACACCTCTCAAAAGTCATTACCAAGCCTTATAATTTTTTGTACTAAATGTGCCATATTTCCCTCTAGAACACAGACAAAAATTTCAAAGCACAGAAAGAACCTCTTTCTAGCATTAGAGGTTCTAGATTGTCAGTCTAAGAAATAGCCTCCACTGATGTTTTAATTCTCTAAACCACCATAAAGACATTTTCCAAATCCCTTCCCTAAGCACAAAAATGCCTTTTCTATTCACTATTTAAAATTGACTTGCAGCCACTAGAGGGCAAGACCACGATACACAAAACACTGCCCAGGCTGGGTAATACAAAACCAATGCCACAAAAAACAGAGCAGAAACTACAGCTGAAGATTGTTTATATTATGAAGATTTGGTTGTTCTGGGTTTTGTTTAATACTGAATTTCTACATTAATTATAGGAATATACCCACATATTCTGTGGGTTGTCTAAACTATTAATTCCATCTTTACAGTCTAAAGCCTCCCAGACAAGCTACTTCTACACTTCAACATCCACATTCACAGTTCTCGTACTCCTCAAATTTTAAAATTAGGTTTCTCAACTTCAGTGCTCCTGAAATTACGCAAGTAACTGGAATTCTACCCAGAATAAGCAAGTACACGTAAAAACCAGAATGCTGTCAAAGGCTTTTCCTATTAAATATAGAAATTGAACTTCCTAATCAATGGTAAAAATATCTAGCTAGAAATTGGCCATATGCTCCAAAAGAATCAGAATTAACATGCAGATTTTTTCTGTGTCTAACCAGCATTTCAAAAAAATTGCTGTTCTGAGAACAGTTAGGCTTTTTCTGTACAAAGATCGCCCTTTGTTGAAATGTATTTTTGATAATTAATGTATTAAGTTCTGCTACAGTTCATTATCTGTGCTCTTAAAAGAACAAAAAACGAAGTCCAGAAACTAAAGCAAACCAGGAGAATGAGTCATTTGCTAAAAGAAAAAAAAAAAAAACCAACTGATAGAAGGACACACATTGGAAGCTCAAAACAAAAACATTTAAAGAATTATTTCAAAATCTATAGTCCCAACAGAACATGGAAGAAAGCTCAGCAAGCTTTTCATTAAAAATGATGACACTTAATAGCGGCAATGCACTGGCACTGTGCATGAAATCAGTCCCATCTACACTGGCCCATCTACTCCATGGAAAAAAAGCATCTGTACTGTATATCACCAAAACAGATGAGCCCTCAAATTAAGTTCACATAACACTCCAACTGCACTCCCAGTACAAACACAGCCTTCCCACAAAAAACATGTTTGCTGTTAAGTAATAAGCTTTGACATACCAAGAGGTTTGTCATCCAAGCTTAAATTTAATACAGCTGTAGACAAGACTACACTTTGATTAAAGAAAAATCAGCAAGACTTTTACACTACCTATAATTAGTCTACTATTAGTACGAAGTTTTAATAAACTTTAATTAGAATTAGATGCTATCCAAAGCTTGTTTCAAAGGAAAATAGGTTGGGCCACTGGGAACTGGCAGCATCAAGAGCAACATGGTTAAATACAAGTTGAAGAGAAACATATGTGTCCCTATTGTTTCTTTCAAATTTTTTGGAAAAAGGTTTTCTTCTACAGCCAAGTAGTATACTAAGGTCTTAAGCAAGTATCAGGCATATCAAAAACACAACAGATGATGCAGGTTGGTAGAATGTTTCATTGGATTATTACAGCTTCGTACTATTTCATTAAAAAAAAATATTAAAATTTTCAGACAAATCTGTGGCACTTTCGTTAGATTAATTTTCAAGTGTTTACCAGAAAAACCACCTCACATGTTTGCCCAGACAGCCTTAAAACAATTAAGATGTTATTTTTATAATAAAAACAGAATATGAAATTCGTATATAGATCAGTAACAGCTCTCCTGATTGCTTATACACAAATTCATGTGAATATCCACCAAAGCTACAAAATCTAAGAGATTCAGGAAACAAGTAAAGGGCAAGGCCCTCTCACATGAAAGTACCTTTCCACAGCGCTCTGGCTAGTAGGCAGGAATTAGTCTGTCTACCACAGACCTAGAAAGAAGTAAGCCAGTCCTTCTCCTACTTGATCTTAAAATTACCTCCTGCCTCTGTTGGCACCTGACAGTAGCTCCTCAGGGCTGAGGAAGCGGCTGTGTTTTAGACATTCTCAAATGAGAGACTGCAGCAGGAAATGCACCACATGCACAACCTCAGCCTTTACAGATCTCTTGGCTTCACTGCATAGCACTTTCCTTGACTGCACTCAGAATCTCCTGTCTAGGTTTCCAGGGAAGTGTCAGGAGTCAGCTCTCTGCTTTCTTCTCTCTGTGTTTCAAATAGTTTGCATCCCACCAAGTTCCCCTGTTCACATCAGGTCTATGGTGGGAGCACCAACATTTCACAGCAATTGTGGAAACACACCCTGAGCAGTGCACAACTGCTGTGCTCTCCCTAACATCCACTTCAAGAGTTGTACCACAGGATATCTCCAGCTTCCTCCCTGTTTATACGTTCTGGTTTCTTTTGGAATAGACAAAACCCTCACAGACATGGTGGAACTGAGCATAGACCAGTCCCCTCCCAGCACACAACAGCAACGTGTGCAAAGCACACAAGGGACTAGAAAAACATCATAGAATATCCTGTACTCTTTCAACCTTCAACAAGGTACCTTAAAAACAAAGGGGTGCTAAACTTCTGAGCTTAAAGTATATTATTTAATTCTTAACAAGCTTTCATGCAACAAGCAAAGTGCATTTTTACTACACTTTTTTTTTTAATTATTTTGAGTCAGATAAAATAAACATGTACTGTTAACAAAGGTGCCTCATTTACCTTGTTACATTACACTTTTCAAACTTAATTCAAAACTGGACAACTTGAGCAGCTTATCTACCTCCTGACTGCACAAACTGGATGGACTGCCAACTTCCAGACTCAGCAGCGGAGTGTCTCCATACTTCCAATACCATCCACTCATCCAGTGCCAAGTAGAACTAATGCAAAGCATGACACACTATCATCAACCACCACCCAGCAGCTTTCTGCCACCTGTTTCTCAACTTCAGTGTTTCTTAACAGGCACATCAGCAACGCTGATGTTTTCTTCACTTCCCTTTGAAAGGTTTAGCTTGAAAACTTAAATACCAGAAACAGCAAACTAGTAAACAAAATTGTGCAAACCACATCAATAGTTCAGAGTAATAAAACACAGAAGAAAAATCCCAAGAGAACTCACACAGCTATTATTTTAAAAGCAAAACAGGTAGGCATTTCGAACCAACTGAATTTAAATCTTTATTCCTAACTATTCTATGAATACCTAAATATTTTGAATAAACTAATTTGCAAATATAAATTCTTAAAATTTCAGAAGGTCCTTCTGGATTCTATCAGTCACTCACATATACAATAACTAACGTGCAAATTATTAATCCAGTTTTCGCTTATTACTTTAAGAGAAAACTAATAATCATTTACGCAAAGTAAGTCACTTGACAGTAATATTCCACAATAAATCACAATAGAAGTATTCTTGCACTGGACTTTTTGATAGAATGCAAAACATTTACTTCTTTGCCAGTTAAACAAGAATAATTACAAAACTTCACTCAGGATCAGCTATCACCTTTCATTCTCTCACTCCTCTCTTTCTAAAAGCTTACCAGCTGTGTGTGACAAAGATTTTGGTCAACAACCTAGAAAGAAGTGTGTCTATGGTGAGTCAGTGAATCACCTGGAACCTCAATACACTTGATCTGTAATAAGTTACTGGTTGTCTTCTCTCAGATTTATGTGCAGCATAATTTCAACTAAAAATTCAATGCATATTAGAAGGATTCAGTCCCTAAACCATGAAAATAAAAAAAAAAAAACCAGAAATAAAATATCAAAAAGCAAAAAACCAAACACCAAAACAAACAAAAAGCCCACAAGAAGAAAGTCACAAACTTTATTCAACCAAATAATGAACTTAATAAAGAAAAAAAATTACCATTAATTTTAAAAGAAAACTACTAGAGCTTTTACATTCTGCAGATAAGATATCATTGTCACTCCAAGGATAAAAACATTCATCTCTACTTAGTATCAACTAAAATGCAAACTGACTTAGTAGATTTCTTCATGAAGCAACATATTCAAAAGTACATTAAGTATGAAACAAACTATTTTAGCTGTGACAGAACCAAGTAAATGACAAGTACTTCCATGCTGCTATTTCAACTTAAACCAAAACCACTGAAGTGAACTCTAACAGGAATGCTCTCCTTAGCAAGTCACAATTAAAAACAGGTGAAATGGTCAACAAAAAGTGTCTCAAATACGGCAGAGGCACAGCACACTCCTCACTAGGAACAGTCTTACATAAAGAGCTGAAACTACTTTTCCTAAAATCTTTCATGGAAGATGACCCATCTTCCAACTACATGATTAGTTCAATAATTTAAAAAAAAAAAAAAAAATCTGTCTGCTCTGGAAATACTTTACCTCACTATGAATGCAGCTCCTCACAACTGCCATTCCTGCATTGCTCATAACAACAGCTCTTTTCAACATGCTAAGAATATTTTGACAGAACTTGAGAAATTAAGCTGAAAGAAGTAAGCATTTTTTAAAATTAAATATTCAAACAGCAGAACACAGAAAATCGCCAGTAAAAAGCTTTGTTACCTTAAATGATATTTGTAACATTTACGATCATTTTTCAACAGCACAGAACTCCTTCTCTTTGGGTACCTGCGCTTAATGGTACAAGTAAATGTAAAAAGGAGAAGTAGCAATACATGTTTCCTG